>CM068380.1:14498813-14901313 GCA_034770075.1 Aralia elata | reverse complement strand
TTGTTGCAAGTTTCACGACTCAAATGGAGTTATTACTTTCAAATTATATTAGTGGATTAATTATTATAAATTACTCCACATCAAAGGATAATTATTGATATTCGCATCTTGTGCATTTGAATTCATTATCTGTTGTTGGACTGTGAAACGTTTAAGTTCTTCATTCATGAACTGTTTAAGGAAATAGTCTACGCTATTTGTTTCGGCTAGACATGTAACGACCCCAAATTCTGAACAATCCAACTCTCAATATCGGTCGTTAACAATATATCTTCATTCTGACTTTACAACATTATTCAATGTTGAACTTATTAAAATGCGGAATAATTTTAAACTTTCAGTGTTTTTTTTCATCTTTCCCTAAATCACAACCTTTAACATTACATACTCCAGAATCATATTCATTCTATGATTCATTTCATCATTATTTCGAAATAAGACCTTACATCTCATATCGTTATTCTTACACGTAGGATAATATAACTTCACATCAAAACAATAAAATCTTACAACTCATTGTAAATTACACATTTTAAATCATGAAATACATTTATCAAACTCTTAAACATGGTTCAACATAACTATATCAACTATATTTATTTAATCTTCATGTTTCACTTTGATCTATGCCTTTCAAGCATCATATAACGTTACCTTGGATCCTTAACCTGCAAAAATGGTTATTTGCATGAATGAGCTCGACAGCTCAGCATATCTAATAGTTTGCATGTATCACGTAACACATAACAACATGCTCAACATACATCTCATAATCATTATACTAGTTTAGCATACATTTGACAATTCATGTAACAAGTATAAAGATTGAGTTCCTTACTCAACCAATATTCTCTATTCAATCAATAGTCATAAGTTGACCATAACATTTCATGCTGACAATACATGCAATTCGTCATGTGATTGCAAAATAAATTAACATAATTCAACATCAAGTTCACATAGCAAATAGAAACTGAAAGACTTGCCTGATTCGTAGATTGCCAATTACCATAATTAGCTTATACTTATCTGCACTTCACGTATCCTACACGATATATAATCACGCACAATATTTATTAGTCACATAGCAACACTTAGTATTAACTCTACTTTATATTTCAGAATCCTTCATTTTATTCTCTATTCAATTCTCAACTTAGAAATTAAGTCCTCCTCATAAAACCCTTCATTTTATTAGTTCCACTTTAATCGCCACTTAACATTTAATAAGTCTTAAACCTTTCTTTACAATAGATGTATAATACTTATAAGCAAATCTTTGGCTTGTTACAATACTATTGTCACTTCAGGACTCACTCACAACCAATCTCATTTTAATATCTCAATTTGTTATCTGATAATTCATGGGTAATTGTTATCATCGATCACAATATCTTAGTGTTTATTTAATACCTTAGTCTAAGCTTTAAATATACATATGGCCATATAGCATAATTAAAAAGAAATTTTTTTTTCTGTTCCACCGCTGAGGCGGTGGATTTCTTCACAAAACATCGCCAAGGCGACAAAACCAATTCATTTCTACCGCCGGGGCGAGGACACCGTCGGGGCGACAACTCTAGAACATTTCTACCGCCGGGGTGGTAGACTCGACTGACCGTTCCTGCAGTTCGCAAACCAGAGCAATTCTAGACCAAAATTTTCCAATTTCTTCATTTTATCAACAAATTAAACATACCCAAATATTATAATCTTTGTAGAATCACTACCCAACATGTATACAATGATTCTAACATTTTAGATAACTTAAACAACCAATTTAAAGGCTTAAAAAATCATAATTTATACTAGTTTTTCATATTTCACTACTTTTAGCGTAATCAACCGCTACGGATTCGTTTCTCAACCAAATTGGTCCGTTCAACTTCTGTTGTTTTCGTTTTTCAACGCATAACAACAATGCATCATCAATTTACAGTTTATTACTCAAATTCCTATTCAATTTTGACTACAAACAAGCCAAAATATACATATTTTACTAAACTCAAATTCTTTATTTTAAACATGTTTTCCATGGATTAATAACTCCAAAATCATATATAAACACTATATAACCGATTAAACATGTTTATAAATATATATAACCAACACCTCATCAAATCATCAACCAAAAATTCATTTTAAAGAAAATTCAAGGAATAGAAAATTAAGAACTTAAAGCTAGGTTTTTACCTTTGATTCTTGCTTAGATTATCTAGATACATGATAAGAATTGCTTGCTTGCTCTCCTTCTTCTTTGATTTTCAGAATTTTCTTCTCAATTTTCCAAGAACTCTCTCAATTTTCTCTCTTCCTCTCCCCTGTTTTTTGTTTTCCAACTCCTGATAACTTACGTGACTTTTAGTGGGGAGTTTCATCAGCTAAGAAAGCCAAAGGCCACAAGGCCATGTTTGGTTCTTCCTCAAAAATCTCATTTTCTCCTTATTTTAATAATCCTTCCTACCATATGATATTTGTCACACCTATTAAATCTTAATTAAACTTATTATATTAATAAATCTAATTAAGCTATTAATAATTTCAATTAAAACCTCACTAACCAAATTATAATTCAATTTAGTCAAACTATAATTTTATTAAATAAATCATTTTATTAAATAAAATATTAATCCTCTAATTTAATTTTTTAATTAAATTATAAGATTCTCACCACATTAGCGTACTAAAATACGCACAAACACTCCACACACAAATATGCTCACATCAATTCACTATTTTAATTAAGTGAATTATTCACATTATTATGAAATATAATTCATAACAATTTCTTTGCTAACAAGGCATAATAGTTAAAATATATTGTTTCATAATATAATTTCAACTTAATAACATTCAATTAATATCTTTTTCGTAACAATTTCATTTACTATCATCAATGGTTTAATTTATCATTAAACCTCATTTTTCCAATATAAGAATATATATATTCCTCTTCTATATTCACACCAAATCACATATTTCACAACATACAACCCATATATAAATATATATTCGAACCCGACACCTCTCATAATAAAAATTTTATTCGCTAAATTCTTATTTAATAATTCTTGAAAATCCGGGTTGTCACAAGACATGTATAGGTTATTATTTTAAAAGCTATCCAAACCGGTTGTTGGTATAGATTCTTAGATTGAGAGAGCAACCCTTGTTTAGGGGATTTTAATGTGTCGGCTATTCGATGCAGTCAGAGTTAAATGTTATGTATATACATAGGGTATGAGAGGTTGATCCCCTTAAGTACTACTAACGGGCCAGGCGTTTAAAAGGGTTAGTTGAATGACTGATCCTTTGGCCAAAAAGTTCATGATCTATTAGACCACTCAGCAGTAAATGATCAGTATTCATTATTTCATTTGAACTTTGATTATATTGTCAACTATTCCTTCAATGTTCTTAAATTGTTGAACAATGCGATTATTATTCTCATTCATTCATGATATATCTTCCTTATTCATTTTAAACTTGCTGAGCAAAGTAGTTGCTCACTCTTGCTATATCATGAACCTATTGCAGTTAAGCCGGGGAGTTCCAAAGCGGACAAAGGTAAGGGAAAGCTTAAGGACTAGTTATTTGTTCTATCCCGTTATGTAATCATGGAATCGTTTTGTATTATTATTGTATTCCGTGATGTATTTATTTAAGGTTATAGACCTTGGGACCGTAGTAAACCTTTTGTAATGAACAATATATGTTTATTTATTCCGCATTAGTTGTCATATGTTGTTTAAAGGTTCATGGATGTAGTTTATCGTGAGCATCAAATTTGAGGTATTGGTACCCGAATTTGGGGGTGTCACTGGTTGGTATCAAAGCTGTAGGTTATAAACTTTAGGAATATGAAACCTACGTTATAACATTAGTATTAAACTCGTATTGAGTACGTTAGGAGGTGAATCGAGGAGATTCATTTGGTGATCACGTCTGGAGGTGGATTGTGGAAATCCATCTAGTCGAGTTGTGCATGATAAAATATCATTTCATTTTATCAATGAATATATTTTATTATGGTACTGACATCTTGCTGTCTATTTGTTTTTGTCTTTGGCTGTAAGATGTCTGAGTTAGGAGAGTCCAGTCCTACTAGAGAGGTGGAGTTCACAGACATTCATATGGACGTAGGGCATTTAGTGGAGGTACAGTCGAGTGAGCGAGAGATGATGGACACTAGGGATAAGTCTGAGGCCGATTATAGTTCTGGGCAGGAGCCAGTTACCAGAGGAGTGCTGAGACTGTTAAGTGATGAGAGGGAGGATGAGGACCCCGAGGAAGATCTAGTGACGGAGGATGATAAGCCACCTGAGTATGCAGATGACATGGGCACTACTACTAGTGACATCATCAAAGAGCTGACAAATAGGAATGAGGAGCTCGAGAATCGAGTAGCCCACTTAGAGGAGCAGAACCAGGATCACCAGGACTGAGAAGAGTAGTACAGGTCATTAGCTTATCAGACTTTGGGGGAAAAGGCTGAGTTAACCCAGAAGCTGCAGGAAAAGGTCCAGAGGATTGTCGAGCTGGAGGCAGAGGTTCAAGGTCGGTATGGGGCTTCTGTTTAGCTTGGTGTGATGGTTTTTGACCTCTTAGAGAGGAATGTGGTGTTAGTAGGACAGACGGAGCGGATAGAGGATCAGCTGGACGTTACTCATCTGGAGAGAGATGAGGCCATAGAGCAGTTGGCAGCCCTGACTACAGATATTGATTCGCTCAGGTTAGGCTTGACCACTTCCATTAGCAGGATGAGAGACAGTGTGAGGAGGTACCCCAGGGAGGAGGAGAGTAGCAGGCGCATGATTAGGTGTCGAGTGGTCAACAGGCTGGCTCGACGGGAGCTCAGGGTTACAATTCTCCGCAGTAGATGGTGATGTGTTATTTTTTAGCATTTTGCTCGCAGTAGGTCCCACTTTTGTTGTAATAGGGGCATACTTATGTTGTAAATCCCTATGCTTGTAGCGTGCATAGGATAGTAGTTGAACCCCAATTTTGTTTCTGATAGAGGGGTGGAAGGTTTTTATTCCCCACTTTTGTTTGTTAGGGGATAGTTTAATGGTTGGCAGACTATATCATTTAGCGTTTATAGAAGTATGCCACATGTTGAGTCAGGTTGTATTAAAACAGTGGTGTATGATTATAAATGCAGTTGTTTCATTTAAATCAAATGTGTTTAATAGATGTTACTCTTAATTGCTGACTTAAATGACTTATTGCATAAAACCTAGATTTATTAGTAAAAGCCGACGGTTTTCTTTTATCAGATCATGCCTCCAAGAAGACAGCTACGAAACCAAAAGGTTGTGGAATCGGTTAATAACACTCAAGGTCATCCAGACCCAATGAGAGCATTTATTGAGTTACTGGCAGAAGCTATGCAAAATAGAACCCCACCTATTAGAGAACAGCCAGAGCGGCAGCCCGCACAGCATTTGGCTAGCTTTAAGGATTTTAAGCTAGTAGGACCTCCCGAGTTCAAAGGAACACTAGACCCGAATGAAGCCCAAACCTGGATCGAAGAAATAGAAAAAGTATGCGAGGTTGCAAGGGTGGCTGAAGAACAAAAGGCAGGGTTCACCACCTTTATGATGAAAGGTGAGGCGAACTATTGGTGGAAGGCCAACAAAGGTCGTGCTGGAGTTGGTGTGATACCATGGGATCGTTTCAAAGAGCTATTCTTCGAGAACTATTTTCCGGAGAGTATGCAGCAGAACATGGAGGTGAAGTTTCTAGAGCTCAAGTAAGGGAGCATGTCAGTTACAGAGTATGCAGCTAAATTTAATGAGTTAGCCCGATTTGCACCCCACCAGGTAGACACTGAAGCCATAAAGGTAAGGTGATTTGAATTAGGCCTAAAACTGTGGGTGTATAGTAGGGTGGCAGTTTTAAGGATTGACACATTTTTTATGCTATTGGAAAAGGCCATCATCGCCCAAGGAGGCAACGAGGCTCTAGCAAAGTTCAATCAAGACAAAAAGAAGGGGTCACGAAGGAAGCAAGGGAGGAAGCAGCAGGGGAAGTAAACCGAATAAAACGAAATGGAACGATAGCCAATCTTCTGGTGGCAACAAGTCTAGAGGAGAGGTTAAGAAAGGTAATAAGTGGAACAATTGTGGAAAGAATCACTTGGGGGAGTGTCTAAAAGGCAAAGGGATTTGCTACAACTTTGGGCAACAGGGACACTTTGCAAATCAGTGCCCAAAAGGAAAGAAAGTAGGATGCTTCTCAAGTGGAGCACCAGATCATCAAATCAAGGATTGCCTGAAAAGGAAGGGGGATGCAACAAGTGGCAATAGGAACAACAATAATAGCAACAACAACAGGCTGAACATTGGTGGGCCAGCTGGCCAAACCAACAGGCCCACGACACGCACTTTTAACATGACAATGCAGGATGCGGTGGAATCGAAGGACGTGGTGTCAGGTATTATTTTGATCAATAATATCAGTGTATATGTATTATTTGATTTGGGTGCTACCTGTTCTTTTGTGTCGGATGAATTTGCTAAACGGTTAAATTTACCTCGTGAGAAATTAGAGAATCCTATGAATGTGGAAGTAGCTAATAAAGAAGTTATTCCTATGGAAAACATCCATAGAAATTGTTGTGCTGAGATAAACGGGTATAAACTGAGCATAGATTTAATTCCGATACGACTAGGAGAATTTAATGTAATTCTTAGGATGGATTGGTTGTCTAGTCACGGGGCTGTGATTGACTGTCAGAAGAAATGTATACAGCTGAAGACTCTAAATAAGTCAAAGGTCATATTCTACGGTAGTAAATCGCCGAGACAATCTTGTTGTCTGATGATGATGCAAGCGAAGAAATTGCTAAGGAAAGGTTGCATAGGTTATCTGGCTCATGTGATTAATACTCGAAGAGTAAAAGGTGAGTTGGGTCAGATACCTGTCGTAAGGGAATTTTCAGATGTTTTCCCAGATGAGTTACCAGGTTTACCACCAGATAGAGAGGTCGAGTTTGTAATCGATTTGGTACTGGGAACCGCATCGATATCGAAGGCACCATACAGGATGGCACCAGTGGAGATGAAAGAACTGATGGTTCAACTACAGGAGTTACTAGATAAGGGGTATATTCGTCCGAGTGTATCTCCGTGGGGAGCGCCAATACTGTTCGTGAAGAAAAAGGATGGATCGTTAAGGCTCTATATCGACTACAGGGAATTGAACAAGGTTACCATTAAGAACAAGTATCTGCTGCTCAGAATCGATGATTTGTTTGATCAACTGAAGGGAGCGAAGTACTTTTCGAAGATTGACTTGAGGACAGAATATCACCAACTGAAGGTGAGGCAGGAGGATATTCCAAAGACAACATTCAGAACTCGATATGGACACTTTGAGTTTTTGGTGATGTCGTTTGGGCTGACGAATGGAGCAACAGTATTTATGGACATGATGAACATAGTGTTCAAGCAATACCTAGATAAATTTATTATTGTTTTCATAGATGACATTCTAGTCTACTCGAAGACGGAGGAGGAACACGTCGAACATTTGAGGATAGCCCTGGAAACGCTGAGAAGGGAGAAGCTATATGCAAAGTTTTTCAAGTGTGAATTTTGGCTACCAAGGGTGCAGTTTTTGGGGCACGTGATTGACAAGGATGGTGTATCAGTGGATCCTGCGAAGGTAGAAGCTGTAATAAACTGGGAACAGCCAAAGACACTAACAGAAGTCCGAAGTTTCTTGGGATTAGCAGGTTACTATCGAAGATTTATTCAGAACTTTTCAAAGATAGCAACACCGTTAACAAATTTGACAAGGAAGACTGTGAAGTTTATATGGACAGATAAGTGCGAAGAGAGTTTCTTGGAGTTGAAGAGGAAACTTAGTGAAGCACCTGTGTTGGCACTACCAGATAATACATGGGGATTTGTGGTGTACAGTGATGCGTCACACAAAGGCCTTGGTTGCGTATTGATGTAGCATGGGAAGGTCATTGCGTACGCATCACGACAGCTGAAAGACTATGAGAAGGGATATCCGACTCATGACCTGGAACTAGCGACAATGGTGTTTGCTTTGAAGATTTGGAGGCACTATCTGTATAGGGAGAAGTGTGATATATACACAGACCACAAAAGTTTGAAGTATATCTTCACTCAAAAGGAACTAAACATGAGGCAACGACGATGGTTGGAGTTAATCAAGGACTATGACTGTGAAATTCTGTACCATCCCGGTAAGACCAATGTAATAGCGGATGCTCTAAGTAGGAAGAGCAAAGATAAGTTGATGATGTTAACAGCTCAAGAAGAATTGATCAAGGATATGAAAAAACTGGAGTTGGAAGTCAAGTATCTGACAAATGCAGATGAGAAACTGTTCGTAGTGGAGGTGAGTCCGACTTTATTAGACAAGATAAAGGAGGCTCAGGGAAAGGATGATGAATATATGGCCATAAAGGAGCGAATCTCTGAAGGAGAGGAATTGAAGTACAAGTATGATAGCACGGGATTGCTAAGATTTGAAGGGAGGATCTGGGTACCGATGGTTCCAAAGTTGAAGGAAGAGATTCTGCAAAAACTCATTCCATAAAGTATTCGATACACCCTGGTAGTACCAAGATGTATCAGGATTTGCGTCAGCACTTCTGGTGGCCGAACATGAAGAGGGAGGTCACAAAATGTGTTGGGCGATGTTTGACATGTCAGAGGGTAAAAGCAGAACATAAGAAACCGGGTGGACTACTACAACTGCTGGAGATTCCAGAGTGGAAGTTGGAGCATATCACGATGGATTTTGTGACGGGGCTTCCATTAACTCAGAAGGGTTACGACGCGATCTGGGTGATCGTGGATCGTCTAACTAAATCTGCATATTTTCTACCGATCAAGATAAGGTACAATCTTAAGCAGCTAGTAAAGTTATATGTGAGAGAGATTGTGTCACGACATGCATGGAGTGCCAGTATCTATTGTATCTGACAGAGATCCGTGTTTCATGTTGAATTTTTGGACGAGCTTGCAAGAGAGGTTGGGAACTCAGTTGAGGTTTAGTACAGCGTATCATCCTCAAACGGATGGGCAAAGTGAACAAACGATTCAGACGCTGGAGGACATACTTAGAGCATGTGTGATGGATTTTAAAGGCAGCTGGGATAACCACCTACCATTGGTGGAGTTTGCCTATAATAACAATTATCATTCAAGTATTGACATGCCGCCATACGAAGCATTATACGGAAGGAAGTGCCGAACACCTCTAGGTTGGGACGAAGTTGGTGAACGGAGACTGTTGGGACCTGAATTGGTGCAACAGACCGTGGATGTCATCAAAGTGGTAAGAGCTCGATTGGTAGCGGCTCAGGACCGACAGAAAAAATATGCCAATTTGCATCGTCAGAAGCGAGACTTTGAAGTTAGCAGCTTTGTATTTTTGAAGGTATCTCCCTAGAAAGGGAAGATTAAATTTGGAAAGAAGGGGAAATTGAGTCCCAGGTTCGTAGGACTATTCAAAGTTTTAAAGAAGGTAGGTGAATTAGCATACGAAGTAGCTCTACCTCCTGAACTTGAGCACATTCATAATGTGTTCCGCGTTTCTGTGTTACGGCCATATAAACCTGACTACAAGTATGTGATATCCTATGAATCTATTCAAGTTGAGAAAGACTTTTCATATGAATAGATTCCTATCCAAATATTAGATAGGAAGGAGCAGACGTTAAAAAATAAGGTCATCCATTCGGTCAAAGTACTTTAGAGGAACCACACAGCTGAAGAAGCTACGTGAGAGCTAGAAGAGAAGATGAAGAAGAATTATCCGCATCTTTTTGAGTGAACCCATGTTAAGTTTTCCGTACCTAGATTGTAATTCTGGAGACAGAATTCTTATAAGGGGGGAGGATGTAACGATTGGGAATTCTAGAGTTACGTTGTAATTCGAATTTTTGAATATTAATTGATATATTATATTTTATTAATATTATTTTTGTGTTGCATGTCTAAAGGTTGTGTGACAACCTGGATTATATGAATGCGTGAAATTTTACGTGTTATAGTTTTGTTTAAGTGATTAATTGATTTCGCGTAGCGTCGCTAAATCACTATTCACGGGGCACGTTTCCCGATGCACTATTAACGCCATAATTTTTTTGTGTCTTTTTCGATTTTAATAAATTTCATTAATACGTGCGAGCAAAGTGATAATTTTTCCAAGCATCGGGAAAAATTTTGAGTACAATCGACCACAATCCATTTCATTTGATTTTCGTTGAGATTTTTGAGTTTTTCTTAGTTTTGAGCTCTTAGCCTTGTGGGTTAGATTTATGGCGATTCTTGATGTTTTTGTGCAAAATGATTAGTCAAGTTAGTTATTTATATCTTGTTAAGCCTTAATTGCTTAATTGTATGCGAAGTGTCAATCAAATCGATGTTGTCTTAAGGCGTAAATTGAGTAACCTGGTTGCAACTTACGTTTGGCTTCCAGGGGCAGCCGCTTGCTCATCAGGGAGCGAGACCCCCGACTGGGTAGTCGTAGTGGCAATCAATGTATTTTAATGATGCAGCTTCTGTTTTGAACCTAGTCCTTATGTGACTAATCGTCAAGACGATTTTAATATAGAGTAGTATAAATCATTATTTGGTATCTAGTATGTGACTAATTGTTATGTCATATGTACTTAATTGTGTAGGCTATTAAGGAGCGTGAGTTGTAATATTGTAGCAGCATATCAGGCAAGTTTCTAAACCTTATGCACTATTTTTATTTCGCACAAACATGTATATATTATGCAAGTCTCTTAATGCTTGTCTAACCCTTGTGTTGGGCAAGTTTTCCTAACCTTACTCGAATTATACTTGAGTAGGTTTCCTATTTTATACAACTATTGTATATTAGTGCAAGTTTTGTGACGACCCAAATTCGGGTCCCTTAAACCTCAGATTCGGTGCTCACGATACAACATACACATCTCATCTATGTAACGACCGGGAATTTTGGATTTTGCCTTGCAATTTAAATTTTTGAATATTAATGAATATATTATATTTTATTAATATTATTTTTGTTGCATGTTTAAAGGTTGTGTGACAACCTAGGTGAAGTGAATGTATGATATTTTACGTGTTATAGTTTTGTTTAAGTGAATAATTAATTTCGCGTAGCGTCGCTAAATCACTATTCACGGGGCACGTTTCCCGAGGCACTATTTATGCCATATTATTTTTGTATTTTTCGATTTTAATAAATTTCATAAATACGTGTACGCGTACGAATAATTTTTTCAAGTGTCGAAAATTTTATTTGAGTTCATACGTGATTATATCCGTATCCGAGATGTATTAAATGGGTGTTCCGAATATTGAACAAATCCCATAATAATTATTTTTACGCATCCCAATATTTATGGTAATACCCATCTTAATTTTGGGTGGAGTTATTTATCAGTTTTGGTACAAAAGTGGGAGTATTCAGATATAATTTTAGTGTATTTGGGTATTTATTTTGGCTTGTTATTCCAAGAGGGAACTAATCAAACCACTTTAGACCAATCAAATGAGAGCATAGAGGGAGTGGTCGGGCAAGACTAAATTCTTGCGAGACAAAATTACATTGAGTTCCAAAATATTGAACATCCTTCTTGATTTTATTTTCAAGGAGCTTAGGAGGCTACACCCTCTAATCTTCCCGAAGCGTGCTCAGCCTTTACCCCATTCCTCTCATTTCATTCTTCCCATTCCATCCATTGCTAAGTTGGTTCGCCAAATTATTGAGAGAATAAAGTAAATAGAGAGGAGATAGAGTGATACAGGGAGAGGGAAAGAGAGGAAATTGCTGATAATAGAGGAAGAAGAACAAGTGCGCGGGAAAAAAATAGGAAAGCAGAGGAAGAAGAACACGGGAGGAGAAGAAGAAGAGAAACAAGGAGGAAGAACTCAATCCGACCAAGCCTAACAATTTTCTTAGCTCCTAGAAGGAATTTTCAAGGTAAACAATCAACAAAAATGCATTCCATTTGAGTTTTAATTGAATTTTTGAGCTTTAAGTGTTCTTGAGCTCAAACCATTGGGTTTGAGCAATTCTTGCAATTATGGTTGAAATTGTTGGTTGTGGTCTATTTTTATTGTTAGCAAGACATCTTGTAAGCTATTAATAACCTCAAAGTGGAACAAAATCAATGAATGATCCGAACATTGGCTTAAAGGGTGAAACATTGGACTTTTTGGACAAAATGACTATTCGGACAATTTAGAGGACTATAAAGCCTTGATTGTGTAATTTTTTGGGTTAATTGTTGTAGTAATATTGTAGTTCCATGGGTTATCTTCATAACCTAGTTGGAATGGAGTTAAAAGGAGTTAAAACAAAGATTTGATGTTGATTTTGGTGAAGAACACCAAGAACACAAAAATAGAGTTTTCGTTTTGAACTTTGGCTCAAAAATTGATCGTGTTAATGCTTATAGGTGCTTCTAAATTTCGATATATTGTAGCCCCATAAGTTAGGAGTCCATAGAGTCCGAAATGAACCAATTTGAACGTGTATGGAAAAAGTTATGAAGATCGGAGTGAGAGGAGGTCAGATTTTCGCGACTGCAGAACAGCTGCATATTCTGGGCTGTATTAATGGCGCAGCTACGCTGTTCATAAGGCCAAATTAGGCGCAGCTGCGCTGGACACGTGTCAGGCGCAGACGTGCCCGAGTGGACTGTTTTGACCTCCTGTAGTAAAATGTCCATAACTTTTACATACAAACTCGAAATTAGATGATTCAAGATGATTCGGAAAGCAGAAGAGTAGACCTATAACTTTTGTTCTTTAAGTTTTTTGATTTGAGGTCTGTATCATGGCCTAAATTAGCCATTTATAGGACTGATGCGTAATTGGGGTTAGTCGGAGGGCGTCGGGCATGCGCATTTGCACACGTAATGCCTCCGACCCTGTAAAGTGATGTTCTAACTTTCATAACATGAATGTTATGAATTATAATGATACTTAGCATTAACCAATGAGTATTAGATAAATCGAATGGGCGTGTTAGGCGTACGTAATTACGTGTCGCTTGGGCATTCGAATACGCAAGTTGGGCATATAGACGTGCAAGCGTCGTAACGCCGTAACTAGTGGGCATAACCTTGTCTAATATTTTATTTCTTATTTGAATGTGACATTATAGAGTTGTGTAAACGAATATTTGGTATCCCGTATGTGACTAATTGTATATGAATATGTACCTAATTGTATATGATATTAAGGAGCGTGTGTTGTAATATTGTAGCAACGCTTCAGGCAAGCTCCCTAACTTCATTCCTTCTATATACTGAATGCAAGTTTCCTTACCCTAGCTCAAATTAATATTGGGCAGGTTTTCTCAACCGTACAACTTTTGTTTATTGTGCGAGTGGTTTATTAATTGAGCAATCATTCTATATTGTTGCAAGTTCCTTACTCAACTGTTTTCATTTGAGCAGGTTTCCTATTTTATATACATGTTGTATATTGTGCAAGTCTCATGACTCAAATCGAGCTATTACTTTCAAATTATATTAGTGGATTAATTATTGCCAATTACTCCACATCAAGGATAAATTATTGATATTCACAGCTTATGCATTTTAACTCATTATCTGTTGTTGGACGGTAAAATTTTAAATTCTTCATTCATGAACTGTTTAAGGAGATAGTCTACGCCATTTGTTTCGGCTAGACATGTACAGGTTATTATTTTAAAAGCTATCCAAACTGGTTGTTGGTATGGATTCATGGACTGAGAGAGCAACCCTTAATAGGGGAGTATAGGTGTTGGCTATCCTATACAGTCAGGATTTAATGTTATGCATATACATGGTGTACAAGAGGCTGATCCCCTCGAGTACAACTGACGGGGCCAGGTTTTTAAAAATAGGTAGTTGAATGATTAACTCTTTGGCCAAGTTCATGGTCGGTTGGACCACTCAGCAGTAAATAATCAATATTCATTGATTCACTTGAACTTTGATTATGTCATTTCAGCTACTTCATCCATGTTCATAAATTGTTGATCTATGCGGCTATTATTCTTATTCATTCATGATATATCTTCATTATCCATTGTTAAACTTGCTGAGCAAACTCGTTGCTCACCCTTGCTATATCATAAACCTATTGCAGTCAAGCCGAGGAGTTCCAAAGCGGACAAAGGCAAAGGAAAGCTTAAGGAATATTTATATGTACTATCCCGTTATGTAATCATGGAATCGTTTTGTATTATTATTGTATTCTGTGATGTATTTTATTTAAGGTTATAGACCTTGGGACCGTAGTAAACCTTTTGTAATGAACAACATATGTTTATTTATTCCGCATTAGTTGATTTATATTGTTTAGAGGTGTATGGATGTATTTTATCGTGAGCACCAGATTCAAGGTATTGGTACCTGAATTTGGGGGCGTCACAGGTTGGTATCAGAGCTTTAGGTTATAAACTTTAGGATTTACGAAACCTAGGTTATAACCTTAGTATTAAACTCGTATTGAGTACGTTAGGAGGTGAATCGAGGAGATTCATTTGGTGATTATGTCTGGAGGTGGATTGTGGAAATCCATCGCGTTGAGTTATGCATGATAAAATATCATTTCATTTTATCAATGAATATATTTTATTATGGCACTGACATCTTGCTGTCTATTTGTTTTTGTCTGTGGCTGTAGGATGTCTGAAATGGGAGAGTCCAGTCCTGTTGGAGAGGTAGAGTTCACAGACATTCATGTGGACACAGGGTATTTAGTGGAGATGCAGCCGAGTGAGCCAGAGATGATGGACATTAGGGATGAGTCTGAGGCCGAGTATAGTTCTGAGGAGGAGCCAGTTACCGGAAGAGTGCTGAGGCTGTTAAGCGACGAGGGGGAGGATGAGGACCCCGAGGAGGATCCAGTGACGGAGGATGATGAGCCGCCTGAGTATGCAGATGACATGGGAACTACTACTAGTGACATCATCGATGAGCTAACAAATAAGAATGAGGAGCTCGAGGATCGAGTAGCCCACTTAGAGGAGCAGAACCAGGATCACCAAGACCAAGAGGAGTAGTACAGGTCATTAGCATATCAGACTTTGGGAGAAAAGGCTGAGTTAACCCAGAAGCTGCAGGAAATGGACCAGAGGATTGTCGAGCTAGAGGCAGAGGTTCACGGTTGGCGTGGGGCTTATGTTCAGCTCGGTGTGATGGTTTATGACCTCTTAGAGAGGAATGTGGTGTTGGTAGGACAGATAGAGCGGGTAGAGGATCAGCTAAAGACTACTCGTTTGGAGCGAGATGAAGCTATAGAGCAGCTGGCAGCCCTGACTGCAGAGATTGATTTCCTCAGGTTAGGCTTGACCACTTCCTTTGCCAGGCTTAGGGGTAGGGTGAGGGAGTACCCCAGGGATGAGGGGAGCAGCAAGCGCGTGATTAGGCGCCGAGTGGTCGACAGGCTGGCTCGAAGGGAGCTCCGAGTTGCACTCCGCCGCAGCAGGCGGTGATGTGTTATTTTTAGCATTATGTTTGCAGTAGGTCCCACTTTTGTTATATAGGGGCATACTTATATTGTAAATCCCTATGCTTGTAGCGTGCATAGGATAGTAGTTGGACCCCAATTTTGTTCCTGATAGAGGGGTGGAATGTTATTATTCCCCACTTTTGTTTGTTAGGGGATAGTTAATGATTGGCAGACTATGTCATTTAGTGTTTATAGGAGTATGTCACGTATTGAGTTTGGTTGTATTAAAATAGTGGTGTATGATTATAAATGCAATTGTTTTATTTTAAATCAAACTTGTTTGATGGATGCTTTTAGTCTTAATTGCTGACTTAAATGACTTTTGCTCATGGCATAAATCTATTAGTAAAAGCCGACGATTTTCTTTTAGACAAACAATGCCGCCGAGAAGACAACCCCGATACACAAGGGCGGAAGAGTCGGTGAATAACGAGGAGGGTCAGGCAGACCCTATGAGGACTTTTGTGAACTTGTTAACCGAAGAAATGCAGGGCAGACAAGCCGCTGCGGTTGATCAGCCAGGAAGTCACATGGCAAACTTTAAGGACTTCAAATTAGTAGGGCCACCGGAGTTTCGTGGGACTACGGATCCGATTGAAGCCCAGACATGGATAGAAGAAATGGAGAAAGTTTTTGAGGTCGCACGAGTGGTCGAAGAATAGAAGACGTCATTTGCCACTTTCATGATGAAAGGTGAGGCAAATTATTGGTGGAAGGCAAACAAAGGTCGAGCTGGGAAGGCACGATTGCATGGGCTCGTTTCAAGGAGCTGTTTTTTGAAAATTACTTCCCAACAAGCACGCAGGCAAGTATGGAGATAAAGTTCTTGGAACTAAAGCAAAGAGGCATGTCAGTTGCGGAGTATACCGTAAAATTTAACGAGTTAGCTAGGTTTGCTCCACATCAGGTGGACACCGAAGCTAGGCGAGCGAAGAGATTTGAACAAGGGCTGAAACCTTGGGTGTATAGTAAGGTTGCGGTTTTGTAGATTAACACATTTTCTACGTTACTTGAGAAAGCAATCATTGTTGAGGGAGAAAATGAAGCTTTGACAAAGCACAACCAAGATCAGAAAAAGAAGAAGAGCCATGATGGTCATAAGGAAGGTAGCAGTGGGGGAAGTAACCCAAATAAGAGAAAATGGAACGACAGTCAGACTTTCGGGAGCAAGTCCGGAGGGGATGCAAAGAAGGGCAATAAATGCGAGAAATGTGGAAGGAATCACTTTGGAGAATGCATGAAAGGAAAAGGAGTCTGTTTCAACTGTGTTCAACCGGGGCACTTTGCCCCACAATGCCCAAAGGCGAAGGCAGGAAGTTGTTTTTCTTGTGGCGCTTCAGATCATCAGAAGAAGGATTGCCCAAAGAGGAAGATACAGGCAGTGTTAACCAAGGGAACAACAGTAAGCTGACTATCGGAGGACCAACACAGCAGAACAGACCAGTAGCACGCACCTTCAATATGACAGTGCAGGATGCGATGGAATCAAAGGATATGGTGTCAGGTATTATTTTGATCAATAATACTAATGCATATGTATTATTTGATTCGGGAGCTACCTGTTCATTTGTGTCGGATGAATTTGCTAAACGGTTAAACTTACCTCGTGAGAAATTAGAGAATCCAATGAATGTGGAAGTAGCTGATAAAGAAGTTATTCCTGTGAAATACATCCATAGAAATTGTTGTGCTGAGATAAACGGGTATAAACTGAATGTAAATTTAATTCTGATACGACTAGGAGAATTTGATGTAATTCTTGGGATGGATTGGTTGTCTAGTCACGGGGCTGTGATTGACTGTCAGAAGAAATGTATACACCTAAAGACTCTGAATAAGTCGAAGGTCGTATTCTACGACAGTAAATCACCGAGACAATCTTGTTGTCTGACGATGATGCAAGCGAAGAAATTGCTAAGGAAAGGTTGCATAGGTTATCTGGCTCATGTGGTTGATATTCAAAGAGTAGGGAGTTTTATGGGTCAGATACCTGTTGTAAGGGAATTTCTAGATGTTTTCCTAGATGAGTTACTGGGTTTGTCGCCGGATAGAGGAGTGGAATTTGTGATCGACTTGGTACCGGGAACCGCCCTGATCTCAATGGCACCATACAGAATGGCACCAGTGGAAATGAAAGAACTGATGGTTCAACTGCAGGAGTTGCTAGATAAGGGGTATATTCGTCCAAGTGTATCTCCATAGGGAGCGCCAGTACTGTTCGTAAAGAAGAAAGACAGATCGCTTAGGCTTTGCATTGACTATCGGGAGTTGACCAAAGTCACGATTAAGAACAAGTACCCGTTGCCCAGAATTGATGATTTGTTCGATCAATTAAAGGGAGCGAAATACTTCTCGAAGATTGACTTGAGGACGGAATATCACCAACTGAAGGTGAGGCAGGAAGATATTCCAAAGACAGCATTCAGAACTCGATATGGACACTTTGAGTTTTTGGTGATGTCGTTTGGGCTGACGAACGCGCCAGCAGCATTTATGGACATGATGAACAAAGTGTTCAAGCAATACCTAGATAAATTTGTCGTCGTCTTCATAGATGACATTCTTGTCTACTCGAAGACGGAGGAGGAACACGTCGAATATTTGAGGATAGCCCTAGAAACGCTGAGAAGGGAGAAGCTATATGCAAAGTTTTCCAAATGTGAATTTTGGCTACAAAGGGTGAAGTTTTGGGGGCACGTAATTGACAAGGATGGGGTATCAATGGATCTGGCGAAGGTAGAATCAGTAATAAACTGGGAACAACTGAAGAAGCTGACAGAAGTCCGAAGTTTCTTGGGATTAGCAGGTTACTATCGGAGGTTTATTTAGAACTTTTCAAAGATAGTGACACCGTTGACAAATTTGACAAGGAAAACTGTAAAGTTTGTATGGACGGATAAGTGCGAAGAGAGTTTCTTGGAGTTGAAGAAGAAACTTAGTGAAGCACCTGTGTTATCACTGCCAGATAATACAGGGGGATTTGTGGTATACAGTGATGCGTCACACAAAAGCCTTGGGTGCGTACTGATGCAACATGAGAAGGTGATTGCATACGCGTCACGGCAGCTGAAAGACTATGAGAAGGGGTATCCGACTCATGACCTGGAACTAGCGGCAGTAGTGTTTGCTCTGAAGATTTGGAGGCACTACCTGTATGGGGAGAAGTGTGAGATATACACAGACCACAAAAGTCTGAAGTATATCTTCACTCAAAAGGAATTAAACATGAGGTAGAGGCGATGGTTAGAGTTGATTAAGGACTACGATTGTGAGATTCTCTACCATCCCGGTAAAGCCAATGTAGTAGCTGATGCTCTAAGTAGGAAGGGCAGAGATAAGTTGATGATGCTGACAGCCCAAGAGGAACTGATCAAGGATAAGGAAAGACTGGAGTTGGAAGTCAAGTGTCCGACGAAGGCAGACGAGAAAGTGTTCGCAGTAAAGGCGAGTACGACTTTATTAGACAAGATAAAAGAGGCTCAAGAAAAGGATGATGAATGTATCGCTATAAAGAAGCAAATCTCAGATGGAGAGGAATTGAAGTACAAAATTGATAGCACGGGACTACTAAGGTTTGAAGGGAGAATCTGGATACCGATGGTTCCGGAGTTGAGAGAAGAGATTCTGCAGGAAGCTCATTCTACAAGGTATTCAATACACCCTGGTAGTACCAAGATGTATTAGGATTGCGCCAACATTTCTGGTGGCCGAACATGAAGAGGGAGGTTGCGGAATGTGTTGGACGATGTTTGACATGTCAGAGGGTAAAGGCAGAATATCAGAAACCGGGTGGACTACTACAACCGCTGGATATTCCGGAGTGGAAGTGGGAACATATTACGATGGATTTTGTGACAGGACTTCTACTAACTCAGAAGGGTTACGACGCGATCTAGGTGATTGTGGATCGTTTAACTAAATCTGCACATTTTCTACCGATCAAGATAAGGTACAATCTGGAGCAGTTAGCAAAGTTATATGTGAAAGAGATTGTGTCACGACATGGAGTACCGGTATCTATTGTGTCTGACAGAGATCTGCGTTTCACGTCAAATTTCTAGAAGAGCTTACAAGAAAGGTTGGGAACCTAGTTGAGGTTGAGTACGGCGTATCATCCTCAAACGGATGGACAAAGCGAACGAACGATTCAGACACTAGAGGACATGCTTAGAGCATGTGTGATGGATTTTAAAGGCAGCTGGGATGATCACCTACCATTGGTGGAGTTTGCCTATAATAACAGTTATCATGCAAGTATTGGCATGCCGCCATACGAAGCATTATACGGGAGGAAGTGCCGAACACCACTGTGTTGGGACGAAGTTGGTGAACGGAGACTGTTGGGACCTGAATTGGTGCAGCAGACCGTGGATGTCGTCAAAGTGATAAAAGCTCGATTGGTAGCGGCTCAGGACCGATAGAAGAAATACGCCGATTTACATCGTCAGAAGCGAGACTTTGAAGTTGGCAGCTTTGTATTTTTGAAAGTATCTCCCTGGAAGGGGAAGATCAGATTTAGTAAGAAGGGAAAAATGAGTCCTAGGTTCGTAGGACCGTTTGAAGTTTTAAATAGGGTAGGTGACGTGGCGTATGAGGTAGCTCTACCTCCTGAACTTGAGCATATTCATAATGTGTTTCACGTTTCCGTGTTGCGACCATATAAACCCGACTACAAGCATGTGATATCCTATGAACCGATTCAATTTGAGAGACACTTGTCATATGAAGAGATTCCTATCCAGATATTAGATAGGAAAGAGCATACGTTAAGAAATAAGGTCATCCATTCGGTCAAAGTCCTTTGGAGGAACCACGCAGCTGAAGAAGCTACGTGGGAGCTAGAAGAGAAGATGAGGAAGAATTATCCGCATCTTTTTTAGTGAACCTTTGTTAAGATTTTCCGCCCCTAGGTTGAAATTCTGGGGACAGAATTCTTATAAGGAGGGGAGGATGTAACGACTGAGAATTTTGGATTTTGCCTTGTAATTTAAATTTTTGAATATTAATGAATATATTATATTTTATTAATATTATTTTTGTTGCATGTTTAAAGGTTGTGTGATAACCTGGCTGAAGTGAATGTATGAAATTTTACGTGTTATAGTTTTGTTTAAGTGAATAATTGATTTCACGTAGCGTCGCTAAATCACTATTCACGGGGCACGTTTCCCGAGGCACTATTCACGCCATATTATTTTTGTGTCTTTTTCGATTTAAATAAATTTCATAAATACATGTACGCGTACGAATAATTTTTCCAAGTGTCGGAAATTTTATTTGAGTTGATACGTGATTATATCCGTATCCGAGATGTATTAAATGAGTGTTCCGAATATTGAACAAATCTCATAATAATTATTTTTACGCATCCCAATATTTTTGGTAATACCCATCTTAATTTTGGGTGGAGTTATTTACCAATTTTGGTACAAAAGTGGGAGTATTCGGATATAATTTTGGTATATTTGGGTATTTATTTTGGCTTGTTACTCCAAGAGGGAACCAATCAAATGAGAGCATATAGGGAGTGGTCGGGCAAGACTAAATTCTTGTGAGACAAAATTACATTGAGTTCCAAAATGCTGAACATCCTTCTTGATTTTATTTTCAAGGAGCTTAGGAGGCTACACCCTTCATTCTTCCCGAAGTGGGAGCTATCGTTTTACACTCCAAAATTAATACCTTACTAACACTCTACTAGCACAAAACTTAGTATAATGACAAGCAAGGATCGATCCCACAGAGAAGTGAATTAGTCTTTTATTTATTCTAATATTCCTATTATTTCTATTAATGGGGGGTTTTGAGTTTGATTCACTAAACTAACAAAAGTAATTAAGAATGATCAATGAATAAAAAGCTTCAGTTCTTCAGTTCAGTATCACCTTAACATAATTATGAAAAAGTCAAGTTTAATAATATTTATCCTTCAATGAGATTAATAACCCTAGATAACTGCAATCGCTAATTATCTGAAATTCTCCTTATGTGTAAATCAAATGTGACAATCGCCTCAAGAGACCCTAACTATTATATAACCTAGAACTATCAGTCTAGATTTAATATAACAGCAGCATGAAGAATTAGAGAATTAGGTTATTCCAAGCAACAATTACACAATCAGGAATTATTTAACTTGCCTTATAATAACCTTAATAATATCCAAAAGCTTGTCCACAATCAGATACTATCAAATGCTACTTATGATCAGATACAATATCGTTTGCTTAATACTATATCTTAATCTAGCAGATGATATTAATTAATTAATTTAATCCTGCAGAAATCAAATCAATCAATCCAATAACATATAAACAGTTCAATCAGATTATCAGAATAAATCTCATGTAAGAAGGAATAAATAAATAAAACCTGATTAAACCATTAATTATGAAAAAGGTTCAACATCCCTTAGAACTGAAAATAAGAGTTTAGCCTGACATGCCTTCAATCTCCTCCAATTAGGGTTACAATTGTAGTTGACAAGATCTCCCTCATAATAAATTAAAAACATCTATTTATAGTCCTAAGATAATATCCTAAGTCCCTAAGAATTAAGAATCCAATCTGAATTAGAAATCCTCAAAAATTACAAAAAGTCAAAGCTGGTCAAACTTGGTCAACGCCGCCTTTCTCGCCGGGGCGAGCATTTTATGCCTAGGTTTCTCGTCGAGGCGAACTCCCGCCGGGACGAGGATTTTTGCACTGAATTTCTAGCCGGGGCGAGAAACTCCAGAATGGTTTGGGCCGGGGCGAGCTCTGGATCAGCTAGGGCGAAAATGGGCAGAGCACTTCTCGTCGGGGCGAGAAACTCTAGTACAAAGTTCCTGCCGGGGCGAGAACCTCGATTTTCCAACTTTCCAACTTTTTCTCGTTTTAGCTCCGATTTTCAATCTTTTTCTACTTTTGACTCTGAATCCTCCTGAAATCAATAAACAATCTAATAAGTGCATAAACACAACAAAACATGCAATAAACTAAATATAAAGGAATGAAAATAAATGAGTATTATGCACTTATCAAATTCCCCCACACTTAGTCTTTTCACGTCCTCGTGTAAACTAAAACAAAAGTTATATTGAAATCATTAGAATTCTATTTAACCAAACTTCCAAAGGTTCAAATTCAATTAGCATCTATGAATACTAACACCAATCAACAGAAATTTGATCAATACCTCATCAATCAACTCATAACAATAATCCCATCATTCCCCACTGAACATCTCTAAATCAAATTGAAACTACATATGCATCTCCTATGATTAACACAGATACTCAACTCAGGTCATATAGAACAACAACCGTGCACACTGACTCAAAACCAGAACATGTTTTTTTCTCTTTTCTTTCTGCTATCCATTTTTTCATTCAGGTGAATGCATTTTATGCTCCATTTCACCTCTTCTCATTCTTTTCTTAAGTGAGTGCATTTTATGCTCCATCTCACTTTTCTTCTCACCAACGAGTGTGTTTTACGCTCCATCTCGTTGCATGTGTTTATGGGTGAGTGCGTTTTACGCTCCATCTCAACCCACCACATGTTTTTCTTTTGAGACAAAATTTTTTAGTTTTTACTCTCAATTCTTTTTCAAATTTCCAATTTTTTCACATGGTCCTGCAAACAAGATAAGCAGTTACACAGTTCTAAATCATGAAATCAGTGCACAAAGTCAACTCCACAGATAACTTAGTCAAGTAAACATGTATCTCATACTCAAGTACTCATGCAATACCAATTCAATCTAAATCAGTCAACTATGGGTCCTAACTTTATTATCATCATTTATCAATTAATTTAGCATCAAACAAATTCAACCAATGGCATCAATCTTCATTCTAAACCAAAAACTTTTGAAAACTTGACCAAATAAAATCTCAAGCAAATTTTTACACAGATAAGCACCATTGGATCATAATCTCCTAGAGTAAACCTAGATAACCTAAACCCCTCCCCCACACTCAAACCTTACATTGTCCCCAATATAAGACAATCATGCAAAAGACGAGCGAAATAACTAAAAAGCCAATAAATAAGTAAAAAGGGATAGAAAAGCAAATCTGAAATCTTGGGTTGCCTCCCAAGCAGCGCATTTGGTTAACGTCGTTTGCCCGACATCAATCCTCTCAATCACGTAATCGGAGATTCATACTTTAAGTGAACTGTCAATAGCCTCAATTCCAGATTAGGTGCCTGCGCAATAGGAGAAAATAACGTCTTGTGAGAAACAGGTAACTGAATAAAGTAGACTGCATACTTATCTGAAAATTGTGGCAAAGAATATAATGCAGTTGTAGCCTCCTTCAGATCAGAACTCCGCTCAATTTCTTCTTCTTTATCCAATTCCATGTTATTAATAACTGCAACCTGCAAATTCTCCTCGTCTTTGCGCTCTAGAATCACCTCAACCTTGTGAACTGTATCCAGTATCACTTCCTCTTGCTCCTCCTTCTTCAGCTGTGATGGTATTATCGTCTCTTGTTCCTCTTGTGCCTTATCATCAAATTCAACACTGCTGTCAATTCTTGAAGTAAGCATTAACTCATCTTGCTGCCATACCTCTTCATCACATCTCAAGGTAATCGCACATACGTTCTCTCGTGGTGTCACAACAGTCGGAGAAGGCAACTTCCCTGAAGCTTGAGAGTCCAATCGTCCAACTGTAGTAGCTAGCTGACCCACCTGATTCTCCAGATCATGTATGGAAGTCCTTGTTTCATGATGAAACTGTTGTGTCTGGATCATGAAAGCCTTGAACATATCCTCAAGAGATGATCCAGAGTTTGTAGGAGTTGTTTCATAGCTCAGGTAGGAATAATCTATCCATCCTAGATTGTAAGTGTCCCAACAAGGATCATATTGATGTTGTCCTGAGAATATCCCCACAGCATTGACGTGTTGAACAGTTTCTTCCTCTTGTAAAATTGGACAATGATCTGAAGTGTTCCCTGACATTGAGCAAATTCCACACACTTTCACTTCTGACATGTTCCCTGCAGCCATCTGACGAACTATAGCTGTTAGATCAGAAATTTGTTGCTCAATAGTACATGTGCTTACCCCATTCACCCTTGTATGTGCATGATCAATCCTAGTTCCATACTGTTGTGAGTTTGCTGCCATGTTCGCAATTAAGTCCTTTGCAGTCTCAGGTGTTTTATCAACTAATGCGCCTCCACTTGCTGCATCAATCATACTCCTATCCATTGGCAATAATCCCTCATAAAAGTATTGGATCAAGTGTTGATCATCGATTTGGTGGGGTGGACAGCTGGAACACAACTTCTTAAATCTTTCCCAATACTCATAAAGAGTCTCTCCATTGAACTGCTGGATGCCACATATCTCCTTCCTTATGGTAGCAACTCTTGAAGCAGGAAAGTAATTCTCCAAGAATAGCTTTTGCATTTCGTTCCATGATCGTATTGATCCTGAAGGTAGATAGTACAACCAATCCTTTGCCAAATCTACTAGGGAGAACGGAAAAATTCTAAGCTTGATCTATTCCTCTGCTACTCCTTGTGGCTTCATGGTGGAACACACCACATGAAACTCCTTTAGATGCTTGTATGGATCTTCACTTGTAAGACCACGAAAAGTAGGCAAAAGGTGGATTAGTCCTGATTGTAATTCAAAAGTAGCATCTAAAGTAGGATATTCAATACACAATGATGATTGATCGAGGTTAGGCGAAGCTAATTCTTTCAAAGTCCTGTTGTTATTGACAACAACCATCTCTTCTTTGTCTGAATCTGCAGTAGTGCCTTTATCTATGGATCAAATTTCAATTCAAGAGAGTGAGAGGATCGAGTCCTAAACTAAAAATAAAAATAAAAATAAATAGAGAATAAATAAAAGAAAAAAAAGAATAAATAAAAACAAATAACACTTCCCCGACAACGGCGCCAAAATTTGGGAGCTGTCGTTTTACACTCCAAAATTAATACCTTACTAACACTCTACTAGCACAAAACTTAGTATAATGACAAGCAAGGATCGATCCCACAGAGAAGTGAATTAGTCTTTTACTTATTCTAATATTCCTATTATTTCTATTAATGGGGGGTTTTGAGTTTGATTCACTAAACTAACAAAAGTAATTAAGAATGATCAATGAATAAAAAGCTTCAGTTCTTCAGTTCAGTATCACCTTAACACAATTATGAAAAAGTCAAGTTTAACAATATTTATCCTTCAATGAGATTAATAACCCTAGATAACCGCAATCGCTAATTATCTGAAATTCTCCTTATGTGTAAATCAAATGTGACAATCGCCTCAAGAGACCCTAACTATTATATAACCTAGAACTATCAGTCTAGATTTAATATAACAGCAACATGAAGAATTAGAGAATTAGGTTATTCCAAGCAACAATTACACAATCAGGAATTATTTAACTTGCCTTCTAATAACCTTAATAATATCCAAAAGCTTGTCCACAATCAGATACTATCAAATGCTACTTATGATCAGATACAATATCGTTTGCTTAATACTATATCTTAATCTAGCAGATGATATTAATTAATTAATTTAATCCTGCAGAAATCAAATCAATCAATCCAATAACATATAAACAGTTCAATCAGATTATCAGAATAAATCTCATGTAAGAAGGAATAAATAAATAAAACCTGATTAAACCATTAATTATGAAAAAGGTTCAACATCCCTTAGAACTAAAAATAAGAGTTTAGCCTGACATGCCTTCAATCTTCTCCAATTAGGGTTACAATTGTAGTTGTCAAGATCTCCCTCATAATAAATTAAAAACATCTATTTATAGTCCTAAGATAATATCCTAAGTTCCTAAGAATTAAGAATCCAATCTGAATTAGAAATCCTCAAAAATTACAAAAAGTCAAAGCTGGTCAAACTTGGTCAACGCCGCCTTTCTCGCCAGGGCGAGCATTTTATGCCTAGGTTTCTCGCCGGGGCGAACTCCCGCTGAGGCGAGGATTTTTGCACTAAATTTCTCGCCGGGGCGAGAAACTCCAGAATGGTTTGGGCCGGGGCGAGCTCTGGATCAGCTGGGGCAAAAATGGGCAGAGCACTTCTCGTCGGGGCGAGAAACTCTAGTACAAAGTTCCTGCCGGGGCGAGAACCTCAATTTTCCAACTTTTCAACTTTTTCTCGTTTTAGCTCCGATTTTCAATCTTTTTCCACTTTTGACACTGAATCCTCCTGAAATCAATAAACAATCTAATAAGTGCATAAACACAACAAAACATGCAATAAACTAAATATAAAGGAATGAAAATAAATGAGTATTATGCACTTATCACGAAGCGTGCTCAACCTTTACCCCATTTTTCTCATTTCATTCTTCCCATTCCATCCATTGCTAAGTTGGTTCTGCAAATTATTGAGAGAATAGAGTAAATAGAGAGGAGATAGAGTGATACACGGAGAGGGAAATAGAGGAAATTGCTGATAATAGAGGAAGAAGAACAAGTGCACGGGAAGAAAATAGGAAAGCAGAGGAAGAAGAACACGGGAGGAGAAGAAGAAGAGAAGCAAGGAGGAAGAACTTAATCCGACCAAGCCTAACAATTTTCTTAGCTCCTAGAAGGAATTTGCAAGGTAAACAATCAACAAAAATCCATTCCATTTGAGTTTTAACTGAATTTTTGAGCTTTAAGTGTTCTTGAGCTCAACCCATTGGGTTTGAGCAATTCTTGCAATTGTGGTTGAAATTGTTGGTTGTGGTCTATTTTTATTGTTAGCAAGACATCTTGTAAGCTATTAATAACCTCAAAGTGGAACAAAATCAATGAATGATCTGAACCTTGGCTTAAAGGGTGAAACATTGGACTTTTTGGATAAAATGACTATTCGGACGATTTAGAGGACTGTAAAGCCTTGATTATGTAATTGTTTGGGTTAATTGTTGTAGTAATATTGTAGTTCCATGGGTTATCTTCATAACCCAGTTGGAATGGAGTTAAAAGGAGTTAAAACAAAGATTTGATGTTGATTTTGGTGAAGAATACCAAGAACACGAAAACAGAGTTTTCATTTTGTAATTTGGCTCACAAATTGGTCGTTTTAATGCTTATGGGTGCATCTATATTTTTGATATGTTGTAGCCCCATAAGTTAAGAGTCCATAGAGTCCGAAATGAACCAATTTGAACGTGTGTGGAAGAAGTTATGAAGATCGGAGTGAGAGGATGTCAGATTTTCGCGACTGCAGAACAGCTGCATATTCTGGGCTGTATGAATGGCGTAACTGCGCCGTTCATAAGGCCAAATTAGGCGCAGCAGCGCCGGACACGTGTCAGGCGCAGACGTGCCCGAGTAGACTGTTTTGATCTCTTGTAGTAAAATGTCCATAACTTTTACATACGAACTCGAAATTAGATGATTCAAGATGATTCGGAAATAGGAAGAGTAGACCTACAACTGTTGTTCTTTAAGTTTTTCAATTTGAGGTCTGTATCATGGCCTAAATTAGCCATTTATAGGACTGATGCGTAATTGGGGTCAATCGGAGGGCGTCGGGCATGCACATTTGCACACGTAATGCCCCCGACCTTGTAAAGTGATGTTCTAACTTTCATAACATGAATGTTATGAATTATAATGATACTTAGCATTAACCAATGAGTATTAGATAAATCGAATGGGCGTGTTAGGCGTACGCAATTGCGTGTCGCTTGGGCATTCGAATAGGCAAGTTGGGCATATAGACGTGCAAACGATGTAACGCCGTAACTAGTGAGCATAACCTTGTCTAATATTTTATTTATTATTTGAATGGGACATTATAGAGTTGTGTAAACGAATATTTGGTATCCCGTATGTGACTAATTGTATGTGAATATGTACCTAATTGTGTAGGATATTAAGGAGCGTGTGTTGTAATATTGTAGCAGCGCTTCAGGCAAGTTCCCTAACTTCATTCCTTCTATATACTGAATGCAAGTTTTCTTACCCTAGCTCAAATTAATATTGGGCAGGTTTTCTCAACCGTACAACTTTTGTTTATTATGCGAGTGGTTTATTAATTGAGCAATCATTCTATATTGTTGCAAGTTCCCTACTCAACTGTTTTCATTTGAGCAGGTTTCCTATTTTATACAAATGTTGTATATTGTGCAAGTCCCATGACTCAAATCGAGTTATTACTTTCAAATTATATTAGTGGATTAATTATTGTCAATTACTCCACATCAAGGATAAATTATTGATATTCACAGCTTATGCATTTGAACTCATTATCTGTTGTTGGACGGTAAAATTTTAAATTCTTCATTCATGAACTGTTTAAGGAGATAGTCTACGCCATTTGTTTCGGCTAGACATGTACAGGTTATTATTTTAAAAGCTATCCAAACTGGTTGTTGGTATGGATTCATGGACTAAGAGAGCAACCCTTAATAGGGGAGTATAGGTGTTGGCTATCCTATACAGTCAGGATTTAATGTTATGCATATACATGGTGTACAAGAGGCTGATCCCCTCGAGTACAACTGACGGGGCAGGTTTTTAAAAATAGTTAGCTGAATGATTGACTCTTTGGCTAAGTTCATGGTCGGTTGGACCACTCAGCAATAAATAATCAACAGTCATTGTTTCACTTGAACTTTAATTATGTCATTTCAGCTACTTCATCAATGTTCATAAATTGTTGATCTATGCGGCTATTATTCTTATTCATTCATGATATATCTTCATTATCCATTGTTAAACTTGCTGAGCAAACTCGTTGCTCACCCTTGCTATATCATGAACCTATTGCAGTCAAGTCGGGGAGTTCTAAAGCGGACAAAGGCAAAGGAAAGCTTAAGGAATAGTTATATGTACTATCCCGCTATGTAATCGGGGAATCGTTTTGTATTATTATTGTATTCTGCGATGTATTTTATTTAAGGTTATAGACCTTGGGACCGTAGTAAACCTTTTGTAATGAACAACATATATTTATTTATTCCGCATTAGTTGATTTATGTTGTTTAGAGGTGTATGGATATATTTTATCGTGAGCACCAGATTCGAGGTATTGGTACCTGAATTTGGGGGTGTCACAATCTATCTACCCATTTCTTATGAATTACATCAATTATTACATTAACTTAATACAAAATATATAATCATCCCAGGTCTTACTAACCTTAACATTACATACCTAATAATACAAAAGGTTGAAGTTAAAATACAACATAATATTCATTACATAAGTGACACTATTCGGTCGCCTTCGCTTTGCCTTTATCCTTCTTAGACCCTTCAGCTACCTCGACTTTAGCTGAAAAGTTTTATTTTAAGCAAAGGTGAGCAACTAATTTGCTCAGCAAGTTAAAGTGTACAATAAAGGATATATCACAAATAGAAGAGTTTAACTTTTTGAAACTGCAACAATGTTTCAAAGATTATGAAGTAGCTGAACAATAAATCATTTCAAGTAACAAGAATTTTCTTGAATTTCATGCTGAATAATACATTAAAAATGAAAGAGTTAAAATTCTTTCGAAGATTCAATAATATTCAATTGATTAGGAAGAATTAGCAATACTACAAAAATATTCAATATATAGGGATTATTCCCAGATTTCATGCTGAATGATCACAATGGATTGTGAACTACTAGAGGAATCATCAGTTATTATTACTGACTACCTCAAGAGTAAAAATTAGCTATAAAAACTAATGTTTACTCTTCTGCAAGTACGTCAGGTGATCAGCCTTATTGTACCCGAGATTATGCATAATTCTCAAACATAGCGCGCGGGTCGGGTTTTCGACAGTAAGATTTCCCCTGGTTTATTGTTCAGGGTTGTTTATCTCAGTCTTACATCATGAGTTCGTACCACATTAATATGGTTTGGATTGATTTTAAAGAAATGCTATTATTTCAACATATTATAACAATATTGATCTAGCCGAAGCAAGTGGCATATATGCTCAATAACAAATTAGTTCAAATAATAGAACGTTTCATACTCTAACAAATATTAGTCTAGCCGAAACAAATGGCATCAACGCAGTACTTAAACAATTCAGGCATAATTGAATTTTAAAGATAACTTCAACACTTGTTAAAAGATTTATATAAGTTATAGGATTTGCTTAATGTAGGAACATTGAGCAACAATAGAATTTGAAAACATCGCGAAACAATCATAAGAACAAAGCCAAATGAACATATAAGCTTTGCACATAGTGCGAATATCAATAATTATCGTAGATGTGGAATAATTTACAATAATTAATCCACTAGCATGCTTGAAAAATAATAACTCAAGTTTGAGTTAGAAAACTTGCCTTGTCTGTCGATTACTGCTATGCAATTTAATTTATTCTCTTATGAAAGACCTATCATTTTTAAGATTGATTTTTCAGTTAGCATAACATATTATAACTCATTTAGTCACATAAATCAAATGTTAGATACTACAATAAATCATTAGTAATATTATCATCCTTTGATAATATTCTATCACATAATCATCATCTTAAACTCCCTTTTAATATTAAATAATATTTCATCACTTCTTAACATTATTAATCACATAATAATATTTTATTCCATTTTCAATATTATTACCTACTTAATAATATTTTATTCATTCACAAGTATTATTAATCATTTAATAGCATCTTACTCATCTCATAATATTATTAATCATTTAATAATATTTTAATAACTCTTTAGTAATATCTTAATCATTTACAAATATTATTAACTATTTAATAATATTTTAATCATTTACTAATATTTTTAATCCTTAACTAATATTATTAATCATTTAATAATATTTTAATCACTTATTAATATTATTAATCATTTAATAATATTTAAATCACTTATTAATATTATTAATCATTTAATAATATTTAAATCACTTATTAATATTATTAATTATTTAATAATATTTTAATTACTTATAAACAATTTAATCTAATTGTTTATCCCTTATTATTGAATTTATTTAACAAACTAATATTATTAATCATTTAATAATATTTTAATCACTTATTAATATTATTAATCATTTAATAATATTTAAATCACTTATTAATATTATTAATCATTTAATAATATTTAAATCACTTATTAATATTATTAATCATTTAATAATATTTTAATTACTTATAAACAATTTAATCTAATTGTTTATCCCTTATTATTGAATTTATTTAACAAACATAATATACCATAAACATAATATTGTATAAAAAATGACCAAATACCCTTACATAATCTGATCATATCATATTAAGGGACTTTATACAATAACATTACATTTTCACTATATTTAACATTATATTACTTATTTTATCCATTTATTCATAACTCAATCATTCACATGAAAAATACCAAAACAACTCAAAAACAATTTCTTTTCAGGATCCTATCAGAATATGATATCCTCATGAATATATAATTTTTCTGGAATTTTTCAATTTTATTTACTATTTTTAAATGGTCTAAAACAGTCCGAAATTGTTATAATTATCATAAATTATATTTTTGTTCAAAAATTATAAGATTTATACGGTAGTCTCCTGTTATCAAAACCTAGCTCTTGTAAAAATTTCATATTTTTCTGAGTTGTAGTTTAGGAGTTATTACAGTTTATATTTAAAAATATACTTTCTTGTAAAAGTCATAACTTGTATTATGTACATCAACAAATCGTCATCTTTGGACTGAAACTTACTAACTCAGTATACTAACATTACAAATTTTTTTCAGAATTTTTAGAGTCTTTCAAGTGGTCCAAACTGCCCTTACAAAAATTGGCCATGAAACTCAACTGTTTTTCCAGGTTTTTGGTTGGCAAGAAGTGTTTTGCTAAACATTACACCACGGTCAGCTCGTTTAATCTTTTTGAGTAGTTCCACTTGAGTTCATCAGATAACTCATGGATCTAACATATGTCCTTGGCAGATCTCAAAAATAATTTATAAATTTAAAATGGTAAAGGTCCAAAGTGAACTAAAATTAGAGCTTTTAAGTCCAAAAACTGTTTTTGTTCTTCTTTGCTATTCAAGCTTATCAACACTTAAAATTGTATGATCTAAACATGAAATACCCTATAACATGAAGATTTAGTGTTCTTTGGTTTAAAACATAAACTTATTATTTATTACAAAATATCCACAAGAAATTATTTAATTAACTAGGATTAAGGTTTAAAGGTTTTTATACCTTGTTCTAGTTGCAAACCTTCTTCTTCTTCCACAATAATTTATGAAGTTGGATAGCATGGAATTTATTTCTTCTCTTTCCTCTTGTGGTTGCCGACCACCACCCTCTCTCTTTATCTTTCTATTTCTTTTGCTAGCTAATTTGGAAATATGAAGTAAAGTTTATTTGTAAAATATATGAGGGGTATATATATACAAGTAAAATGTATATATATCACTTGTATGTATACTTAAATCCTCCAACTCCTCTTGTCTTACTTGCACATCTAAGCAAAATAATTGAGACAAAAACTTAAAGTAATAATAGCTAGTATAGTGGTGCCTAACTTTGGAGAAAAAAAAATAATTTTCAACATGTGCTAATTCCTTCCCCACTTGTGCCCGCTCATCTCAACAATTATTGTTCATCTTTGATTTTTTTTTTTTTTGTGTAATTTAGCTTCTAGATAACCCACACAAATTTGGGCTAAAGTTGGGCTATCAATTTATTGATTCGGCTCTTCAATTTAAATTGTTTGGGCTCTCTAATTTAAGTTATTTGGGTCATGCAATAATTATAAGTCCATCTCATGAATTTTACATTACCCTATATATTTAATTAGGGTTTCTAATCCACCCATTTTGGATCTTAAGTAATTACTCATGTAGATTTAATTATATAACCCAAATAGACTTGCTTTAATTGGGCTTAAAATAAATACCTAAATTGAGATAATAAAATTAATCTCTTAGGTTAGTCTACTAGTATATATTTTAAATACCAAAAATCTCCAATAAATATAACCCTTAGGTTATTTAATTCTCATTGCTAATATATAATGTTAGGCTACAAGGCTTTTTTTTTTAATTCTCTTTATATAATATATATATATATATATATATATATATATATATATTCATATTTATAATATATATATATATATATATATTTATTTAATCACATACATATTTCACATAAGTCACAAAATATTTATCATCATTGATAAATATTTAATACATTCATTTATCCACATATCCATTCAATATAAGTCACATAGTGTTCAATACACTAATAAATAATTTAATATACTTATTTCCTTTAATAAGTTATTACACATTCATATAATCACTTTATATTAGTAATACTAATTACTCATTTAAAGATTATAAATCTTTTTATTTACCATCCAAGGTTAACATTCAAGCTATGTTAATTTTTAACATAAGCTTATCTTACTTTCCTTCTATCAATTTAATTAGTTAATCATCTTTGCCTCATTTACATTTCTTAGTTAACTTAAAATAAATAAATTGACTAACTTACTTAATTCACATCACATATGCTCAAAGTAATAATAATAATAAAAAATAAATAAAAAAATTTATTCGCAAAAATATACATATATAATTATATAAAATTCTCGGTCCTTACAAGTTTTACGACTCAAATGGAGTTATTACTTTCAAATTATATTAGTGGATTAATTATTGTAAATTACTCCACATCAAAGGATAATTATTGATATTCGCATCTTGTGCATTTGAATTCATTATATGTTGTTGGACTGTGAAACGTTTAAGTTCTTCATTCATGAACTGTTGAAGGAAATAGTCTACGCTATTTGTTTCGGCTATACATGTACAAGTTATTATTTTAAAATCTATCCAAATCGGTTATTGGTATAGATTCTTGGACTAAGAGAACAACCCTTGTTTAGGGGATTTTAATGTGTCGGTTATTCGATGCAGTCAGAGTTAAATGTTATGCATATACATAGGGTACGAGAGGCTGATCCCTTCAAGTACTATTGACGGGCTAGGCGTTTAAAAGGGTTACTTGAATGACTGATTGTTAACGCTTGATTTTGTCCGCGCGTTCAATCCACTCGCCGGACGGGTACCTGCACAAAAGTCCTAACGGCTTGGGCCGTTTGTGGACTCCTCCGGTGTAAGAGTAAGTAACAAGTTCAAGGTATGTTAACAATAGAGGTTCAATATTTAGTAGGGTAAATAGTATCGTACCTTGCCTTCATTGTTATTTGGGTATTTATAGGATTCACTTAGCTAATTACTACTCCTATTAGGAGTGTTCTGCCCAGAATCCTTATTGGACCCGGATTCAATTACCTTGAGCCAATGGAAGTATTATCCATTAAGAAACCACATGGGCTTAGAATCCCTGCCCAAGCTTTTTCGGACTAGAGAGTCCTTTTGTAACTCATTGAGCATTGTGGATCTTTGAGCCGAGCCCAAGACGAGGAGCCCGATCAAGCCCATGAGAATATATATCCGAACATTGCCCTCTACTCCCCTAGTATGAGACATGTACTGAGGGAGTAAACTGGAGGCTCTAGCAGTCCGTAAACTCAAAATTCTGAAAGGAAATCGTTCTCCTCGGGATCCTGAAGGCGTCAGACCGAGGGTACCTCTTCTTCAGGTATCCGAAAGTGTTGACCCGAAGAATGATGCTTTTAGGGACTCTTGAAGGTGTCAGACCGAGGGTACCCCTTTTTAAGTACTCGAAAGCGCTTAAGCCGAGGAGGAACACTCCTTAGGATCCTCAGAGGTATCTTCCTGAGGGCGGATGAAATTGATTCGGTATCGGGCCCCTTTTGTGGGCAGATATCCATGTGTATGTATAACTAGGCCCAAGCTTTTGGTTTCGAGACCCAACAACCTTACCCAGTACAACCCGCCCAATATGAAAAATTGAATTTTGAATTTCGAAAATGGGATTAGGGGAACAGCTGGCACGCAGCATGGCATTTCAGCGATAACTGTTCCTACCGCTTCTACTCCAATAGAACCCCATCCGTCAAATAGGAACGATTTCAGTCGTTGGATATTTACTCTTATAGGGAGAGTTAACCCAATCGCCACTTACACCGGTAAATCCTTCAGAGAAACTGCTCTTCCATTTTCAAAGAAACCTGCTTCGCCGCCGTTCTCGACCTAAAAACCGCCCGTTCGTTTGATTCCCAGAACACCTCAAGTAAGTCATTCATCGTTCTTCTTTCATTCTTCGATAGCTAGGGTTAAGAACGCTCAAGAAGCACATGCTTCGTCTTCCCATGTTGAAGACGAAGTTACCGTTGTAGAGGCCGGAATTCCTGAGGGCCAACCATGGAAACCGGTAATTGTAGAATGAATGAGGGATGTAGAGGAATATAATAGGGCCAAATATTTTTCCTTAGACTATAGAGTAGCTAATGTCCCTTCTTCCATAAAACCCCCCTTTTTTGACTTGTTGATGACGGAGTTTTATATTCCCGATTCATACGAAATTAGGAGACTTGAAGTCTAGGAAAGGGTGTACTGGCAACTCGAAGGGGGGTGGATTCCTATCCATCGGCAACTGCTTCTCTTCGAGGTGCGATTCCCCCTTCGCCCCTTCGTTCTCGAGCTCCTATATACCGTCGGGCTTAGCTTGAGTCAACTATCTTCAAATTCTTTTATTCATTTGAATAGTTTCATTGCTTTCTGCTCATCCGAGGACACAGTCCCGAGCTTAGACTTTTTTTATCAATTCTTTTCCCTCACCGCCTGTAAATAGAAGGGGTTTTACCAGATAATAAAGAACCCGGGTAGGGAGACCCTAATGGATACCCCCTCTAGTAACAAAGGATGGCATGGGGATTGGTTTTTTATTAAGGGCCCAGACACTGAGCTGGTAGGACCTTGGTCAAACCCGAACAAAGACCAACTAAACCCAAATCGGATTTCCCGAAGAAGGTTAGAGGCATTCGAGGCTTTGTATTCCAAGCGACCTTCGGTGAAGTGGAACCAGTTGCTCTTTAATGACCAAGACTGGTTACATTTACATAGCTATAAGTCTCTTTATTTTTCCGAATGTGCTTTATTTGAGATCTGATGAAATGCTGAATCCATCTTATTTTATGATTTTACAGTGGCTGACTCAGGCAGGAACCCTGATAATGAAGTGATCTTGGAAGCTGTTGGGGTCCCGTGGGTCAAGCTATCTGGGGTTGAGAAAGTTAGGATGGCCCGAAGTAAGAAGGTCGCGGGTACCAAAGCCTCGAACATACCAGAGGCAACCACTGAAGGGGTATCCGGGTCTGGCCATCCAGACGAGTCAACGAGAGCCGGGGAATCTCCAGCTGTCTCCGAGATGCCCCTCGCCAGCAAATCCTGGGGTAAGCGGAAGAGGCTGGTACGCCATTCCTCAGTCGAAGCAGGAGGTGAAACAATTCCTCTTATAGGGATTGAGGCTTCCCCGACGACTGGGGGATCTTCCAGCGCTGCCCCAGATGTGGGTGATCGAGAGGAGGAGCTCGCTGCAACTACTTCTTTTGACGTTGAGTCCCCTTCCCTCGAAGATAGAGCTTTACTAAGGAAGAAGCAAAAGGGATCTTCTCCTCCTCCATCCACAACGGATCAGCCGATGACCGAAGCTGTGAGAACATCGGCTGAAGGCTTGGGATCATCGATGATCCCGTTTGACACAGCTAGGGCCAAACAAGCCGATCTGAAGGCCCTGATGGAAATGTTGTTTTCCTTTTACGCTAAGGTTAGTAGGTTGTCTTGACGAGCTTTCATTGTGAAAAATATATTTCGATCACATTTTAGTGACTTTTCAATTCCCGAACATTGTTCTGCAGGGAAACGGTCTTCTCCTCCAAGTCTCAGACCAAGTGAAGACTTTGGAGCGCAATCTAAAGAAATCCTCCGAGGAATGTGCTGAGGCGAAGGAGATGCATTTAAAAGTCTGAACCCAGCTTTGCGCTCAGCATGATAGCTTCCACCTCATGAAGAAAGATTATGAGGTGATGCGATTGGAGAAGGTCAAGACTGACAAGGACTTGGCCACCTTGCGTGATCAGGTGTTCGCCGCCGACATCCGAATGTCTGAAATTGGGACCCGAGCCGAGGAGGCCGTTAAACAAGCCGAGGCTGCTATGAAATAGACTGAGGATGCAGAGGCCAAGAATAAAGAACTGGAGTTCCTCCTCCAAAGGAAAAAGGAACAGATTGACCAACCGAGCGATATGATTCGGGCCCAGACTACGCAAATGAGGAACCTTAAGGATAACGTTTAAACGATTGTTGTCAGCTGGGCTTCGAAAGAAGCTGATTGGTTGAAAGGTCCGGTTGCCCCCGCTTCTCCAGGCGTTCTTGCACCGAGTCTTCGGCAGAGAGTTATCGATGAGTACAAGGCCTCCGATCAATTCCACGAAGATGTACAAGACGCCGTGGTGAATGAGTTCAATGACGGCTTTGAGTTCGCCCGAGAACTGGTGCGAGGAAAGGGTCATGATCCTGATGCACTGGGAATTATCATAACCGAAGACTGATTTGTAAATTTATTTAATACTTTGTAGCCTGAACTCTTTCATTAAATGTTTGTAAATGTTAAGTATTATCTTTTCTCATGAGTTAACTCTCATTATCTGTGTGCATGGCTGTTTATTTATACTTCTTCTCCCCCTGCTAACCTTATTAGGCGAAATGTCGATGAGGTTAGCAGAGATATTTAAAGTGTATGTAAAAATAGTAGACACGAAGATAAAATATAAAAAGAGTTCTCATTTATTTCGAAAAGGTAACATAGTCAGCCGACATTCTGGCCTCAAAAGAAATTAAGCAGATAAAACTTATAATCACTGATAGTATTTTCGGAGCCGAGCAGCATGCCATGTGTTCGGGATATCCTTTCCATTCATATTCTGAAGTTTATAGGTCCCCGATCCTAGTACCTCGATAACCTTGTACGGTCCTTCCCAAGTGGGCATTAACTTCCCAGTTTCCCGAGGTGTAGAAGCTTCGGCTTACTGAAGGACTAGGTCTCCTATCTTGAATGTCCTATTCTTGACATTTTTGTTGAAGTGTCGAGCTGTATGTTGTTGATAAGTTGCTAGTCTGAGAACTGCAGTGTCACGCTCTTCTTCCAACAAATCTAAGTTATCTCGAAGCCCCTCACTGTTGAGAATTTAGTCAAAGTTCTGGACTCGGGAGGAGGGTATCCCAATCTCGATAGGTATCAAGGCTTCGGTCCCATAAGAAAGCTTGAAGGGTTTTTCGCCCGTTGTTGTCCGAGGAGTTGTCCGGTAGGCCCAGAGGACATGTATAATCTCTTCGGGCCAAACTCCCTTTGCTTTCTCAAGCCTTCGTTTTATACCATTCAGCAACAACCTGTTCGTCACTTCCACTTGTCCATTTGCTTGAGGGTGGGCTACTGAGGTCCGACGATGTTGGATGTTAAGTTCTGTCAAGAAGCCTTCAAACTCTTTCCCCACGAACTGAAGACCGTTATCTGAGACTATGACCGTCGGTATGCCAAACTGATAAACCACCTGCTTTTTAAGGAACTGAAAGCATGTTTTCTCGGTAATCTTCGCCAGTGGTTTGGCCTCAACCCATTTGGTGAAATAGTCGATTGCCACGACCACGAACTTCACTTGACCTTTGCCCTGAGGGAGTGGTCCGAGAAGATCTATCCCCCAAACTGCGAAAGGTATTGGAGATAGTATGGGTGTAAGCTCCTCGGGAGGTTGGTGATGTACCGAAGCAAACAGTTGACACTTATGACATTTTTTGACGAAGTCTTTGGCGTCCTGAAGCATGGTCGGCCAAAAATATCCTTGTCTTAATATCTTATGTGCCAATGTCTTTGCTCCTACATGATCTCCACATATTCCTTCATGGACTTCCCGAAGCGCGTAATCGGATTCTCTCGGACCAAGGCATCGGAGTAAAGGCGATGAGTAGGATTTTCTATATAATCTATCCTCGATGAGGCAATACTTTGTAGATTTAAATTTTATACTTTAGGCCACAGCTCTATCCTCGGGTAGCTTGTCACTTTTCAAGAATTTGAGTATGAGGGTCATCTAAGAGTCTTCGGATTCAATATCCATCACTGTTTGGACCGTTATGCTCGGTTCCTGTAGATTTTCAAGGTAGACAGATCCTTCCAAATCTCCTTGGTCAGTTGTTGCTAACTTTGAAAGTGCATCGGCCATTGTAATTTCGGATCTAACCACCCCGATAATTTGATACTTAGGAAAGTAACCAAGGAGCGTCTGCGCAAGCTGAAGATAGGACTGAAGATGTGGTTCTTTGGCCTCATATTCTCCCAAGATTTGCTTTACCACTATTTGGGAGTCACTGTACACTACCAGATTCTTCATCTCCAGACTTCGGGCCAATTTTAGTCCTGCTATAAGTGCTTCATACTCTGCAATGTTGTTGGTGGCTGCGAACCCAAACTGGATATACTGTTAGACCTTAAATCCCTCGGGCGAGGTAAGAATAACTCCTGCTTCGCTGCGGGACCCGATGCTAGGGCCGTCCACAAATAAAGTCCATGTCGAGTCTGTTGTAGACAATGGATTAGATAACTCAGCCAAATCTTCTTCCTTTTCTTCGGGAAAGGAGCACTCGATGATAAAGTCAATGAGGGCCTGTGCTTTGATTGCCGTTCGAGGACGAAAGTCGATATTAAACTGACTTAGCTCTACAGCCCAAGCTGCTAACGTTCCTGAAGACTCGGGTCGATACAATACTTTTAGAAGGGGTCGATCTGTGAATACTGTGATTGTTCTCCCCTGGAAGTAGTGCCGAAGTTTCCGGCTAGAAATGATCAGTGCGTAAGCCAACTTCTCTAGGTTTGGATATCTGGTTTCTGCATCCCGAAGAGCATGGCTTACATTGTAGACCGGCTTTTGACCCTGCGAATCCCCCCTGATTAAGGCTGACCCGACCGCTAACTGTGTTGCAGATAAATATAGTTGTAAATCCTCCTCGGGGAGAGCTTTATTGAGGAACGGGGGAGAGGAGATGTATCGCTTAATTTGTTCAAAGGCATTTTGGCATTCTTCCGTCCAAACGAATGTCTTCTGGTCCTGAGCCCCTTTGAGCGTATTGAAGAAAGGGAGACATTTCTTTGCTGAACCGACTACGAACCTTCGAAGAGCAGCAAGTCTTCCGATTAGCCTTTGAATGTCTTTAAAACTCCTTGGGGACTGCATCTCAAGGATAACCGATATTTTTTTGGGATTCGCCTCTATCCCTCTTCGGCTAACCATGTGTCCCAAGAATTTGCCTGACCCGAGACCAAAAGTGCACTTGGCGGGATTAAGTCTCATGTTGTGGTTCTGACATTCTGAAAGCATTCTTCCAGATCTGACAGGTAGTCTTCTTCCCTCATGCTTCGGACGATCATATCGTCCACATAGACTTCCATATTTCTTCCGATTTGATCTCTGAATATACTATTCATCATACATTGATAGGTTGCCCCGACATTGATCAGGCCGAAGGACATGACTTTATAGGCGTAGATTGCTCGATGTGTGATGAAGTATGTATTTGGGATATCTGGTTTGTACATGGAAATTTGGTTATACCCAGAGAAAGCATCCAGAAAGCTCATTAAAGTGTGTCTCGAAGTAGAATCGATTAACTGATCGATGTTCGGGAGAGGATAATAATCTTTTGGACATGCCTTGTTTAGATCTGTGTAGTCCACACACATCCTCCACTTCCCATTATGCTTTTTACCAGTACCACGTTGGCGAGCCATTCTGGTAAGTTATTTCATAAATAAAGTTAGCAGCCAATAATTTTTCAATTTCCTCATCAATTACCTTCTGTCGTTCGGGAGCTATATTCCGCCTTTTCTGTTTAACGGGCTTATTATTAGGGTTGACACTCAACTTGTGTTCAACCACGTCCCTATCTATTCCCGGCATATCAGCCGGCGTCCATAAAAAAATATCTGAGTATTCTCTTACCAATTCAATGAGTTTGGTCCTGACGTCCGTCTGTAAATCGGTACCAATCTGTATTGTTTTCATGCTATCTTCCTGAAATAACGGTATCTCCTCAGTTTCTTCAACAGGCGTTGCTATCGGCTCCGAGCCTCCTTCTATAAAGGTTTTTAGCTCAATCTTCATTGTAGTTTTTTATTTCCTAACCCCTATGGAAGTCGCCTGAATAGTCTAAAGGTAACATCTTTGGGATAGATCCTGATCGCCAGCAACTTCACCGATCCCATGCTAGGTTGGGAATTTCATTTTTAGGTGATGGATCGAGGTGACTGCTTTTAGGGCCGACAAGGTTGTTCTTCCTAGGATGGCATTGTAATTACTTTCTACCTGGACCACGTAGAATTTTATCATGATGGAGGCCTGTTTCGGAGTTGTGCCGAAGATCGCTGGTAATTTAATCATCCCTGCTATTCGAACTGGGTTGTTCTTGAAGCCGTATAGCGGGGACTTGTTGCAGATCTCCAGCTTCCTTCCCCCCAGATCCAGCCGATTGTATGCATGACTATAGAGTACATCGATTGAACTCCCGTTATCCACCAGCATCCGTTTTAAATCCATGGTCCTGACTTGAGCCGTGATGACCAGAGCATCCTGATATGGTGTGACTATTCCCGGTAGATAATCCTCATCGGAGAAGGTTATGGGTTCGGTTGTAGTAGTCTGAGGCTGTCCAGATAATTGGTGGACTTCTCTACCGAAGGCTTTTCTTTTTCTGTTAGACAGGGCTAATATTGGTCCCCCGGAGAAAACATCTACAACTCCCCTTACAACTCCCGAAGGTGGCGGTGGTGCTATCCGATCAAAGGGACTTGGTTTGTACTAATCGGCTATGTAGCAATCGAGGTTACCTTTCCACATTTGCCTTTCTAAAAAATCTTTCAACTGATAGCATTCCTTAGTATTGTGCCCCTTGGTTTCGTGGTAATCACAATATCTGTCTCCGTTCTTCTGTCTGGCGAAAACTCGGATCTTCGGGGGCTTTTCATAGAAAGGCTGATTCTTGATTTCCTTGATAATAACGGCTCTACTCAAAGTCAGGGGAGTGTAATCTTTGTCATTGTCTCGAATCCCCCGATCGTTTGAGCTATCACTCTTCCTTTGTCGATTGTCACAAAAGTCTTTCGTATCGTTCCCTTTGTTGTTGGCATACTTTTTATCGGCGTCTTTGCCTCGGGGATCTCTTTGGCGAAAATCACCTGTATTTTTTGAGGTACCCCGAAGATTAGCAAGCGCCTCTTCCAGTTATACAAACTTGTCAACTTTATCATAGGCTTCGGGCAAAGACTCGGGTGCCTTAGAGATGATTTCTTCGATCAATCTACTGGATTTATCCACGTTTAATCCCATGGTTAAAAAGTGGATAACCTGCTTCGGATCTATGTCATTGACTTCAGATACGGCCTCCCAAAATCTCTTAATATATTGCCGAAGTGTCTCGTTCGGCCTCTATTTAACCTGCATGAGGGACGTGATCATTTTGGCACGCCTCTTATTACTGCCAAAGCGAGTGTGGAATTGTTCTTGCAAATCATCCCATGAGTGTATAGATGCGGAGGGAAGAGAGATGACCCATTCTCGAGCAATTTTCTTCAGGGTGGACAGGAACAGGTGGCACATGGCTACCTCATTATGACTATGAAAAAGCATAGCCTGCTCGAAAGTGAAGGTATGGTCACGGAGGTCTCTAGTTTCATCATATATCTCCAGGTTTGAGGGGACTTTATTCTTTCTATCGATCTTTGCGTTAAAGAACCCTGGTGAAAGGAGAGGCCCGAGGCTTCTTTGCGCCTGGAATTTGATTCACAACCCTTCGGGGAGATGATTCTTTGGTGTGGCTCCTTCCAGGGCTTCGTCGGGAACCTTCGCGACGGTCTCTTCTTCATGGTGAGCGGGCTCGCTTTCTTAGATCCTGTTGGGATATTTGTATATATAACAAATATGTCTCATACACGCAAGTGCACGTGATCCACAAGTAATATAAAGTAAGTAAAGTATCGATCCCACGAGGAATAGAATTGCATTTACGACTACAAACACCGATTTTATAATTATTTCGGTCTCTTTAAACAGTTGAGTATAGTGATGAAATTGTCTAATGATTATTAAAGAAACAAATAGAACAAATTATGATTGTATAAATACAGATTTTATGGGTTTGGGATTATAATTTCACTTATTGCAAACTTAGATTTCCATGCTTCCTAATGTTGCTAATTGATTATTATGGAATGTTGGTCGAGAACACGAATGTAAAATATGACCACCTTTCGATGCACCATATTCGTATCACACTAAATCCACAATTGATAGAATGAATGTGAACACCCTAGATGACTAACGCACTATATTTCTATGTGAATTACAATCAAGAGGGTTTAAGTATAAGTTCTCAATTGGCCACATATGGTGCTTCGGTATATCTCTATCCTAAGCACGAAACATAACTTCACGAGGAATGTAAAAATTATGAACATATGCTAGCATAATCAGATCTCAATTTATATTTTCTTTCTCAATTCCATATAAATTATCACGGTAATTGATGATCAAGCAATTAAACAATCAGTATAAATTATGCTAGACATTCAATTCATAACCAACTTGCAATAATAAGGAAGCATTTCAATTTTCAGTAATGCAAAAGATTCATTATAATCCCAAAAATTAAGTTTAGTTCATAATGACAATAATAAAATTCAACATACACGATTGGTTCATCATCATAATTACAGAATAGGAAAAATTAATCAAAAGCAGAAAATAATAAAACTTCGTGCTTCAGTTCCTCCGTTTCTGCAACATCTGATGATTTTCCAAGTTGTGTTGATTCTTGATTTCTTGCTCCCAATCCTCAATTCAGCATCCATGTAGCTCCATTCTTCAGTTCCCAAGTGAATTTGATGATCAGCAGAATTGTCTCAATTTTAGAACTAAGAATGCAGTAAACTTTCTAATTTTCGTGTAGGAGCAGCTCCCTTTTAATTTAGTTCTCAAATCAATATATTACATGCTCATTTTGTCTTCTTTTGACTTATTTTGATTCCCCACTGATAAAGCTTTATACCACTAATTCCTTAAAATCTGGCATTGCATGATTTTTGGTAGTGCTGCTTCACTAACGACAGGCGCAGCTGCACCGACATCCTTTGCAAAATGGGCGCAGCTGCGCTGTGGACCACAGCAAGAAAAGGGAGGGCGCAGCTACGCCGGCCTCAAGGCCAAGCTGGGTGCAGCTGCGCTAGAAGCTATTGGGTGCAGGGCACGGGCGCAGCTGCGCTGGCTTCCAAGTCAAGTTGAGCGCAACTGCGCTGTTTGTCAGTCTGCTGCTGCACTGCTGCACTCTATCTGATTCCTTGATTCACGCGCACTGTGCAAGCAACAATTATTCATTTAGCTCCCAAACAACAAATGCATCATAACTCGTGTCAAATTAACCAAAAACTGTGCAAAAGCCATATAATGCAAATGATGAGGCAATACTAAAAATACGAGGAAAATGCATAAAAACACACTTTGGACCAACAAGTTAAGCAACAAATGAAGCAGAATAGTATCCAATAAGTAGGTATAAAACCTACTTATCAAATACCCCCAAACTTAAGTTGTTGCTTGTCCTCAAGCAATTAAGATGAAATGCATGCACACATGGATGAAATGCAATAATCTATAAATGCACCATGAATCCTCATCCATTAGTAAACAATCCTCGAGCCCTTTTCCTCAGAAGAATCACAATATCAAACATACAAAGCATCTATCCAAAACTTAGTTTATGTACCATGACAGTCATGCAAATCAAACCTTGTAATGATTGATACAGTGTGTGTGTGTGGTAGTAATCATCAAATGTATAGCAACCCAAATGATTCTCATAATATGTTTCTTAGGGGGAAATTTGTATACTCCAACTTGCAACACCACAAATGAGGTAAGTTACAACTAAGATACTGCTATGTCTAGGTTGGGGACCGACTTATAGGTTTTTAGGACTATGATACTTGGTTGTGCAATGCCTAGTTCCCTTAAGCTTTTCAATGATACCCATGTCGTGAGCTTTTGACCAACAACTCCCAAACTAAATGGTCTTAGGACGCTAGGTGTAGAGACATCCCCTAGGGCGTACTTACTCGAGTATCAAAGGCCACAAAACTAGGCTAACCAAACATTTATTCATAAATTTTTTTAAAAAAAAAATTAACAACAACGAGTGCGTTTTACGTTCCATCTCGTTGTTCAAATGCTCCACTAAGTTTTCCCCCAAACTTAGACAATTGCATTGTCTCAGCCTACACTACCCTCATTCACCTCACTTTTATTAAAGCATCAATTTCCCTCCAGAACTCAATTATGCAAATCTTTAAGTTACTAAACGAGATAACTACTGAATGCGTTCTAACTAGTTATATCAGACTCAAAACAAGACAAGATTTGCAGTATATCATGGCACTCAACCCAAGCCTTAGCATTTAGCATTTTTGAACAAAGATCTCATCACAGGCAAGTGAGGATGTTTACTAATCCAGATGTCAGGATTATGCAATTTAAGCTACATGATTTGATATGCATGAAAATAAAGCAATTTTTTTTAATCCTGCAAATATTAATAAAAATTAAAGAAAACAAGCAAGTAAACTAACAATAAAAACAGATAAATAAAAACCATCACAATAAAAGCATCACAAATAGGCAGAGACTAATACCCTGCAATGTCCTCATTGGAGATAAAAGGGTAAGGAGATACTCCCCTAAGAGTCGTCCTCGGCGCCGCCAGGCGGTGTGTCAGGCGGAGGATAAGGGATGTTGGCTCCAAAGGTGGGAAACTCGACATGGACCCCTTGCTGGCTGACTGCCTCAGACAGTGCACCCGCAAAGGAGACACTGTAGTCTCTGAAGCTCGTGTGCAACGCGTCCATGCGGCGCTGCAGGCGGCGCATCTCGCACTCGTGGCCACCTACTCCTCTCTGTTACACGTGCACTGGCGGTGCAGGCTCCTCGTCGTCACTGTCCTCCTCCTCCTCATCAGCAATAATAAAACCCAACCCACTAGGACGGGATTCTCCACCGCGCCATACATTGAATTTTCTGATCGTGGCACTATCAATATCCCGCATGGGTAACTGGAGAGTCTCCTCGCCCCATTCCACCTTCGCCGCAAGACAAAGACGTGTGACAATCGAAGTGTGTGGAATGGCACCTGAAGTGACTGCCCGCATAAATCGAAGCATGGACTGGTGAATGATGTACCCCACCTCTATGCTCCCTCCTTTCAGAATGCGGTGTAAAATAACTGCTCGGTCTCGGGTCACGTCCTAGTGGTGGGTGGTTGGCAGTAGACTCGCACAAATAAAGGCGTACCACGCCTTGGCAAATCTGTTCAGCGCGGTCTGGGGAAAATGCACTTTCTGGGTGGTGCCCGCTTGTGTCTTCCATTGAGTGCCTGGTTGGCACATCTCCTGAACTAAAGCATCGAGATCAGTCTCGAAACGCTTATTTACCACCCAGTTGATGGTCTCAGCAGAAGTAGAAGGCAACCTAAATAACTCGTTGATTGCCTGCGCGGTGTAAGGGACCTGCTTGCCCCGTACGAAGGAGATGCCGTTTTGGGTCTCACGGGCATTTGCGTAGAATTCCCGAACAATGGCCATAGGGGCGGACAATGGTGTCTCGATGAAAAGCAGCCATCCCAAGCGCCGGATTTGGTCCAGAATTCGCCTATCATGTGCCTTGGGTTTCAAACCCCTCTCCGGTATGAATGATTTGACGCTCAACACCTCCTAGTAGTAGTGTTGGGCTGAAAGGTTGACGAACTTGGTGGCATCCAGAGTGTTGATGCCACCACCCGCAGATTCCGACTCACTGCTGGATGAAGATGGTTGGGGTGTGCGTGCTCTCTTCGGCATGATTGAATGTGGTTAGGGTTTGGTGTGGAGATTTGATGTAGCTCGGGTCTGGTGAAGATAGTAAGAGAGGATGGGAGAAGGTTTTTCGTGTTTGCTTATGCTGCTTGGGAGAGATTAGGTTTAGGGTTTATGTTTTGTGATGTGACTTGACTGATGGGGACGGGCCTTTATAAAAAAAAATTTCAGCCGACGGGCGCAGCTGCGCCCTTGTTGAAACTATTTTTGGGCGCAGCTGCGCTGATGCGTAGTGACAACTTGCTGACTCGGCGCAGCTGCGTGCTGGATGCACTGTGTTGGGGTGCAGCTACGCTGCACTCCTGTCGCCATGCTGATACGGCGCAGCTGCGCGCTGTTTGGCTTGAGGTGCGGCGCAGCTGTGCTAGCCCTCCAACTCCCTGGATGAAATATTTTATTTTATTTTATTTTTTATTTTTTTTATTTTTGAAACACACTTGACACACATTAGAATATCAGGCGAACAACTCAATTCTTAAAAACATCTAACATACCTAAAAAGGGACGAAAATCTCAATTCAAACTTATAAACTTACAAACGATGCATACGCAATGCAATGTACCTTACACCCCCAAACTTAAAGTCTGTTTAAGTTGCACGGTTTAGGGTGTGATTGGATACCTGAAAAGCAAACAAACATGTTAAAATGAAATCATACAAACTAAATTATAATCACAGAGAAATAAAAAGTAAAACAATAAAGTTGGGTTGCCTCCCGAGAAGCGCTTGGTTTAAAGTCAGTTAGCTCGACTATCCGTTGGTGCTCACTCCAAGGCCAGGACAACTGAGAATTTTTGTCGATCGACTTTGCCTTCCCAATAGTGTTTCAGTCGTTGACCATTTACCTTGAATGGCTGCTCATTGTCATTTCCAACTATTTCAACGGCTCCGTGTGGGAATACAGCTGTTATGGTAAAGGGACCCGACCAACGGGATTTAAGCTTTCCCGGGAACAATTTTAGCCTGGAGTTGAATAGCAAGACCGCTTGGCCCGGTTCAAATTTTCTCTCGATGATTTTTCGGTCGTGCCATGTCTTTACTTTTTCTTTGTAGAGTTTGGAATTCTCATAGGCTTGTAAACGAAACTCATCAAGTTCATTTAGCTGTAGAAGTCTCCTCTCTCCCGCTGCAGATGGGTCGAAATTTAACTTCTTGATCGCCCAATAAGCTTTGTGCTCTAGTTCAACCAGAAGATGACAAGCTTTGCCGTAGACCACATGGTATGGAGACATGCCGAGGGGTGTCTTATTGGCGGTTCTATATGCCCATAATGCTTCATCTAGCTTTAATGACCAGTCTTTCCTAGAAGGATTAACAATCTTCTCCAGAATTCTCTTGATCTCTCTATTTGACACTTCGACTTGCCCATTTGTTTGCGGGTGGTAAGCCGTGGCATCCTGTGCCTCACTCCGTATTTGGCTAGGAGGGTTGTGAACTGTTTATTGTAGAAATGACTCCCCTCATCACTGAGGATAGCTCGTGGAGTGCCAAATCTAGTGAAAATGCTCTTTTGTATGAACCTAAGAACCACCTTAACATCATTGGTTGGTAAGGCAGAAGCTTCCACCCATTTGGACACATAATCAACCACAAGAAGGATATAGAGATTGTTGTAAGATAACGGGAATAGTCCCATGAAGTTTATCCCCCATACGTCAAAGATTTCTACCTCCAAGATTACATTTAGTGGCATTTCATTGCGGTTGGAGATGTTGCCCACCCGTTGACATCAATCACAATTCTTTATGAATTGGTGAGCATCTTTGGACAAAGTGGGCCAATAGAACCCGGCTTGGAGTACTTTGGTTGCGGTTCTTTGCGTTCCATAATGGCCGCCATACAGAGAAGAATGACATGCATGCAATATACTGGCAGTCTCGACTTCGGGAATGCACCTTCGGATCACAAGATCTGTACATTGTTTGAACAAGTAAGGCTCGTCCCACATGTATCTCTTTGCATCATGCAAAAATTTCTTCTTCTGTTGAGATGTCAGATCTGGTGGTAATACATGACCCACAAGATAGTTGACAATATCAGCGAACCATGGGATCTCAGAGGTCACTGCAAATAACTGTTCATCAGGGAAACAATCGTTTATTTCAACCTTATCTTTATCTTCCCGCTCCGGATTGTCTAATCTGGAGAGATGATCAGCTACAAGGTTCTCCGTGCCTTTCTTGTCCTTTATTTCCAAGTCAAATTCTTGGAGCAAAAGGATCCACCTGATCAATCTTGGCTTGGCATCCTTTTTCGATATCAAGTACCGAATCGCTGCATGGTCTGTGTACACCACAACTTTTGTCCCAATGAGATAGGACCGGAACTTGTCGAATGCATAGACAACAGTGAGTAGTTCCTTTTCGGTGGTGGTGTAATTCATTTGGGCATCTGAGAGTGTTTTGCCGGCGTAGTATACTGCATGTAGAACCTTATCTCTGCGCTGTCCCAATACCACGCCCACAGCATAGTCACTAGCATCACACATAAGCTCAAATGGGAGAGACCAGTTCGGTGCCACTATCACAGGTGCTGTTGTCAACTTCTTTTTCAACAACTCAAAGGCTGCTAAGCAATTTTCATCGAATATGAATGGGATATCCTTTTCCAATAGATTGCACAGGGGTTTCGTGATTTTGGAAAAATCTTTGATAAATCTGCGGTAAAACCCAGCATGGCCCAAAAAACTCCGAACTCCCTTTACAGAAGTTGGTGGAGGCAATTTCTCGATGGTTTCTAATTTTGCTTTATCCACTTCCAACCCTTTTACTGAGACTTTGTGTCCCAATATTATTCCTTCCTGAACCATGAAATGACATTTCTCCCAATTAAGCACAAGGTTTGTTTCCACGCATCTCTTTAGTACCATGACCAAATTCTCGAGACAGTTGTCGAAGAAATTTCTGAACACTGAGAAATCATCCATAAAAACTTCCATGTTGATTTCTACCATATCAGAAAATATCGCCATCATACACCGCTGAAATGTGGCCGAAGCATTACATAGACCGAAAGACATCCGCCTGAATGCAAAAGTTCCATATGGACAAGTAAAAGTTGTCTTCTCTTGATCCTCTGGAGCAATGGCAATTTGATTATATCCAGAGTATCCATCAAGCAGACAGTAGTATTCATGCCCTGCTAGTCTGTCCAACATTTGATCAATGAATGGAAGTGAGAAGTGATCTTTCCTTGTGGCTTTGTTGAGCTTTCGGTAGTCCATACAGACTCTCCATCCCGTGACTGTTCGAGTTGGTATCAACTCATTGTTCTCATTTCTTACTACAGTTATTCCCCCTTTCTTGGGTACACATTGAACAGGGCTTACCCACAGACTGTCAGAGATGGGGTAGATGATCCCAGCGTCTAGCTATTTTAGAATTTCTGCTTTCACCACCTCTTTCATAATGGGGTTCAGCCTTCTTTGATGCTCTATGGTAGGCTTGTTGTCATCTTCCATCAAAATTTTGTGCATGAAAATCGAGGGGCTGATTCCCTTTATGTCGGCGATGGTCCATCCAATAGCTCCTTGGAATTCTCGAAGGATTCTTATCAGCTTGCCTTCCTGTAAAGAGGTTAGTGCAGAGGAAATAATGACAAGTAAAGTATGTGAAGTGCCTAGAAATGCATACCTGAGGTGATTAGGCAAGGGCTTAAGCTCAAGTTTAGGAGGTACCTCTCTGGATGGTTTCAAATGAGATGAGGATTCATTTGAGCTTTTCAAGGGCTCAATTGGTACTTTAAACTTTGCCATCCTGGGTATTGCATCTAGAAAATGAACATACTCACAGTTTTTAAGCTCGTCCACGTCGATGTCTCCTATCAGTGTCATCTCAAGTAAGTCACTATGTGTGGCTTTTATGAATTCTTCGGTCACAGCACTTTCAATGATATCTACTCGGAAACAATCTTGCTCCTCAGTCGGGAATTTTATAGCTTTAAAGACATTAAAGGTGACTTCTTGGTCTTGAACCCTCATTGTCAAGTCTCCCTTTTGTACATCAATGAGAGATCTTCCGGTAGCTAAAAATAGCCTCCCGAGTATGATGGGAATATCCTTGTCTTCCTCAAAATCTAGGATTATGAAGTCAGCTAGGAATATGAACTTATCAACCTTAACAAGAACATCTTCCACAATTCCTCTCGGATAGGTGACTGAACGATCCGCTAGCTGAAGAGAGACATTTGTTGGCTTGGGTGCTGGTAATCCCAACTGAGTAAAGACGGACAGTGGCATGAGATTAATGCTTGCACCAAGATCACATAAGCATTTCTTGAATGATAGGTCTCCAATGGTGCAAGGAATGGTGAAACTGTCCGGATCCTTCAACTTTGAAGGTAGCTTTCTTTGTAATACCGCACTGCACTCTTCGGTCAAAGCTACAATTTCAAAATCTTGCAATTTCTTCTTCCTTGACAGAATCCCCTTCATGAACTTGGCATAGCTCGGCATTTATTCTAAGGCTTCTGCAAATGGTATGTTGATTTGAAGCTTTTTGAAAACCTCAAGAAACTTAGAGAATTATTTGTCCATTTTCTGCTTTTGTTGCCTCTGAGGGTACGGAACTGGTGGATAATATCTGGTGGGAGGGGGTTGAGTCTTTTCTGTGCTTTCTCTTGGTGTGGGCCCAGATTTCTCTATGCTATCTTCTTCTCTAAAAATTTCAGCAGAGTCAGTTTCTGGGGAAGGGCGCAGCTGCGCTGGCTCCCCTTGTAAAATGGGCGCAGCTACGCCGGCAGGATCCTGCTCTGGAGAAGGGCACAGCTGCGCTGGCTTTTTGTGTGAAATGGGCGCAGCTGCGCTGGTTGGCAGAGTCTGCTTCCCACTTCTGGTCGTGACAACTTGGCATTGCTCCTTTCCATTTCTCCTTGGATTGATTTCTGTGTCGCTAGGAAAAGCCCCTTGAGGTCTATTAGAAACCCAATGCTTGGCCTTGCTCCAACTTATCAGTTTTGGCCATATATCTCTCCAACTTTTCATTCATATCAGCAACCCTCTTATCAGTAGTTGTAGCTTAATGTTGATTGTGGAACCCCGGAGGATTGTGGATAATCTTGATGGTTGCTCCATGAGAAGTTAGGATGATTCCTATTCCCCGGATTGTAGTTGTTTTGATATTGATTCGCTGGCCGCTGATAGTTGCTCATGAAATGCACAGATTCGGAATTGATGGCACATTGGTCAGAAGAGTGTGAACCTGCACAAAGCTCACAAATCATGGGAACGTGATGCCCCTTTCCTTCAAACAGGTTGTCAAACTTTTTGGCTATAGCAGATATCTGGGCTTGAAGTGATGTGGCTGTGTCAACCTCTAATATCCCTGCTATTTTTGGTTGGCTGGATCTAGAAGATGGCCATTGATAGTTATTCGCAACCATGGTCTCCAAAAGTTCATAAGCTTCGTCATAGTTTTTAGCCATGAATGATCCTCCTGAAGCTGCATCAATGCCTGCCCGTGTTTGAATATTCAACCGATTATAAAATGTGTTAAGTTGCATCCATTGTGGTAAACCGTGATGTGGACACTTTCTCAATAGTTCCTTGTACCGATCCCATGTTTCATACAAGGATTCTCCATGATGTTGCTCATATGAGGATATGTCATTTCTCAACTTAGCAGTTTTGGCTGGTGGAAAGAATTTTGCTAAGAATTTCTGCGCCAAATCTTGCCAAGTAGTAATAGATCCCGGTGGTAGTGAGTGTAGCCAACTCTTTGCTTTATCCCTCAATGTGAATGGGAATAACCGCAATCTCACTACATCTTCTGAAATTCCACTAAATTTGAATGTATCACAGATCTCTAAAAAGCTCATCAAATGCTCATTTGGATCGTCAACTGTCGTTCTCCCAAATTGGACAGAATTTTGGATCATATGGATAGTTCCTAGTTTGATTTCAAAGGAATTGGCTGTTATGGCGGGCCTTGTGATACTTGATTGCAATTCATTGATCCTTGGCGTAGCATAATCTCTTAATACTTTTTGTGCTTCACCCACCATTGCTTGTGGTTGGTCTAGATTCTCCAGAGTAGTTTCAGCACACTTTCTTGACTGTTGAAGCCTTTTCTCAATGTTATCCATGAAAAGCAATAGATCGGGATTCTTAGACCGAGTATGCATACACTACTCAAGAGTACCCATAACAATGCAAAAGAATAATAAACAGAATTAAGATAAGAACAGATTTTGTTTAACTAAAACCAATCTAATTTAAATTGATGATGAAAGTTATAAACGCAATTACAATTCCCCGGCAACGGCGCCAAAAACTTGTTGGGATATTTGTATGTATAACAAATATGTCTCATACACGCAAGTGCACGTGATCCACAAGTAATATAAAGTAAGTAAAGTATCGATCCCACGAGGAATAGAATTGCATTTACGACTACAAACACAGATTTTATAATTATTTCGGTCTCTTTAAACAGTTGAGTACAGTGATGAAATTGTCTAATCATTATTAAAGAAACAAATAGAACAAATTATGATTGTATAAATACAGATTTTATGGGTTTGGGATTATAATTTCACTTATTGCAAACTTAGATTTCCATGCTTCCTAATGTTGCTAATTGATTATTATGGAATGTTGGTCGAGAACACGAATGTAAAATATGACCACCTTTCGATGCACCATATTCGTATCACACTAAATCCACAATTGATAGAATGAATGTGAACACCCTAGATGACTAACACACTATATTTCTATGTGAATTACAATCAAGAGGGTTTAAGTATAAGTTCTCAATTGGCCACATATGGTGCTTCGGTATATCTCTATCCTAAGCACGAAACATAACTTCACGAGGAATGTAAAAATTATGAACATATGCTAGCATAATCAGATCTCAATTTATATTTTCTTTCTCAATTCCATATAAATTATCACGGTAGTTGATGATCAAGCAATTAAACAATCAGTATAAATTATGCTAGGCATTCAATTCATAACCAACTAGCAATAATAAGGAAGCATTTCAATTTTCAGTAATGCAAAAGATTCATTATAATCCCAAAAATTAAGTTTAGTTCATAATGACAATAATAGAATTCAACATACACGATTGGTTCATCATCATAATTACAGAATAGGAAAAATTAATCAAAAGCAAAAAATAATAAAACTCCCTGCTTCAGTTCCTCCGTTTCTGCAACATTAATCAATGCTTCAGTGCTGCTTCACTGGCGACAGGCGCAGCTACGCCGGCATCCTTTGCAAAATGGGCGCAGCTGCGCTGTGGACCATAGCAAGAAAAGGGAGGGCGCAGCTGCGCCGGCCTCAAGGCCAAGCTGGGTGCAGCTGCGCTGGAAGCTATTGGGCGCAGGGCACGGGCGCAGCTGCGCTGGCTTCCAAGCCAAGTTGGGCGCAGATGCGCTGTTTGTCAGTCTGCTGCTGCACTGCTGCACTCCGTCTGATTCCTTGATTCACGCACACTGTGCAAGCAACAATTATTCATTTAGCTCCCAAACAACAAATGCATCATAACTCGTGTCAAATTAACCAAAAACTGTGCAAAAGCCATATAATGCAAATGATGAGGCAATACCAAAAATACGAGGAAAATGCATAAAACCACACTTTGGACCAACAAGTTAAGCAACAAATGAAGAAGAATAGTATCCAATAAGTAGGTATAAAACCTACTTATCAGATCCCTAGTATAGATAGATTCGGATTGGACCAGACTATCGTCTCGATGCCGCCTATGGGGTCGGTCGTCTCTTCGTCGGTGGGATGTTGAGCCGGAGGCCGAGCCTCTCTCGCTCAACAGATTTTGCCCAGCCTCATTCAGTTCCATGTATTGTTTATCAAGCTGCTCTTCCTGCTGGAGATCGAGAGCCTTTTTTCGGTCAAGAATTTATTGGAGGCGCTGCTCCCTTTCTACCACCGTCTCACAGCGTGATCGAAACTGGGTCAGTCCTTGTTGATCGTGGTGGCTTCGCTGTGACCGTGAAGTCGCCATGTGAATTGTCTTGGTTAACAATAAAGATCACTACTAAAGGCCCTCCTTCTAGTGCCAATATTAACACTTGATTTTGTCCGCGCGTTCAATCCACTCGCCGGACGGGTACCTGCACAAAAGTCCCAACGGTTTGTGGACTCCTCTGGTATAAGAGTAAATAACAAGCTCAAGGTATGTTAACAATGGAGGTTCAATATTTAGTAGTGTAAATAGTATCGTACCTTGCCTTCATTGTTATTTGGGTATTTATAGGATTCACTTGGCTAATTACTACTCCTATTAGGAGTGTTCTGCCCAGAATCCTTATTGAACCCGGATTCAATTACCTTGAGCCAATGGAAGTATTATCCAGTAAGAAACCACATGAACTTAGAATCCCTGCCCAAGCTTTTTCGGACTAGAGAGTCCTCTTGTAACTCATTGAGCATGATGGGCCTTTGAGCCGAGCCCAAGACGAGGAGCCCGATCAAGCCCATGAGAATATATATCCGAACACTGATCATTTGGCCAAAAAGTTCATGGTGTATTGGACCACTCAGCAGTAAATAATCAATATTCATTATTTCATTTGAACTTTGATTATATTGTCAACTATTCCTTCAATGTTCTTAAATTGTTGAACTATGCAATTATTATTCTCATTCATTCATGATATATCTTCCTTATTCATTTTAAACTTGCTGAGCAAAGTAGTTGCTCACTCTTGCTATATCATGAACCTATTACAGTTAAGTCGGGGAGTTCCAAAGCGGACAAAGGCAAGGGAAAGCTTAAGGACTAGTTATTTGTTCTATCATGTTATGTAATCGTGGAATCGTTTTGTATTATTATTGCATTCCATGATGTATTTATTTAAGGTTATAGACCTTGGGACCGTAGTAAACCTTTTGTAATGAACAATATATGTTTATTTATTCCGCATTAGTTGTCATATGTTGTTTAGAGGTGCATGGATATAGTTTATCATGAGCACCAGATTTGAGGTATTGGTACCCGAATTTGGGGGTGTCACATGCCTGCTGCGAGCCCCATGCGCGCGCCCGTACGCTCGCGCCCCACGCCTGTCTGGCCGCCCAGAGCCCAACACCCATCTGCCGAGTGTCGCGCCCACCTGCTGTCGAACCGCACCCCGCACCCGCGCGCGCGCCCATGCGCCTTCGCCTAGCACCCAACGCCTAGCTGTCGAGGCCCGTGCGTGCCCGCGCGTGCTGCAATGCGCCCCCGCCCAGCGCCCAGCTACCGAGGCCCGTGCCCCTGCGTGCCGCACGGCGTCCGCGCCCAACTTCTACCTATCGCCCCACTTGCTGCACGCTGTCGCTCGTGGCTTGGCCGACGACGCACGCTGTGCATGATTTCCAACGCCGTGCATGAACAACTTCCAAATTTCATTAAATTAAACACCGAGCATCGCCAAACATTGATTTTCATCGTATTATTATTCGGGCACGGATATCCAAGCACGGGCTTGCCCTCGTGGCTTGACCGACGCCGAACGTCGTGCACATTTTCCAACGCTGTGCACGCTCGACTTCCAAATTTTATCAAATTAAACACCGAGCGTCGTCAAACACTAATTTCCATTGTATTACCATTCGGGCACGGACGTCCAAGCACGGACATTGAGTCATTACGAACAACGATCCGAGCGGTCTTTATTTCAATTCCTACAAACATAATGAAAATGCATCAAAGCAACATAAAACATGTAAAAATAACTAAAAACTAAATTGTCTTGAAATACGATAAAAATATCTAAAAACCATATAAAATTCCCCAAAGCTAACAAACTAACAAGGTCAAAGGTACCCAAAATTGTGCGTATAAAACACCCTCATCAACAGGCTGCTTCTTATGCGGGTGGTCCGCATGCGGACCACCTATAGCGTCGGACAAGAAGCATTGCTAAAGCCGTCGCAATAGGGTATGGACCGTCGCCAAAGCATATGGTCCGTCGCCATAGCCCTATCCATACCTTATTGCGACGGCTTTAGCGACACTTCTTGTCCGTCGCTATAGGTGGTCCGCATGCGGACCACCCGCATAAGAAGCGCGTTGTATGTATGTATGTATATATATATATATATAAAACATATACACACATGTGATTTATACATGCATACATAGATTAATTATAAGCATACTTGTATAAATTGTAGGCACTCTTATTTTATTTATATGTATATATATTTGTGTTAGTTGTCTACATATAAGTATACTTGAATGAATTTTATGTATGTATTCTTGCATTTTATTTGATATAGTTATGTGATTTTTAAAGTGTTACATTTTCTAGTTACTTTTCCTTTTATTTAACTTACTCAAATAACATATGTATCTGTATACATTCCACAAATATATTTTACAATAATCAAGAAATAAAAATTTAGACTTTAATAATATTTTCATTTATAATAACAAAATTTGTTATAAGGGTTTTCGGAATATTACAGTTAGTACCTAAAATCTTTACATAAGAAGGCCCTTCCTCTAAAGCCAATGACTATAGCCCTCGGGGGTAGTCTCTAGTTGTGGGCCCTCTCTTGCTTGGACCTGCACTAACGTCCACACTTTGGTCAACGATTGAGCTGTCGTGGGTGTTGGTAGTCAATAAAAAAGGTTAAGAGATAGGTTATCAGTTAATTTTGGGTTTCAACTTTTACCTATAATCTTTTCTTATCCCTTTTAGACCTCCTTTTATAGTTATTATGCTCATGTCCTTTCAACCTGTCTAATCAAGTACATGAGCAAAGGGTTTGGTGGGAAATGTCCTCGCCTGACAACTACACTAGTGCTCATGAAACGCCAGTGTGGGTCTCTCGGTCAGAAAGTGTACCCTTGGCTTCGCCAGCATGCTTCACCTGAGCAGGTTGTAGTCTGACGATGCTTTGGGGCCTAACTAATATGGGTTGGGCCTACCTTTGGGCCTATATATATATATAGGGACCTATTTGATAAGTATAAAATATATTATTTTTTATCTCTTAATATCTAGTCTTTTATACTTATTTAACACCTAAATGTACTCACTATTCTTATATTTTGATTTAGGTTGCAAATGGAGCCATTAAATAGAAACTGTGTTATTTCTGCACTTTTAGACTATTTTAAAATCAGTCCTTCCGCTTGAGGCCTAATTTTATCCTTGATCAGGCCTTAATCTCTCAAAGCTCAAAGACGACGTTGTGGATCTATTTCTTAGCTTTCCGGATCATCTTGAAATGGCTAAATCAGAGCTCGGATGAGAGAGTTATAACCATTTTACCAACGGGCGTCGGAGCTGAAAATTTTAGATTGTTTGACTTTTGGACAAATTGACCTCTAATGCTTCGTTTGCGATTTGGATGGTGTTAGAATTCCCGAATGAGAATGTGGTCTTATTGAAGATTTTAGTAGACTTCTCAAGATTTCTAGAAAGGTATGGTGAGCAAAAATCAGAGTTCATTTAAGCCTCCAAATAATGTGTCAAAGTGAACTGATTTGAATCTCACCTGGACTGGATTCCTGTTCGGATCAGTTGGAGTATTTGGGGCCATAACGTGAGCTTCCCAACTCCAAATCAGGTGATTCAAAAGCCTAAATTCATTAAAAAGTCCAGGGCTACAACTTTTATTCTTTGCATAATTCCAATTTTGGCCGTTTTCAAATGCAAAATTAGCTTACCGGGAGCTGTCGTTTGCACCCCAAAATTAAATCCTTACTTCTACTCTGCTAATACAGAAATCAGTATAGTGACAAGCAAAGGTCGATCCCACAGAGAGTGAATTGTTTTATATTTATTCTTTTATTTTCCTAAATCTAATTAAACAATGAAAATAAATATTGGGGGGTTTTGAGTTTGATTAACTAATTAACAAAAGTAAATAAATAAAAATAACCAATGAATTAAAAGTTTCAGTTCATAAGTTCAGTATCTCCTTTTTACAATGACAGATTAATCAAATATAACATTATTTATCCTTCAATGAAATTAATAGTCCTAGATAACTGCAATCGCTAATTATCCGAAATTCTCCTTAGGTTTTAAATCTAATGTGACAATCGCCCCACTAGACCCTAACTATCATACAACCCAGAACTATCAGTCTAGATTTAATTTAACAGCAGCATTAAGGATTAGAGAATTAGACTATTCCAAGCAACAATCACACTATCAGGGATTATTTAGCTTGCCTTCTGATAATCATAATAACACCCAAAAGCTTGTCCACAATCAAGTATTATTAATTGCTACTTATGATCAGATACAATATCGTTTGCTTAATACTATATCTTAATCTAGCAGATGATATTAGTTAACCAATTTAATCCTGCAGAAACCATATCAGTCAATCCAATAACATATAAGAAATTCAATCAGATTATCAGAATAAATCTCATATAAAAAGAAATAAATAATGAATACTTAATTAAATCATTAACTGTAAATAAGGTTCAACATCCCTTAGAACTGAAAATAAAACTTAGCTTGACATGACTCCAATCTTCTCCAATTAGGGTTACAATTATAGTTGCCAAGATCCCTTAAAACCTAACTAAGAACATATATTTATACTCCTAGGATAAAAATCCTAAAACCCTAATTACAAATGGAATTGAAATAGGAAGCAAAATCTATCTAAGAAACATCCTAATCATAATAGAAGTCTAAAATATCTAATAAAATCTCAAAAACCTTCTAAAATTGGTCAAAAACTGTGTCCTCGGGATCTGTGCCACGTTTCAGCACCGACAACGCTCAAAAACACTAGATTCAGCGCCGACAACGCTCAACTTTTCTGTTGCAACGTCCTTTGAAAAAACGGCCATAACGTTTGATTCGGGAAGAGTTACGGTACCTGCCACCTATCAAATCGAAGCTCTCGACGAGATCTACAACTTTCATTCTTTGCGTCTTCAGAGATACGGAGTAGAGAAAGGTCGAAATTGGCCCCGAAGTGACTGTTGTGTAAATGGCAAGCCGAAAATCTGAAGTTCATCGCCCGCTAGTAAATAAGTCATAACTTTTTCATACGAACTCCGATTGAGACGATTCAAGATGATCCAGAAAGCTAAAACGTATATCTACAATAAAATCCAAGTTCCAAGCCAAGAGCATGCATCCTTAAGTCTCGAAATTTTCTTCTTTTCCCTGTTTTTAGCTCCAATTCCTCTTTTCAGCACCAATTCTTCCTTTAATCAATAAACACATTAATAAGTCCATATACACATAAAACATGTAATAAAACCGAACATAAAGGAATCAAAATTATAAAACATTATGCACTCATCAAATTCTCCCACACTTAGTCTTTACACGTCCTCGTGTAAATCAAAACAAAGGTGATATTAACTTCATCAAAGATTCATTTAACCAAACTTTCAAAAGATTTAAATCAATTCCAATCCATGAATATCAACACTAACGAACAGAAATTTGGTCAACACTTCATCAATCAATGTATAATAATAACCTTGTCATTCCCCACCGAACATCTCTAAATCAAACTATGCCCACATAAGTATCCTTCTTATGATCTACACACATACTCAACTCAGTTATCATGAAACAACAACTGTGCACATTGACTCAAAACTCAGAACCTATTTTCTCTGCTATTTATTTTTGTTTTTCTCCAGAACCACCAACTTTATTTTTTCTAGTTGAATTCATTTTATGCTCCGTTTCACCTCTTTTTTCATAAGTGAGTGAATTTTATGTTCCATCTCACTTGTCTTCTCACCAACGAGTGCGTTTTACGCTCCATCTTGTTGCATGTGTCTATAAATGAGTGTGTTTTACGCTCCATCTCAACCCACCACATGTTTCTCCTTTGCATTTTTCAATTTGCTTCAAATATTTTCAAATGTTTTCATTTTTTTCTTTTCCACATGGTCATGCAAATAAAACAAGCAGATAAACAGTTCTAATATCATGAAATCAGTGCACATAGACAACTCCACAGCTAACTCAGCCAAATAAGCGTATATCTCATATTCCAAAACTCATGCAATACAAATTCAATTCAAATCTGTTACTATGGATCATGACTTAGTTATCATTATTCATAAACTAATTTCACATCAATCAAATTCTATCAATTAGCATCCATGTAGAAAATTTATTTTTAGAGCCAACAATGTTTTCCACAAAACTACTCAGAGTTAACCTAAATATAACCTAAAAAACCTAAATATAACCTAAACCTCTCCCCCACACTCAAATCTTACATTGTCCCCAATGTAAGACAATCATGCAAAGATGAAGTAACTTCTATCTATCGTGCAACTAACAAACTAAAAAGGAAAGGGATAGAAAAATCAAATCTGAGATCTTGGGTTGCCTCCCAAACAACTGCCCTTGTTTATTGTCATTGGCTCGACATCGTTCCTCTCAATCTATGTAATCGGACTGGTATACTGCAGGTGAGCTAGTAATGGTTCCAATTCTAAATTAGGGCCATCTTTTAGGTCTTGACTCAGTTCCATTCCTGCCCTTTTCTCCAGCTCCCATCCATTGGTAATTGCAAGTGTCAAATTCTCCTGCATTATAGGGTCAATAATATCAAACTCATAAATAGAATTGACATCACCAAAATACCTTATGGCATCATGCGTAGGAAGTTTTAGCTCATCCACTTCAACTTTGTGACATATTGCTGGTATCTTTTCCGTACACTCCTCCTTCTTAGACTTTGGATACCTGGATGAACAAGGTAATGGATTAGTATCAACCTGAATCACATAATTAATAATTACCTTGGATGGTTTTGTCTCCTCCTCAAATTTAGCACTGCTGCCCGTGTCACCATTTCTTGACTTGCTTTGGACTGAAAGAACTAACTTTTCTTGTTGCCACACCTTCTCACTACTTCTCAAGGTAATTGCACCCACATTCTCTCTTTGATTGACAACTATCTGAGAGGGCACTTGTCCTGATCCTTGAGATTCTAATCTGCTTACTGTGGTAGCAAGCTGACTAACTTGATTCTCCAACTGGTGTATGGAAGTTATTGTTTCATGCTGGAACTGTTGTGCTTGGGTCATGAAGGCTTTAAACATGTCCTCAAGAGATGGTTCAGAATTGGAAGGAACTGCTTGTTCATGTTGGTACTGTTGTTGCATCTGTTGAAAATTAGGTTACCTATTGTCCTCATAGCTCAAGTTGGGACAATCTCTTCATTCTGAATTATAAGTGTCTAAATAAGGATCATATTGCTGCTAATGTTGTCCTAGGAATGTCCCCACAGCATTGACATGATGAACAATGACATCCTCTTGCAGTATTGGACAATCATTTGTATTATGCCCTGATTTTGAACAAATTCCACATACTCTTGCTTTTTGCATGTTCCCTGTAACCATCTGTCAAACCAAAGCAGTTAAATCAGAAATTTGACATTCAAGATTATAAGTGCTTACCTCATTCACCCTTGTAGGTGTATGATCAATCCTAGGTCCATACTGCTGTGAGTTTGCTACCATGTTTGCAATTAAGTTCTTCGCAACCTCTGGAGTTTTGTCAACTAGTGCTCCTCCACTCGTTGCATCAATCATACTCCTGTCCACGGGCAACAGTCCCTCATAGAAGTACTGGATCAGGTGTTGATCATCGATTTGATGTGGTGGACAGCTAGAGCATAGCTTCTTGAACCTTTCCCGATACTCATAAAGAGTGTCTCCATTGAACTGCTGGATGCCACATATCTCCTTCCTTATGGTAGCAACTCTTGAAGCAGGAAAGTACTTCTCCAAGAATAGATTTTGCATTTCGTTTCATGATCGTATTGACCCTGAAGGTAGATAGTACAACCAATCCATTGCCAAATCTGCTAGGGAAAATGCAAAAATTCTAAGCTTGATTTGTTCCTCTGTTACTCCTTGTAGTTTCATGGTGGAACACACCACATGAAACTCCTTTAGATGCTTGTATGGATCTTAACCTATAAGACCACGAAAAGTAGGCAAAAGGTGGATTAGTCCTGATTGTAATTCAAAAGTAGCATCTAAAGTAGGATATTCAATACACAATGATGATTGATCAAGATTAGGCGAAGCTAATTCTTTCAAAGTCCTGTTGTTATTGACAGCCATCCCTTCGTGCAATTTTCTCTAGATCTGGATCAAATTTTAATTCAAAAGAGTGAGAGAATCGAGTCCTAAACTAAAAATAAATAAATAAACGAAAACAAAGAATAAATAAAAACAAGTAACACTCCCCGGCAATGGCGCTAAAATTTGGGAGCTGTCATTTGCACCCCAAAATTAAATCTTTACTTCTACTCTGCTAATACAGAAATCAGTATAGTGACAAGCAAAGGTCGATCCCACAGAGAGTGAATTGTTTTATATTTATTCTTTTATTTTCCTAAATCTAATTAAATAATGAAAATAAATATTGGGGGGTTTTGAGTTTGATTAACTAATTAACAAAAGTAAATAAATAAAAATAACCAATAAATTAAAAGTTCCAGTTCATAAGTTCAGTATCTCCTTTTTACAATGACAGATTAATCAAACATAACATTATTTATCCATCAATGAAATTAATAGTCCTAGATAACCGCAATCGCTAATTTTCCGAAATTCTCCTTAGGTTTTAAATCTAATGTGACAATCGCCCCACTAGACCCTAACTATCATACAACCCAGAACTATCAGTCTAGATTTAATATAACAGCAGCATTAAGGATTAGAGAATTAGACTATTTCAAGTAACAATCACACTATCAGGGATTATTTAGCTTGCCTTCTGATAATCATAATAACACCCAAAAGCTTGTCCACAATCAAGTATTATTAATTGCTACTTATGATCAGATACAATATCGTTTGCTTAATACTATATCTTAATCTAGCAGATGATATTAGTTAACCAATTTAATCCTGCAGAAACCAAATCAGTCAATCCAATAGCATATAAGCAATTCAATCAGATTATAAGAATAAATCTCATATAAAAAGAAATAAATAATGAATACTTAATTAAATCATTAACTGTAAATAAGGTTCAACATCCCTCAGAACTGAAAATAAAACTTAGCTTGACATGACTCCAATCTTCTCCAATTAGGGTTACAATTGTAGTTGCCAAGATCCCTTAAAACCTAACTAAGAACATATATTTATACTCCTAGGATAAAAATCCTAAAACCCTAATTACAAATGGAATTGAAATAGGAAGCAAAATCTATCTAAGAAACATCCTAATCATAATAGAAGTCTAAAATATCTAATAAAATCTCAAAAACCTTCCAAAACTGGTCAAAAACCGCGTCCTCGGGATCTGTGCCACATTTCAGCGCCGACAGCGCTCAACTGCAGAGGCTGCAGCACCGACAACGCTCAAATCAAGCCATTTCAGCGTCGACCACGCTCAACTTTTCTACTGCGACGTCCTTTGGAAAAACGGCCTTAACTTTTGATTCAGGAAGAGTTACGGGACCTGCCACCTATCAAATCGAAGCTCTCGACGAGATCTACAACTTTCATTCTTTGAGTGTTCAGAGATACGGAATGCAGAAAGGTCGAAATTGGCCCCGAAGTGACTGTTGTGTAAATGGCAAGCCGAAAATCTGAAGTTCATCGCCCGCTAGTAAATAAGTCATAACTTTCTCATACGAACTCCGATTGAGGTGATTCAAGATGATCCGAAAAGCTAAAACGTAGATCTTCAATAAAATCCAAGTTCCAAGCCAAGAGCATGCATCCTTAAGTCTCGAAATTTTCTTCTTTTTCCTGTTTTTAGCTCCAATTCCTCTTTTCAGCACCAATTCTTCCTGTAATCAATTAACACATTAATAAGTCCATATACACATAAAACATGTAATAAAACCAAACATAAAGGAATCAAAATTATAGAACACTATGCACTCATCAAATTCTCCCACACTTAGTCTTTACACGTCCTCGTGTAAATCAAAACAAAGGTGATATTAACTTCATCAGAGATTCATTTAACCAAACTTTCAAAAGATTTAAATCAATTCCAATCCATGAATATCAACAATAACGAACAGAAACTTGGTCAACACTTCATCAATCAATGTATAATAATAACCTTGTCATTCCCCACCGAACATCTCTAAATCAAACTATGCCCACATAAGTATCCTTCATATGATCTACACACATACTCAACTCAGTTATCATGGAACAACCACTGTGCACATTGACTCAAAACTCAGAACCTATTTCCTTTGCTATTCATTTCTCTTTTTCTTTAGAACCATCAACTTCATTTTTTCCAGGTGAATGTATTTTATGCTCCGTTTCACCTCTTTGTTTCATAAGTGAGTGCATTTTATGCTCCATCTCACTTGTCTTCTCACCAACGAGTGCGTTTTACGCTCCATCTCGTTGCATGTGTCTATAGGTGAGTGTGTTTTACGCTCCATCTCAACCCACCACATGTTTCTCCTTTGCATTTTTCAATTTGCTTCAAATGTTTTCAAATTTTTCATTTTTTCTTTTCCACATGGTCCTGCAAATAAAACAAGCAGATAGACAGTTCTAATATCATAAAATCAGTGCACATAGACAACTCCACAGATAACTCAGCCAAATAAGCGTATATCTCATATTCCAAAACTCATGCAATACAAATTCAATTCAAATCTGTTACTATGGATCATTACTTAGTTATCATCATTCATCAACCAATTTCACATCAATCAAATTCTATCAATTAGCATCCATATAGAAAATTTATTTTTAGAGCCAAGAATGTTTTCCACAAAACTACTCAAAGTAAACCTAAATATAACCTAAAAAACCTAAATATAACCTAAACCCCTCCCCCACACTCAAATCTTACATTGTCCCCAATGTAAGACAATCATGCAAAGATGAAGTAACTACTATCTATCATGCAACTAACAAACTAAAAAGGAAAGGGATAGAAAAATCAAATCTGAGATCTTGGGTTGCCTCCCAAACAACTGCCCTTGTTTATTATCATTGGCTCGACATCATTCCTCTCAATCTATGTAATCGGACTAGTATACTGTAGGTGAACTGGTAATGGTTCCAATTCTAAATTGGGGCCATCTTTTAGGTCTTGACTCAGTTTCATTCCTGCACTTTTCTCTAGCTCCCATCCATTGGTAATTGCAAGTGTCAAATTCTCCTGCACTATAGGGTCAATAATATCAAACTCACAAATAGAATTGACATCACCAAAATACCTTATGGCCTCATGCGCAGGAAATTTTAGCTCATCCACTTCAACCTTGTAACATATTGCTGGTATCTCTTCCATATACTCCTCCTTCTTAGACTTTGGATACCTGGATGGACAAGGTAAGGGATTAGTATCAACCTGAATCACAGAATTAATAATTACCTTGGATGGTTCTGTCTCCTCCTCAAATTCAGCACTGCTGCCTGTTTCACCATTTCTTGACTTGCTTTGGACTGGAAGAACTAACTTTTCTTGTTGCCACACCTTCTCACCACTTCTCAAGGTAATTGCACCCACATTCTCTCTTTAATTGACAACTATCTGAGAGGGTACTTGTCCTGATCCTTAAGATTCCAATCTGCTTACTGTGGTAGCAAGCTGACTAACTTGATTCTCCAACTGGTGTATGGAAGTTATTGTTTCATGCTGGAACTGTTGTGCTTGGGTCATGAAGGCTTTAAACATGTCCTCAAGAGATGGTTCAGAATTGGAAGGAACTGCTTGTTCATGTTGGTACTGTTGTTGCATCTGTTGAAAATTAGGTTACCTATTGTCCTCATAGCTCAAGTTGGGACAATCTCTTCATTCTGAATTATAAGTGTCTAAATAAGGATCATATTGCTGCTAATGTTGTCCTAGGAATGTCCCCACAGCATTGACATGATGAACAATGACATCCTCTTGCAGTATTGGACAATCATTTGTATTATGCCCTGATTTTGAACAAATTCCACATACTCTTGCTTTTTGCATGTTCCCTGTAACCATCTGTCAAACCAAAGCAGTTAAATCAGAAATTTGACATTCAAGATTATAAGTGCTTACCTCATTCACCCTTGTAGGTGTATGATCAATCCTAGGTCCATACTGCTGTGAGTTTGCTACCATGTTTGCAATTAAGTTCTTCGCAACCTCTGGAGTTTTGTCAACTAGTGCTCCTCCACTCGTTGCATCAATCATACTCCTGTCCACGGGCAACAGTCCCTCATAGAAGTACTGGATCAGGTGTTGATCATCGATTTGATGTGGTGGACAGCTAGAGCATAGCTTCTTGAACCTTTCCCGATACTCATAAAGAGTCTCTCCATTGAACTGCTGGATGCCACATATCTCCTTCCTTATGGTAGCAACTCTTGAAGCAGGAAAGTACTTCTCCAAGAATAGATTTTGCATTTCGTTTCATGATCGTATTGACCCTGAAGGTAGATAGTACAACCAATCCATTGCCAAATCTGCTAGGGAAAATGCAAAAATTCTAAGCTTGATTTGTTCCTCTGTTACTCCTTGTAGTTTCATGGTGGAACACACCACATGAAACTCCTTTAGATGCTTGTATGGATCTTAACCTATAAGACCACGAAAAGTAGGCAAAAGGTGGATTAGTCCTGATTGTAATTCAAAAGTAGCATCTAAAGTAGGATATTCAATACACAATGATGATTGATCAAGATTAGGCGAAGCTAATTCTTTCAAAGTCCTGTTGTTATTGACAGCCATCCCTTCGTGCAATTTTCTCTAGATCTGGATCAAATTTTAATTCAAAAGAGTGAGAGAATCGAGTCCTAAACTAAAAATAAATAAATAAACGAAAACAAAGAATAAATAAAAACAAGTAACACTCCCCGGCAATGGCGCTAAAATTTGGGAGCTGTCATTTGCACCCCAAAATTAAATCTTTACTTCTACTCTGCTAATACAGAAATCAGTATAGTGACAAGCAAAGGTCGATCCCACAGAGAGTGAATTGTTTTATATTTATTCTTTTATTTTCCTAAATCTAATTAAATAATGAAAATAAATATTGGGGGGTTTTGAGTTTGATTAACTAATTAACAAAAGTAAATAAATAAAAATAACCAATAAATTAAAAGTTCCAGTTCATAAGTTCAGTATCTCCTTTTTACAATGACAGATTAATCAAACATAACATTATTTATCCATCAATGAAATTAATAGTCCTAGATAACCGCAATCGCTAATTTTCCGAAATTCTCCTTAGGTTTTAAATCTAATGTGACAATCGCCCCACTAGACCCTAACTATCATACAACCCAGAACTATCAGTCTAGATTTAATATAACAGCAGCATTAAGGATTAGAGAATTAGACTATTTCAAGTAACAATCACACTATCAGGGATTATTTAGCTTGCCTTCTGATAATCATAATAACACCCAAAAGCTTGTCCACAATCAAGTATTATTAATTGCTACTTATGATCAGATACAATATCGTTTGCTTAATACTATATCTTAATCTAGCAGATGATATTAGTTAACCAATTTAATCCTGCAGAAACCAAATCAGTCAATCCAATAGCATATAAGCAATTCAATCAGATTATAAGAATAAATCTCATATAAAAAGAAATAAATAATGAATACTTAATTAAATCATTAACTGTAAATAAGGTTCAACATCCCTCAGAACTGAAAATAAAACTTAGCTTGACATGACTCCAATCTTCTCCAATTAGGGTTACAATTGTAGTTGCCAAGATCCCTTAAAACCTAACTAAGAACATATATTTATACTCCTAGGATAAAAATCCTAAAACCCTAATTACAAATGGAATTGAAATAGGAAGCAAAATCTATCTAAGAAACATCCTAATCATAATAGAAGTCTAAAATATCTAATAAAATCTCAAAAACCTTCCAAAACTGGTCAAAAACCGCGTCCTCGGGATCTGTGCCACATTTCAGCGCCGACAGCGCTCAACTGCAGAGGCTGCAGCACCGACAACGCTCAAATCAAGCCATTTCAGCGTCGACCACGCTCAACTTTTCTACTGCGACGTCCTTTGGAAAAACGGCCTTAACTTTTGATTCAGGAAGAGTTACGGGACCTGCCACCTATCAAATCGAAGCTCTCGACGAGATCTACAACTTTCATTCTTTGAGTGTTCAGAGATACGGAATGCAGAAAGGTCGAAATTGGCCCCGAAGTGACTGTTGTGTAAATGGCAAGCCGAAAATCTGAAGTTCATCGCCCGCTAGTAAATAAGTCATAAACTTTCTCATACGAACTCCGATTGAGGTGATTCAAGATGATCCGAAAAGCTAAAACGTAGATCTTCAATAAAATCCAAGTTCCAAGCCAAGAGCATGCATCCTTAAGTCTCGAAATTTTCTTCTTTTTCCTGTTTTTAGCTCCAATTCCTCTTTTCAGCACCAATTCTTCCTGTAATCAATTAACACATTAATAAGTCCATATACACATAAAACATGTAATAAAAACCAAACATAAAGGAATCAAAATTATAGAAACACTATGCACTCATCAAATTCTCCCACACTTAGTCTTTACACGTCCTCGTGTAAATCAAAACAAAGGTGATATTAACTTCATCAGAGATTCATTTAACCAAACTTTCAAAAGATTTAAATCAATTCCAATCCATGAATATCAACAATAACGAACAGAAACTTGGTCAACACTTCATCAATCAATGTATAATAATAACCTTGTCATTCCCCACCGAACATCTCTAAATCAAACTATGCCCACATAAGTATCCTTCATATGATCTACACACATACTCAACTCAGTTATCATGGAACAACCACTGTGCACATTGACTCAAAACTCAGAACCTATTTCCTTTGCTATTCATTTCTCTTTTTCTTTAGAACCATCAACTTCATTTTTTCCAGGTGAATGTATTTTATGCTCCGTTTCACCTCTTTGTTTCATAAGTGAGTGCATTTTATGCTCCATCTCACTTGTCTTCTCACCAACGAGTGCGTTTTACGCTCCATCTCGTTGCATGTGTCTATAGGTGAGTGTGTTTTACGCTCCATCTCAACCCACCACATGTTTCTCCTTTGCATTTTTCAATTTGCTTCAAATGTTTTCAAATTTTTCATTTTTTCTTTTCCACATGGTCCTGCAAATAAAACAAGCAGATAGACAGTTCTAATATCATAAAATCAGTGCACATAGACAACTCCACAGATAACTCAGCCAAATAAGCGTATATCTCATATTCCAAAACTCATGCAATACAAATTCAATTCAAATCTGTTACTATGGATCATTACTTAGTTATCATCATTCATCAACCAATTTCACATCAATCAAATTCTATCAATTAGCATCCATATAGAAAATTTATTTTTAGAGCCAAGAATGTTTTCCACAAAACTACTCAAAGTAAACCTAAATATAACCTAAAAAACCTAAATATAACCTAAACCCCTCCCCCACACTCAAATCTTACATTGTCCCCAATGTAAGACAATCATGCAAAGATGAAGTAACTACTATCTATCATGCAACTAACAAACTAAAAAGGAAAGGGATAGAAAAATCAAATCTGAGATCTTGGGTTGCCTCCCAAACAACTGCCCTTGTTTATTATCATTGGCTCGACATCATTCCTCTCAATCTATGTAATCGGACTAGTATACTGTAGGTGAACTGGTAATGGTTCCAATTCTAAATTGGGGCCATCTTTTAGGTCTTGACTCAGTTTCATTCCTGCACTTTTCTCTAGCTCCCATCCATTGGTAATTGCAAGTGTCAAATTCTCCTGCACTATAGGGTCAATAATATCAAACTCACAAATAGAATTGACATCACCAAAATACCTTATGGCCTCATGCGCAGGAAATTTTAGCTCATCCACTTCAACCTTGTAACATATTGCTGGTATCTCTTCCATATACTCCTCCTTCTTAGACTTTGGATACCTGGATGGACAAGGTAAGGGATTAGTATCAACCTGAATCACAGAATTAATAATTACCTTGGATGGTTCTGTCTCCTCCTCAAATTCAGCACTGCTGCCTGTTTCACCATTTCTTGACTTGCTTTAGACTGGAAGAACTAACTTTTCTTGTTGTCACACATTCTCACCACTTCTCAAGGTAATTGCACCCACATTCTCTCTTTGATTGACAACTATCTGAGAGGGTACTTGTCCTGATCCTTGAGATTCCAATCTGCTTACTGTGGTAGCAAGCTGACTAACTTGATTCTCCAACTGGTGTATGGAAGTCTTTATTTCATGCTGGAACTGTTGTGCTTGGGTCATGAAGGCTTTAAACATGTCCTCAAGAGATGGTTCAGAATTGGAAGGAACTACTTGTTCATGTTGGTACTGCTGTTGCATCTGTTGAAAATTAGGTTACCTATTATCCTCATAGCTCAAGTTGGGACAATCTCTCCATCCTAAATTTGAAGTGTCAAAATAAGGATCATATTGCTGCTGATATTGTCCTAGGAATGTCCCTACAGCATTGACTTGATGAACAATGACATCCTCTTGCAGTATTGGACAATTATCTGTATTATGCCCTGACTTTGAACAAATTCTACATACTCTTGCTTTTTATATGTTCCCTGTAACCATCTGTCGAACCAAAGCAGTTAAATCAGAAATTTGATATTCAAGATTATAAGTGCTTACCTCACTCACCCTTGTAGGTGTATGATCAATCCTAGTTCCATACTGCTGTGAGTTTGTTGCCATGTTTGGAATTTAGTTCTTCGCAACCTCTGGAGGTTTGTCAACTAGTGCTCCTCCACTTGCTGCATCAATCATACTCCTATCCATGGGCAACAGTCCCTCATAGAAGTACTGGATCAGGTGTTGATCATCGATTTGATGTGGTGGACAGCTAGAGCATAGCTTCTTGAACCTTTCCCGATACTCATAAAGAGTCTCTCCATTGATCTGTTGGATGCCACATATCTCCTTCCTTATGGTAGCAACTCTTGAAGCAGGAAAGTACTTCTCCAAGAATAACTTTTGCATTTCGTTCCATGATCGTATTGACCCTGAAGGTAGATAGTACAACCAATCCATTGCCAAATCTGCTAGGGAATACGGAAAAATTCTAAGCTTAATCTGTTCCTCTGTTACTCCTTGTGGTTTTATGGTGGAACACACCACATGAAACTCCTTTAGATGCTTGTATGGATCTTCACCTATAAGACCACGAAAAGTAGGCAAAAGGTGGATTAGTCCTGATTGTAATTCAAAAGTAGCATTGATGAGTAGGTTTTTAACCTACAAGTTTGATATGTCTATGGCTTAGTTCTTTACTTGTTTTTAAGTGTTTTTGGTATCTTTTATTTGCTTTCATGTTACTTTTGTAGGTCATGGCTGGCTGTGGATTGAAAAGAAGAAAATTGGCTGGGTGCAGGGCATTCTCGCCGGGGCGAGAACTCGTGCGTTATATTTGTCGCCGGGGCGAAAGCTGGCCGGGGCGAGGATTCTGTGTAGTAACTTCTCGCCGGGGCGAGAAAGCGGCTGATGGAAATTTTTAAGTTACTGGCATTCAGTTATTTTGGATAGGTTGAAGTGATCAAAGACTCTTGTTATTAATCTGATTGAGGGACTTAAGGAGACTATAAATAGAAGATCAAGACTTGGATTAAAACATACACAGACTTATTCAGAGATTGAACTTTCAAAGCTGAGCAAGGAGATTGGAGGACAAGTCAAGCATCGTGAGAAGTTCAGATCGGAGAGCTAGAGATTATACTGAGTTTTCTTTTAATCTTTATCCTCTGATTTGTAATTAATTATGATGACTTATTTTGGTATTCTAGTTTTAATTGCTAGTATGAACTAAATTCTTAGTTAAGGCTACAATGGAACCAGTTATAATTATGAGTTGATTATTTATTTGATTTCAATTGTTCAATTTATGGGAGTTGTCTATCTTATTTTATGCTTGTTAATTAATTGTTTGGCCGACAATTAGCGGGTTACCTTAGATGAATTCAGGAGATGAAATCTAGGGTTAGAACTGGATAAGATAGCGTGTATTCTTAATTATTTGCATGTGTTGAATAATTAGATTTGTGAAGTGAATAGGGATATCTCTTTGCTGCATGTAACAATTGAAAATTGGAACTTAATGAATTTAATCCTTTAACTTTGCATAGGAATATCGTAGAGTAATTGGAATAGATAGATTTATTTGATCACTTGGAAAAGGGCTTATACATGCAATTGAATTTCTGTTAACAACTCCATTGATGAATAATTGGAAGATATAGATAGATTGGTTTATGATAAATAACTAGGGATATTGTAGTCTTAATCATCTTAAATCTGAATTACAACCTTTGAATTAATTGTTAGTGTTAGTATTTATTTAATTATTATTAATCAAAAATCCCAATTTGTGATTGTTTAATAGAATAGACATAATTTAGATTGACAATTGGAGATTAATAACATAGTAATTCCTGTGGGTTCGATACTCTCTCTTATCACTTTATTACTTGTTGATCGTGTATACTTGCACGTAATTGTCGATTGTGAAATCGGGCAACAAATTTTTGGCGCCGTTACCGGGGAATTATTTATGTTTATAATTTTCAATATCAGTTTAGTTAAGTCTGTTTTAGTTAAGCAAACTTATTTTTCTTTTGTTTCTTGTTCCGGTGTCTTTTGATTCGTTTATGCAAATGCGATCAAAACAACCAGAACTCGTGCAGTGTGAGGATAATCTTGAGAATAAGCTTCGTTAGTTGAGAAAATTCTGTCGGGAGACACTTGAGAAAGAGAAAATGGCTAACGAAGAACAGAAATCATTGAGGGAATATGCTATTCCTAAGATAGACGAGATCAAATCGAGCATCACGAGACCAGTCATCACCGCTAATTCCTTCGAAATCAAGCCGGGAACAATTCATATGCTTCAGAATGCGGTACAGTTTGGGGGTTTATCCAACAATGATCCAAATGAACACTTGGTTAGTTTCCTGGAGATTTGTGATACCTTCAAATATCCCAATGTGACAGATGATGCAGTGAGATTACGTCTATTTCCGTTCACACTGAGAGATAAAGCAAAGAGCTGGTTGCACTCACTTCCGCCAGGGTCCATCACAACGTGGGATGATCTAGCTCATAAATTCCTAGCGAAATTTTTCCCGCCAGCTAAGTCAGCTAAGTTGAGAAACGAGATTTCTACATTTTGGCAATAGCATGGAGAGTCACTATACGAGGCTTGGGAAAGGTTCAAGGAGTTATTGAGAAAATGTCCACATCATGGGCTACCCAAGTGGCTACAAGTTCAGACATTCTACAATGGACTGAATAATGACACTCGAACATGCATTGATGCAGCTGCAGGAGGAGCACTTATGGATAAAAAGTTTGATGAAGCTTACACTTTGTTAGAGACTATGGCTGTAAATAATTATCAATGGTCGACTTCCAGACTGAATCAACAAAAGGTAGTTGGAGTTTTGGAAGTAGATGCGGTCACGGCACTAACAGCTCAGATGGCAGCCATGTCTAAGCGGATTGAAGCTTTGGCAGAATCGAAAGTCCAGCAAGTAGCCTATGTGTGTGAGCTTTGTGCAGGTACATATCCGACGGAGTATTGTACCATTAATCCGGAATCGGTACAGTTCGTGGGGAGTTATAACAGACAGCAACAGCCATACCAGAATGCATATAATCCAGGGTGGAAGAATCATCCGGGTTTCTCATGGAGCAATAACACTCAGGTTCAAAATCCAGCTCCTAGAACTCAGAATCCCCCAGGTTTTCAGAACCAAGCTCCACAACATGCGGAAAGAAAGCCGAATGTAGAAGAATCGTTGGCAAGGTTTATCACAGCATCTGAGAAAAGAATGAATGATCAAGATAAGTTGCTAACTCAAGTAGATTTGAACGTGAAGAGCCAAGCAGTGTCAATTAGGAACTTGGAAAATTAGCTGGGACAGTTGGCTCACGTCTTGAATACTCGACCACAAGGAGCACTTCCAAGCGATACAGAGGTCAACCCAAGAATGGAAGGAAAGGAACAGTGCAAGGCTGTCACCTTAAGGAGTGGTAAAGAGCTGCCTGGTGCAGTTAAAGGAAATTCTAAACCAAAAACAGTTGTGGAGAAAGAGGATGAGGAAGCCCCGGTGAAAAGTAAGGTGAATGAATCAGAAAAGGTGAAGGATACAGGTTTGGAGGTAAAGTCAAAGGAACTCAAGCTAGATAGTGTAGTGCCTCTCGTACCATTCCCTCAAAGATTGCAGAAAGCCAAGCTAGACAAGCAATTTTCCAAATTTTTGGATGTTTTCAAGAAACTACACATTAATATACCATTTGCAGAAGCCCTGGAACAGATGCCCAGTTATGCAAAGTTTATGAAGGATGTTTTGTCAAAGAAAAGGAAATTGGGTGAATTCGAAACGGTGGCACTTACCGAGGAGTGCAGCGCAATTTTGCAAAACAAGTTGCCACCTAAAATAAAGGATCCAGGAAGCTTCACTATCCCTTGTGTAATTGGTAACCAGTTCTCTAGAATGGCATTGTGTGACTTAGGAGCTAGTATCAATTTAATGTCGTTATCAGTTTACACTCAGCTTGGGCTAAAGGCACCAAAACCGACAAACATCAGCTTGCAGTTGGCAGACAGATCAGTGACATATCCGAGGGGTATTGTGGAAGATATTTTAGTTAAAGTCGATAAATTTATCCTCCCGGCTGATTTCATTGTTTTGGATTACGAAGAGGATAAGGAGATTCCCATCATTCTAGGTCGTCCATTCTTAGCAACAGGGAGAACATTGATAGATGTTCATAAAGGTGAATTGATAATGAGAGTTCAAGATCAGGAAGTCACCTTTAATGTGTTTAAATCGATGAAATTCCCTAAGGAGGGCGAGGAATACTTACGGATAGACCTGCTTGATGAAATCGTGAATGAACAAACCATGGCAATTATTGTTGAAGATCCATTAGAAGCTGCTCTGGTTGGGATAGATACTTTTGATGATCCAGATGAGAGGGATTATGTCAAGGTTCTAGACTCATTACCTATTCCTCGGAAATTTAGCAGGCAATTTGATGTACTTGACCGGCCGAACGAAGGAGAAAAGAGGTCCAAACCGTCAGTGGAAGAGCCACCTGTGCTTGAACTCAAACCCCTTCCATCTCATTTACGGTATGCTTACTTGGGTGATTCGGACACACTACCAGTAATAGTTTCTGCACATTTGAATGAATCTCAAGAAGAAAAACTATTAAGGGTTTTGCGTGAGCATTAAACAGCAATTGGGTGGACAATAGCAGACATCAAGGGAATCAGTCCGTCGTTTTGCATGCATAAAATTCTGCTTGAAGAAGGAGCAAAACCGGTCATTGAGCAACAAAGAAGATTGAATCCGATTATGAAAGACGTGGTGAAGAAGGAAATTATTAAGTGGTTAGACGTCGGTATTATCTATCCAATTTCAGATGGTGCTTGGGTAAGTCCCGTGCAATGTGTGCCTAAAAAGGGAGGAATGACAGTGGTTGAGAACAAAAACAATGAACTCATTCCTACAAGAACAGTTACAGGTTGGAGAGTGTGTATGGATTACCGCAAGTTGAACAAAGCTACGTGCAAGGATCACTTTCCTTTGCCATTTATTGATCAGATGTTGGATAGGTTGTCCGGTCATCAGTTCTATTGCCTTCTCAATGGATACTCAGGATATAACCAGATAGTGATAGCTCCGGAGGATCAAGAGAAAACAACTTTTACATGTCCTTAACGTTTGCATTCCGGAGAATGTCTTTCGGGTTATGTAATGCACCGGCTACATTCCAGCGATGCATGATGGCTATCTTCTCGGATATGGTTAAACAAAATTTGGAGGTATTCATGAATGACTTCTCTGTATTCGGTGATAGTTTTGATTTGTGTCTTAATAATCTCATCTTAGTACTGAAGCGTTGTGTGGAGACGAATCTGGTGTTTAATTGGGAAAAGTGCCACTTTATGGTGCGCGAAGGGATTATTCTGGGGCACAAAGTATCCGACGCAGGTCTAGAGGTGGATAGGGCAAAGATCAAAACCATTGAAAAGCTACCTACACCGACATCTGTAAAAGGCATTAGAAGTTTTCTCGGACATGCAGGATTCTACCGTCGATTCATCAAGGATTTCTCAAAGATTTCAAAACCATTGTGTTCACTCCTTGAGAAAGATGTTCCCTTTACGATGGATCAAGCTTGCATCGAAGCCTTTGAAGTGCTGAAAAAGAAGTTAATCACAGACCCGATCATAGTTGCTCCCGATTGGACTTTGCCTTTTGAGTTGATGTGTGACGCAAGTGATTATGCAGTGGGAGCTGTGTTGGGTCAGCGAAGGGACAAGGTTTTTCACACCATCTACTACTCAAGTAAGACACTCACAGAAGCTCAATTAAATTATACTACTACAGAGAAAGAGTTTCTTGCAGTAGTATTTGCCTTTGACAAGTTTCGAGCATATCTGATTGGAACCAAGGTGATTGTCTACACTGATCATGCAGCTATCAAATACTTGATTGCAAAGAAGGATGCCAAACCTAGGTTGATTCGATGGGTCCTCTTGTTGCAAGAATTTGACTTGGAGATTCGAGATAGGAAAGGTACGGAGAATCAAGTGGCTAATCATCTTTCAAGGTTAGAGAATGCCGACATGCAGAAAAAGAATGATGTGGTAATCAATGAGTCGTTTCCAGATGAACAGTTATTTGGTATCAACACCGAAGTCCCTTGGTATGCTGATTATGTGAACTTCCTAGTCAGTAATGTTCTTTCGTAAGATTTCACTTCTCAACAAAGAAAGAAATTTCTCCATGATGTCAAGCAGTACTATTGGGATGAGCCATTCCTCTTCAAAACGTGTGCGGATCAGATGATAAGACGTTGTGTGCCACAGGAAGAAATGGAGAGCATATTGACTCATTGCCATTCGTTGAATTATGGAGGCCATTATGGAGGAGAAAGAACTGCAACAAAGGTGTTACAGTCAGGATTTTTCTGGCCTTCGTTGTTCAAGGACGCCCATCTTTTTGTGCTTAAGTGTGATAGATGTCAACGGGTTGGAAATATCTCGAAGCGGCACGAAATGCCTCTCCACACCATCCTTGAGGTTGAACTATTTGATGTTTGGGGTATTGACTTTATGGGGCCGTTTTCGTCATCATTTAACAATCAATACATACTTTTGGCGGTAGATTACGTGTCAAAATGGGTCGAAGCACTTGCATTACCCACCAATGATGCCAAAGTGGTTCTACGGTTCCTGCACAAGAATATCTTTACTAGATTCGGTACACCAAGAGCCATAATCAGTGACGAAGGTACTCATTTTTGTAACAAGCAGTTCACTAAGTTGTTAGCTAAGTACGGAGTCAAACACCGGATTGCTACGGCTTATCATCCCCAAACGAATGGCCAAGCAGAGGTATCAAATCAGGAAATTAAGCAAATTCTGGAGAAAGTGGTAAACCCGACTCGTAAGGACTGGGCAATGAAACTAGACGATGTTTTATGGGCATATCGCACTGCTTATAAGAATCCCATCGGAATGTCGTTGTATCGTATGGTTTATGGGAAAGCATGTCATTTACCGGTCGAACTTGAGCATAAGGCCTATTGTTGTCTGATTTGTATATGAACAATTTACGCGCAAGTATACGCGGTCAACAAGTAATAAAGAGTAAGTAAAGTATCGATCCCACGAGGAATTATTACTAGTGTTTTCCAAGTACTAACCTTTTATCATCTCAATCTTATTAAAACAAATGATAGTTGTTTTTGTTGTTTTGTATTAATGAAGATAACAAATAATTAAACAACTATGGAAAGCATTAAGATAATGAAATCAAATATTAACAAGTCTAAGATTGCAATTTCCCCCAACACTTCACTTGAATATCCTAACTCTCTCTTTTCAACTAGTTAAATCACAAGGATTGTTATCCGAGAATTTACAAGTATATACAAGCCTCTCTCGATGGTCAAATACGTATTTCCCAATGCGGTGTATAAATATCTCTATTCTACACACTAGCAAGAATCCAATATCAAGAATAATCAACAAGACACGTGTCACCAAATCTCATTAATCACCCTATCAATTATCAACTTTCGCAATAGAAATCATTAAGCATGATTCTCAAATGGATACATGTGGTATTTAGGTATATGTCTATCCTAAATACAATCAAATTATCCATTCATGAGGGTAATAAATAAAACACACGTCACTTAATTTCATAAATTACCCATAGGAATATCTAATTTTCACATGATATCATAACAAGGTCTCAACCTATACTTCCTCTCTCAATTCCATATAAGTTCCCAAGGTAATTACTAGCTAGGTAATTAATATATAAAGCACAAATTATGATATCCAATCACAAATAATTAACCAACATCAAAGAGAGAGCATTCAATTCAAACTAGGTATTGGGTTCCATTTAAATCTTAGAAAACAAGTTCTAGGTCATGGTAACTACAAATAACATCATATTCAATTTATACATCATGTTGGGTTACAAAATAGAAGGGAAAACTAGAGATACAACCACTTTTGTAGATTTTCATATGATGTTTGATGGATTGATGATGAACCCTAGCTTCTCCTCCATGGTTTTGCAATCCTTGATGCTTTAGCTCCTTGGCCTTGCTTGATTTAGCTTGATTTTAGCACTTTGGCCCTCTAATTTGATGTATTGTGTAGCCTCCTTTCCCTAGAGTTGCTGATTTCTATCTCCTATTTTCTGATATTTCGTGCCTCCTCTGTTAGTATAAACCCCCTGGATGCCTAACCTAGCTTAGCACACCAAATTGGACCAAAATCCCGCACATTTTAGCTTTCTGCTACAGGCGAGCTCGCCCCGGCGAGGATTTTGGCTTAAGTTTTCTCGCCCCGGCGATCTCTCGCCGCGGCGAGGAATTTGTGTAGGAAATTCTCGCCCCGGCGAGCGCAGGTAAAATGACCATAACTTCTTCGTCCGAACTCGGATTTAGGCGTTTAAATAGGCTATGGAAAGCTAAGAAGTAGCTCTACAACTTTCATAACTGGAGCTTGACGAGATAATGGCCGGACAAGGTCTCAAATCGAGCTCGAATGAACTGCTATGTAAAATGCATGCCAAATCCGATGGTAAAATGACCATAACTCTCTCATACGAACTTCAAATGAGATGATTCTGGATGTTCTGGAAAGCTAAGATCAAAATCTACAACTTTCGTTCTTTGAGTTTGGAGAGATTCGGATTGGATCATGGGTGAAATTGTGAAACAAGCAACGGGAATGCTAGATTCAAGCCAAAAACGCATCGATCCAAGGGGCCTTTATTTCAATACCTACAAAACAACGTAAAAACTCATAAAAGCACACAAATACATATAAAAGTAATACAAAACTACATTACACAACAATAAGATGAAAACACATAAAACCAAACGAAATAGCTAAAGACTTACAAATTATTAAGGCTAAAAGTACCCAATTTGTGTATATAAAACACACTCATCACCTATTGGGCAATTCAAAAGTTGAACCTTGATCTTCAAGCCGCTGGTGAGAAAAGGTTGCTCCAATTGAACGAGATGGAGGAATTTCGTCATCATGCCTATGAGAATGCCAAGCTGTACAAAGAAAAAGTCAAAAGGTGGCATGACAAACGGATATTGGATCGGAAGTTCGAGCCGGGACAAGCTGTGCTATTATTCAACTCCAGACTGCGTTTATTTCCTGGAAAACTGAAGTCTAGATGGTCAGGCCCTTTCATTATCACTGCTGTAGGTTCTCACGGAGCAATTGAAGTCGAAGAACCGGATTCAAAGCGCACATTCAAAGTCAACGGTCAGCGACTCAAACATTATTGGGGAGGCGATGTGAATCGACAAATATCAGTGATTCACCTTTTTGCTCCCGATCAAGCTAAAGCCTAATACTGCTGAGAAAGTCAGGCTGACGACTATAAACCAAGCGCTTGATGGGAGGCAACCCAATCATGATATTTTATTGCTTTCATAGAATTAATATAGTTAATATTTTTTTTATATATAGGAGTAGTTTCAGTGTTTCTGTTTGAATTTGGTCTTCAATCTTCCGTGTTTAACTCATTTATGTTGTGTTCATTGAAACAGGGATACAGTCTATGGGAATGCTTTAGAAGGAGCAAACATGTTCATTGGGATGGTATAAGAGAGGACAAGAGGATCAAGAGGGAAAAGCAGGAAAAAATTTCAAGTCTGAGGATTCTCGCCCCGGCGAGAAAATTGCACTAAGGTTTCTCGCCCCAGCGAGAACCTCTCTGTTGAAGCGCGCCCCGACCTGAATTTTTCTCGCCCCAACCTCTCTGCCGATTCTCGCCCCGGTGAGGTTCATAAGCTTATTTTCTCGCCCCGGCGAGAATCGCGAAATCAGTTTTTAAAATCCGATTCTAATTTGATTTTTAACATTCCAACTCCCATGCAACTTCTCCAAAACACTATTTCTACTTCTCTAATACCGACCCAACCCAATTCTATCCAATTTCTCTTCTAATTTCCTTCCAATTTCTCTCCATACTTGGATTCCTACACAAACCCTAAATCACTCCACTTTAAAATCAAACCCTAACTTCAGTTTAAACCATCTCACATTCAAGCGGGGGCATACTCTATTGTTTTCACAATCTTCATCCGCTTCATCAGTGCATACACGAGTTTTAGGGTTTGCATTTAATTCAAGGGGTAATCAATCAGTTCACCAACGCAACATCACCCAATCGGTTCCATTGTACCGTGCCATTATCAGTTGGGAGTTAGTATAGTTGGAGTTTGGGGGGAGAAGTTGAATTGCATAGCCGATTATTTGTGTGGGTTTGTTTGCTAAGTGATCAATCATGGCTTCAAAGCGGAACCGTGGTGAGGGATCATCGTCTACTCCATCCAGGCACTTTGATCGAAGAAAGTTTGTCAGTGCAGAGGCGGCTAATAAGTATGAATCATATACATCAGGTAAAGCTCTAACTCCCGAGCGTGGTCTCACGCCTGATGAAGTGGTTGATGGTGAGATGATGCATCAGATAGTAGAGAGGGGATGGGAGACATTCACTGCCCATCCGGAGCCTGCGTGTATAGCCATAGTCAAAGAGTTTTATGCTAATGCAGAGGACGCGACACCATGTGAGGTTACAATACGGGGCAAGACAGTTTCCTTCAGCGCCCAAACGATCAATGAGTATTACAACTTGAGGCCTGATTTACGTTGCCGATACACTCGATTCCTTGGGGAGGGGCCCAATGTGGAGAAGGTAGTTGCTGACTTATGCAGGCCTGGGACGACATGGATATCTAGAGGGCCACGTGCTGCACCTATGTTCCATAGCAAGGACTTGAGTCGTTATGGGAAGGTCTGGTATGATTTCCTCTCTGCGAAACTTATGTCGTCGCAACATGTGAGTGATGTACCCAAGGAGAAAGCTTTATTGTTATATGTTATTGTGATGGGGATTGAGATCAATGTGGGTCAGCTGATTGAGGCGTCGATTCGCCGCACTTTACGGACTTTGCATAGTCAGGGTAGTTTACCACACCCTTCGTTGATATTTGGGTTGTGTCTTCGTGCGGGAGTCCGTTGGGGAGCTGAGGAGGCTTTGCAGCAGCCCTTACTACTTTTGGATCACCGTTTGATTGCACACTATAAGGAATGGGAAGGCGGTGAGTCACATCCTCGTGGTATGGGTTACATAGTTCATTCTCCTCCTGCTGAAGAAGCACATGAGTCTGATGATGATGAGGGAGCGGGTCCTTCGGAGGGTCCTTCCACTTCTACTGGGCCAAGGAAAGCCAAGTTCAGCCTCCAGTTTTGAGAGTTGCAGCGTCTTATTGATTCCCATCATAAGACCATATTGAGGCAGAACCAGTGATTGGCGGATCAGTAGGAGCATATGTATGCGTATCAGCAGAGTTGCACCCAAGCCATGGCGAACATGTACTCCAATATGCAGCCGATGATGGATCCTGTTCAGTTTCCCGCAGCCCAGCCATTGCCAGTTTTTCCACCACCGTCCCCAAATGACGATGATGAGTTCGAGCCTACTGCTTGAACTTCTAGGGAAGTCCTCTGTTCTTAACTTTCTTTATTCTTTTCACAATGAGGACATTGTTTCGTTTGAGTTTGGGGGGTGTGATTGCATATTTGCATGTTTAGTTGCATAGCATCTTTAGTTTTAGTTGCATGAGTTTTAGTTTAGCCTAGTTTTTACTCGTTGTTTATTTATTTGAAAGAAAAAAACCCCAAAAATCCAAAAATTTAGTAGCATAGGATCATATGATTTTGCATTTAGAGGTATTCAAGCAATGCATTTATGGAAGTCATTTAGGGATGGCCAATGATGAAATTTGATTAGTTCTAATATAGTTTAATGGGATGGATACTTATTGTTAAATCTGGAGTTTAACTGTTTTAGTTGTGGTTATTTGAGACCCTTGATTTTTACTTGTTCACGAATGTGTATTAAAGTAATTAGGAGTTGGTTCTTCTTTGGTGTATTACATGCTCATATGTAGATATAGACTGTTATCACTTGTTGGATCTAAAAAAAATCGAAGAAAAAAAATGAAAAATAAAAAAATTTTTGAATAAATACTGCTTCGATGTCTGTCTAAGTGCAAGAAAACTATGAATTAATGAATATAGACAGATAAGAGCAGGTCTTGACTAAGTTTGTCTTTGTGGCCGGTGTCATTTGAATGAGTATACCCTTAGGAGATGTCTTTACACTCAGCGCCCTAAAATCGTCTGGTTTGGGAGTCGTTGGTTGAAAGTTCGCTACACGGGTGGCACTGAATAGCCTAATAAAGATGAACATTGCACTAGTCGGGATATATGACGAGATGGAGCGTAAAACGCACTCGTTAAAGAAAAAGAGAAAAAACTGAGAAGACAAGTGAATAGCAAGTTGAGCTTAAAAGTAAAATCTATGAATTTGTCTCTTTTTGAGCATTGTGATACTTAGAGTTGGATTCATACTCTGATTAGTTTAATATATGTTGCATACTTATGGAAGGGTTGAGAGTGATTCATAATTGCTAATAGTTGGTTCTTGGATAGTGTGAGGTTGAAATTCTGTTGAATTGGTAGTTACTGATTTCTGAGGCCGGATTTTTATGATGTCTGTTAAGTAATTGCTTGAGTATGGTTAGTCATGCATTTGCATTCATGTTGGTAGTTAGCTTAGATGTGATTTTGGTTTGTTTTGTGTTTTGCTTGAAGACAAGCAAAGTTTTGAGTTTGGGGGTATTTGATGAGTAGGTTTTTAACCTACGAGTTTGATATGTCTATGGCTTAGTTCTTTACTTGTTTTTAAGTGTTTTTGGTATCTTTTATTTGCTTTCATGTTGCTTTTGTAGGTCATGGCTGGCTGTGGATTGAAAAGAAGAAAATTGGTTGGGTGCAGGACATTCTCGCTGGGGCGAGAACTCGTGCGTTATATTTCTCGCCGGGGCGGAAGTTGGTCGGGGCGAGGATTCTGTGTAGTAACTTCTCGCCGGGGCGAGAAAGCGGCTGATGGAAATTTTTAAGTTACTAGCATTCAGTTATTTTGGATAGGTTGAAGTGATCAAAGACTCTTGTTATTAATCTGATTGAGGGACTTAAGGAGACTATAAATAGAAGATCAAGACTTGGATTAAAACATACACAGACTTATTCAGAGATTGAACTTTCAAAGCTGAGCAAGGAGATTGGAGGACAAGTCAAGCATCGTGAGAAGTTCAGATCGGAGAGCTAGAGATTATACTGAGTTTTCTTTTAATCTTTATCCTCTGATTTGTAATTAATTATGATGACTTATTTTGGTATTCTAGTTTTAATTGCTAGTATGAACTAAATTCTTAGTTAAGGCTACAATGGAACCAGTTATAATTATGAGTTGATTATTTATTTGATTTCAATTGTTCAATTTATGGGAGTTGTCTATCTTATTTTATGCTTGTTAATTAATTGTTTGGCCGACAATTAGCGGGTTACCTTAGATGAATTCAGGAGATGAAATCTAGGGTTAGAACTGGATAAGATAGCGTGTATTCTTAATTATTTGCATGTGTTGAATAATTAGATTTGTGAAGTGAATAGGGATATCTCTTTGCTGCATGTAACAATTGAAAATTGGAACTTAATGAATTTAATCCTTTAACTTTGCATAGGAATATCGTAGAGTAATTGGAATAGATAGATTTATTTGATCACTTGGAAAAGGGCTTATACATGCAATTGAATTTCTGTTAACAACTCCATTGATGAATAATTGGAAGATATAGATAGATTGGTTTATGATAAATAACTAGGGATATTGTAGTCTTAATCATCTTAAATCTGAATTACAACCTTTGAATTAATTGTTAGTGTTAGTATTTATTTAATTATTATTAATCAAAAATCCCAATTTGTGATTGTTTAATAGAATAGACATAATTTAGATTGACAATTGGAGATTAATAACATAGTAATTCCTGTGGGTTCGATACTCTCTCTTATCACTTTATTACTTGTTGATCGTGTATACTTGCACGTAATTGTCGATTGTGAAATCGGGCGACAAACATCTAAAGTAGGATATTCAATACACAATGATGATTGATCATGATTAGGCGAAGCTAATTCTTTCAAAGTCCTGTTGTTATTGACAACCATCCCTTCGTGCAATTTTCTCTAGATCTGGTTCAAATTTCAATTCAAAAGAGTGAGAGAATCGAGTCCTAAACTAAAAATAAATAAATAAACGAAAACAAAGAATAAATAAAAACAAGTAACACTCCTCGGCAACGGCGCCAAAATTTGGGAGCTGTCGTTTGCATCCCAAAATTAAATTCTTACTTCTACTCTGCTAATACAGAAATCAGTATAGTGACAAGCAAAGGTCGATCCCACAGAGAGTGAATTGTTTTATATTTATTCTTTTATTTTCCTAAATCTAATTAAACAATGAAAATAAATATTGGGGGGTTTTGAGTTTGATTAACTAATTAACAAAAGTAAATAAATAAAAATAACCAATAAATTAAAAGTTCTAGTTCATAAGTTCAGTATCTCCTTTTTACAATGACAAATTAATCAAACGTAACATTATTTATCCTTTAATGAAATTAATAGTCCTAGATAACCGCAATCGCTAATTATCCGAAATTATCCTTAGGTTTTAAATCTAATGTGACAATCGCCCCACTAGACCCTAACTATCATACAACCCAGAACTATCAGTCTAGATTTAATATAACAGCAGCATTAAGGATTAGAGAATTAGACTATTCCAAGCAACAATCACACTATCAGGGATTATTTAGCTTACCTTCTGATAATCATAATAACACCCAAAAGCTTGTCCACAATCAAGTATTATTAATTGCTACTTATGATCAGATACAATATCGTTTGCTTAATACTATATTTTAATCTAGCAGATGATATTAGTTAACCAATTTAATCCTGCAGAAACTAAATCAGTCAATCCAATAGCATATAACTAATTCAATCAGATTATCAGAATAAATCTCATATAAGAAGAAATAAATAATGAATACTTAATTAAATCATTAACTATAAATAAGGTTCAACATCCCTTAGAACTGAAAATAAAACTTAGCTTGACATGACTCCAATATTCTCCAATTAGGGTTACAATTATAGTTGCCAAGATCCCCTAAAACCTAACTAAGAACATATATTTATACTCCTAGGATAAAAATCCTAAAACCCTAATTACAAATGGAATTAAAATAGGAAGCAAAATCTATCTAAGAAACATCCTAATCATAATAGAAGTCTAAAATATCTAATAAAATCTCAAAAACCTTTCAAAACTGGTCAAAAACCGCGTCCTCGGGATCCGTGCCACATTTCAGCACCGACAGCGCTCAAAAACACTAGATTCAGCACCGACAGCGCTCAACTGCAGAGGCTTCAGCGCCGACAGCGCTCAAATCAAGCCATTTCAGCGCCGACCGCGCTCAACTTTTCTACTGCAACGTCCTTTGGAAAAATGGCCATAACGTTTGATTCGGGAAGAGTTACGGGACCTGCCACCTATCAAATCGAAGCTCTCAATGAGATCTACAACTTTCATTCTTTGAGTGTTTAGAGATACGAACTGGAGAAAGGTCAAAATTGGCCCCGAAGTGACTGTTGTGTTAATGGCAAGCCGAAAATCTGAAGTTCATCGCCCGCTAGTAAATAAGTCATAACTTTTTCATACGAACTCCGATTGAGGCGATTCAAGATGATCCGGAAAGCTAAAATGTATATCTACAATAAAATCCAAGTTCCAAGCCAAGAGCATGCATCCTTAAGTCTCGGAATTTTCTTCTTTTTCCTGTTTTTAGCTCCAATTCCTCTTTTCAACACCAATTCTTCCTGTAATCAATAAACACCTTAATAAGTCCATATACACATAAAATATATAATAAAACCAAACACAAAGGAATCAAAATTATAGAACATTATGAACTCATCATTTACAAGGTGTTGATCTGTTGGTTGTCAGATTTGGACTTCTAGCACATCACATGGGCACATTTTTGGGTTGTTATTTGCTTTGGATGGCTGATGCATTTGAGAAGATTAGTTGTTGGATCTTGACCATCTTGTATACTTGAGTGCTTATAAATACCAAGTGAACCTAGGCTTGTATTTTGCTAATTCATACACCAATTCTCACACCATTCTCCATATTCTCCAAATTCTATTATAGGTAGTAGGGAAAGAGGATCACCTCCTTAGTGAGGCCGTTGTCTTCACCCCTTTTAGAGTTCAAAAAAGTATTCATTAGATTTATTATGTCAAGCTAGTTCTTTTATTCAGTTCGAAGGGGATGTTGAACCTAATTTACAGGTAATTGTTTATTATACATTATTTATTCCTTCTTATATGAAATTCATTCTTGATAATCTGTTTTATTATTTGAATGTTATTTATTCCGATTGATTTAATGTGATCAGTTAAGTCAATTTGATTAATACCATCTGCTAGATTAAGGGACAGTATTACGTGTAATTGATATTGTTCTTAATCATAAGTAGCAATTAGTGATACATGAGTGCGGTCAAGTTTTTGAGCATTGCTATGATTATTGGAAGTTAAGTTAAATAATCCGAGTTTGTGTGATTGTTGTTTGGAATAGTCTAATTCTCTAGTTATTATTGTTGTTGTTATATTAAATCTAGAGAGCTTGTTCTAAGGGGAGTTTCGGGTAGCAGAGCTTGTTGCTACCTAGGACTATTAGTTTCATTGAAGGATAAATATTGTTATACTTAATTGTTCTATTTTTTATAAAAATGTGATACTGAACTGGAAGAACTGAAATCTTTAATTCATTGGTTATTCTTATTACTTTAAATTCTGTCCCTGTTAATTAGTGAAATCAAATTACAAAATCCCCCTTTTGGTAAACAAAGCTTAAAATTAGACTAATCATTCTCTGTGCGATCGACTCTTACTTGCACTGCTACATTATTATCTTTCGCAGTACGGTTTCATTTTGGTTACTTGCGATAGCACACCACTATTCCATAACAAGCGTTAGCTATGAGCATTACTCCAGCAAGCTGATCTGTAGGCGTCCATTGTATGATCTAAGGGTTGAGATTGAATAAGGCTTGGGTCTGGCCGTTAGTAGAACCTGCGGCCAGAATACAGGAAAATAAAAAGGAAATGGGTCTGGCCGTAGGTAGGACCTGTGGCCAGAATACAGCGCAATAGTCAATATTGGAGTATACTAAATATATTACTCAGATGTTTCATCCTCAGCGTAATAGTCAATATTTTGGTTGATTCTTCCAAAATTTATCTCATCAGAGATTTGTACATTGTTCAGCTATCATAATGGAGAAATCTAGTTTGAACAATTGTATTGATTGAATTTCCTTCGACAGGATTTCTTTTGAAAATACAATAACGATGAACATTTCGCTACAAGATCCCACAAGGTAGGAATCATAAGTGGAATCGTAAACTACTTTACTATTCTTATAATTATGAGTAACTAGTATATCGATTTGTATGACATGTTCATAACTAGTACGTGTTGTATTCTTGCCATAGGTCCTACCTGCGGCTAAGCTCATTTCCTTTTTATTTCCTTGTATTCTGGCTGCAAGTCCTACTAGCAACCAGTTTAAAAAGCCAAAATGAGCGCATAATAGGCATTAGTTTGGCTACTAGTGGGAGTTGTACTGGCCACAGGTCCTACTAGCGGCCAGACCCAAGTCTTATGCAATCTCACCCTTAGATTATATAATAGACGACCACAGATCAGCTTGCTGGAATAATGCCCATAACTAACGCTTGCTATGAAATAGGTCCCGTATATATATATATATACACGTGTGATCGATCCACGACCCACGTTTTGTTGACTAGCAGATCTAATATCGTCCATCTAAAAAACAAGCGGCCTAAATTAAAAGGGTCGTACTAGTATCCACAAGTATAAGTTACAAATATTGCAACAAATACTTGCGGATACTAATTCAACCTAAAATTACTTGAATGCCCTTAGAGTTCTAAGTCCACCCGATGCTATCCACTTGTAATTGTTGCGGATAGTTAGCAGAATAATTTTTGGTTAACTTTCTGCAACAATTACCTGTGGATAGTACTATTGCTGCACCATAAATAATTGTAGTCAAATATTTGGGGGAATTTTACAAACCCTAGTTGCTTCAGGGAGCATATCTTACTATAAATTCTCAATCTTCTTGTTCCAGTTCAACAATTAGTGGTAAGATTTCTACCATGATTGATTGAATGTTTACTATAATTTATGATAGGTTCTCTTCATCAACTAGTATGAAAATTTTAGATGAAGGTATTCATGTTCAAGAGTCATACAATAGTGATGAGATAATATTATATATTGGTTAGAATTTCCATACACTTAAAGATGTTAAAGATTTTTATAGAGCATATGCCAAATGAAATAGTTTTGAAATTAAAAATTAAGACAACTAAAAAACATGTGAATTTGAATAATATTTATTCTAAGTTCTATCAATATGGTAAAGCTGAAAAAAAACACGAAATAGAAATTTTCAAGTCTGTAATAACCAAGAATATTGGGTCACAATGTAAATGAGAATATTAAATTGTTATCAATGTATTAAATGCTTTATGATATATATATATATATATATATATATATATATATATATATATATTCATATAATCACATACACATCCTTTATAAGTCACAAAATATTTAATACATTGATAAAAATTTAATATTCTCATTTATATTGTGACCCAATATTTTTGGTTATTACAGAGTCGATGATGAATGTGAATATAATAAAGAAAAGAGCCAAAGGTACTTTATAAGTCGTACTTTATGTCAAGCTAAAATGTTTGTTTCCCGGCTAAAGAAATTCCTTATAGCTAGTTTATTGTATAGTTTTTAGTTGTTGAATTATTCATTATCCATCTTAAAATTGATAGAGTCAATCAAGTAAGCTACCCTCTATCATCTAATGTATGATCAATTATACAACTTATATAACGTGTACATTTATGTATTGTATTTTGGGCTAAACACGCATACAGATGATATATGGTGGTGAGGAATACAAGAGTAGTTACAATTGTATTTAAAAGATTTCACTCAAAATAAATATTCCTTTCCTCGTATAACTGAATGGCACTTATCTCCCTCCAAGTTGCCACCCACTTTCAATGTCGTCCCTAAAGTACATTTTTCGTCAATTGGGTCCTTAAAGTGACATTTTTTTTGCGTTTCCGTTCCTTTTTCCTGATTTGACCCAAATCCGACCCATTTTGACCAAATTTTGACACAATCCGACCTAGTTTGACCCGACCCAATTTCACTAGCTATTTTTTAAAAAAAAAAACTAAAAAGTTTTAAAATTATTTAAAAAATATTTATTATTTCAAAATTCTTTTAAAAATAATATTGTATTTTAAAATATTAAAAATAATTATTATTTGAACTTTTTTTTAAATTATTATTATTTTAAAAATAATATTTATTTTAAAATATTAAAAATAATTATTATTTTCAAGAAAAAATATATTTTCATAAAATATAGATTGAAAAAAATTAAATAAGAAAATAAAACTTTATTTTAAAAAAGTAGATTTTTTCATTTTTTATGTAAAATACAAAAACAGTAAAAGATAAATAAAAAAATTGATTCAATTTTTTTAAAAAAAGAAATTAAAATTTTTTAAAAATTATTATTATTTTCAGGAAAAAAATTTAGAAAATTTATCATTTTTAAAAAAAGTGAGTAAAGTTTCATAAAATATAGATTCAAAAAAATAAAACAAAAAATTTAATTTCATAAAACAAAAACTAGAAATATTTATTTTTTAAAAGATGTGTAAATTTTCATAAAAATAATTAAGAATTAAGAAAATTTAACCTTTAATTTTTTGGAATCTATATTTTATGAAATTTTACTTATTTTTAAAAAAAATAAAAGTTTCTAATTTCTTTTCCTAAAAATAATAATAATTTTTAAAACTTTCTAAAAATAATATTTTATTTTAAAATATAAAAAATAATTATTATTTGAAAATTATTCTAAAAATAATATTTTATTTTAAAATATTAAAAATATAATTAAAGAAATTTATCTTGTTTAATTATTGATTATTTTTAATATTTTAAAATAAAATATTATTTTAAAAATAATAATAATTTTAAAAAAAAGTTCAAATAACAATTATTTTTAATATTTTAAAATAAAATATTATTTTTTAAAAAAATTTGAAATAATAAATATTTTTAAAATAATTTTAAAACTTTTTAGTTTTTTTTCTAAAAAAAATAGTTAGTGAAATTGGGTCGGGTCAAACTGGGTCGGATTGTGTCAAAATTTGGTGAAAATGGGTCGGGTTTGGGTCAAATCAGGGAAAAGGAACAGAAACGCAAAAAAATGCCACTTTAAGGACCTAATTGACGAAAAATGTACTTTAGGGACGACATTGAAAGTGGGTGGCAACTTGTAGGGTCATATGTGTCATTCCAAAAATTTTAATAGGCTTCTTTTTAATAAGTCTAACAAGAATCACAAAAAAAAAAAAAAAATTAAATGGATATTTTTTATGAAGTTAAAAGATTAATTTACTTATAATTATGTCACTTTTATCATTAGAATATATAATTGATCTTATACTAAATAAAATTTTTGTGGCTCTTATTATTGTAACACTCTTAACCCTACTTATCATAGGGGTCAATCAAGATATTAATTACCAACTAATATAAAAGTTTAAGCTACTAGAGAGAGTGTTCAACAATGTATATGACAATAACAGAAATTAAATATAAATTTGAATTTCTTAATTTCTGTGCAAAATAGTATGAAGAGACAATTTAATCCAACTATTATTTCAAACCAGTGTAGTACCAATATTTGTAAACATGCTATGTAGTCAAACCAATTATCAAATAGAACACTATAGTCTATATTCTTCCCTAGGAAAATTACATTTGAATTGATTGCAATAATGTCGAAAATTAGAAGGATAAGAATATATGAGTCGGACAAAATGTTTTAGTGTATCCATCTGTATTCTGGTACCTTGGTCCCCGGCTGCTGAGTCTTGAACAAGGAAATTGAAGGCAGCCAAACATCACGTGCCATATATTTCCTACTCGTCGCAATTAAGCGAGACAATTAATTGAATATTTATTTTTTTCAAAAATATGTTGGATTTGCGGCTGTTTATAAGAGATTGAGCTGTCCGGACTTAAGATTTTTAATCTCTAGTAGGCGGAAACACTACTTGTTTAGAATTTGGACCAACCATTTATGTTGAATGGAGCATGCACTGTGGGCGGCAGATCGATCGTGACTTCTCCCTTTCCCTCTCTTTCAATCTCTCTCTCTTTCTCCCTTCTTTCTCCTCGCTTTCTTTGTTTTCTTTGTTGTTGTTTTGTTGGTTAAGGATTGAAATAAAAGCCCATCAACTACCGCATTTTGATCGGTGATAGTTTTTTATTAAGCTGACGTGGAAGCTTCACCGACCACTTTTAGTGACAAGGAGTGGACAGAAATAAACAACGACAAATGTTCGGTCACTAATTTTGGCACCAACTTTTGTGACGCCCCCAAATTCGGGGTCTCTTTACCCACGGACTCGGTGCTCACGGTACTATACATTCATCGTCTATTCTACCCATTCTTTATCAACATGAGGACAGAAATATAATTATTAAATATTATACAATGTCTTACTGTACAAATCTCAGGTTCTAAGACCTTGACATAGGTACATAACATCTTAAGATAATTAATACAATCCAGAATGATCACACATTCCTAACAAATACTATTACAAAAGCAGATATGATATAATATCCTTTACTCGGTAACTTTCCCATTGCCTTTATCTTTGCGAGAACTCTCTGTCTGATCTACCTTAGCTGAAAGCATGTAATTTATAGCAAGCTCAACAAGTAAAACACTTAAATAATAACAACATCTGGAATCATGCTTCCAGTTCTACAACTAAACAATAGTTGAGAACACATTTCGAATAAATAGGAATAATAAGAAGGTATTTCATTACTTTACTAACATTTCTAAACAACATACTGAGTGGTCAAACGACCTTGAACTTTCTTCTTTCATCAAAGGGTTTATAACTATAAACCAAATATTTTTCCTCTGCGTACTTTAGGGGATCAACCTATCATACCCTATATTGTACAATATCTATTTAAACGACTAAGCGCCTTGTTATCACCCATATAGGGTCAATCGGTATTACCGACCAAAAATAATTCCCCATTAATAAGGTTGATCTTCTCAGCTTTACATTCGGAAATCTAAGTCAAAATAATTTGATTGGATAGCTACAATAAACATCAATAATATCTTGATGATTCATTCTTAAATTAACAAAACAATTCAATATAAGTCTAGCCAAAGCAAATGGCTTAGACAAATTCTCAGTCGTTCATAGAATACAGAACTTTAAAGCTTTAACAACATGCATTATAGCATAACTGGATATCATGAATAAAAGTAAGGATACTTGCACAATAATAATTTGTGAAAGCCATCACCTTGTATAACATCGGATAATCGCACAATTAAATAAGAGTTGTGCGATTAAGGAACTTGTTCAATAAATAACTTGAATAAGGTTAAGGAAACTTGTTTAATAAATAAATTTTGTTAAGTTAGAGAAACTTGTCTCGAGCGTCTGTTACAAAATTATAATACACGTTCTTCAAATATCTTACACATTTAAGTGCACATAGATACTACAATTAGTCACATGAAAATATAAAACATCGGCTTATGCTACACATTGCATTACTTATTAAACACTTACTAATTATTCAATATATAGCCTTATCTTATGATTTAAAGGCTTTACTATCGGGTCACGATATAAATAACTAACGTGTCTAATCATTCTATGTGAATGTCCTTCAATAAGTAACACCAAATATTCAATTAGGTATTTAAGTCTTGCTATGACACTATATTATGTATCTTATGATCATTAAAAATGATTACATAAACCTCCACTGGAAAAGCCATTTTAAAAACTCATTACTGGGAATGAACAGGAACCGGCGCTGCGGTGTCCCAATTACACTAAGGACCCGGCACTGGGTTTGTTTTGTTTCGGGTCGAATTGGCACTGCGGCGCCAATTTTATACTAGGTAACGGTGCTGCGGTGTCGCCCTATTAAATTAGTTTTTATGCCACGTAAGCGGCACTGCGGCGCAGGCAAAAACAAAGGAAGCGACGCTGCGGCACCATGCTTCAGTAACCAGATTTCTAGGTTCGTTTTGCTTATGCTATCTGACTCTTCTCCACTCCAATTAATCTTCATAACTTCTTCTCTAGACGTCCAAATGAGTATATTTTAGACTCTATAGACTCCTAAGACACAGGGCTACAACATATCAAAAATTTACAGGCACCCATTAATATTAACATGTTCAAATCTTTGACCTAAACTTAGAGTTCATACTCTGTTTTGGTGTTCTTGGCACATTTTACTAAAATCTTCACTAATACTTTATTTTAACACCTGTTTCCTCCATTCCAACCGGGTTATCTTCATAACCCGTGGAAGTACAACATCATAACATCAAACAACATTTGCAGAGATAAATTAAGCTACAAAGTCCTCTAAAATGTTTAAAATCCATAATATGTCCAAAAGTTCATGTTCTTCCTCCATTAAGCATAGGGTACGGGTATCTTGTCCATTTCGTTCCATTTTAATGTTATTAGGAAGGTATTTAAGGTCTTAAATACTTCCATAACAGTTTACAACTAACTATAACAACCATAATCGGTAAAAATTAAACCCATCAACAAAAAGCTTAAAAACTCAAGAAAACTTGAAAATGGAAGAAAAACTTGGGTTCAATGATTTTACCTTGGATTCTTGCTTCTTTGATGCTATAGAGGTCTACTAAGGTGCTTTTCTACTTCCTCTTGCTTCTCTTCTCTTTCTTCACTCGTGCTTCTTTTTTCTTTTTCTTCTTCTTTAGTAACTTTCTCTCTCTTCTTGTTCTTCTTCTTCTTTCTCCCTTCTCTGCAAATCTCCCCCTCTCTCTATACGTACTTGCAACTGAACTTGGAAGTAATGATATGGAATTTATTGAGCAAGAATATGCTAAATGGCTTTGAGGGGAGATGAACTGGGTGGTTTCGGAAGAAATAAGGTTGAGCAACCGAGCTCCTTGAAATTGATATTGAGGAAGAATGTTTTCCAGCTTGGGTTCTCAATGAAATGGTTCGGCATGAGCTAACAAGTTGCCGACCACTCCTTCCATCTTCTTCTCTTATTGGCTAATGTTGTCAGTTGGTTTCCTTATTTACAATAAGCAAAGAATTTAATACAATCATTTTTGTTCCCTCTCTCTCTACAATATCTGGATACTCCCTCTTTAATAGCCAAATGTTAATATTCTTCCTCCAATAAATCCCACATGGGTCATGGGTTGGGTAAAAATAATAATTCTTAGGTTAGGCCATTTATTCGGGTCACCCATAATAAACATTTGGGCTTCTAATAAAATCATCATTGGCTTAAAATAAAATTCTAACACTTGAAAAAATTATCACTTCTTATACACGCTTTAACGAAATTAATAGAAATCAAAAAAGACGTAAAAAAAATTTTGGTATGAATGGTGTCACGTGAATATTAACTTGTGAATAATGATTTTGCGCTATAACGCGAAATCAATTTATTCACTTACGCGAAACTTACAACACATAAAATGCATGCATTCACATAATCTAGGTTATAATATAACCTTTAAACACATCATATAAAAATAAAAATTTAATATATTTCATAATATTAATAAACTCAGATTACAAGGGTACACAAGATTCGCGATCGTTATAAATTTGGAGGGAATTTTTGGCGCCAAAAGGAACTTCAACGACCGTCTAAGCAACGGATTACAGTCGCTGATAACTTTAGCGACGTTTACACCTTTCAGTAGTTATAGTCGGTCGTTGAAAATGGGAATTAGCGGCGGCAAGTGTGGTCGGTGATTCTTTTGGTCCCCGATAGGCTTTTTTCCTGTGGTGTTTGATTTTAGTGAAAAAAGGATACAATACCCTAGAAGGTATCTAACCAGTATAGTCCATAGGGTTAATACGTTCATTTTTAAGGTTTATTAGATAAATTCAACCATACAAATTTAAAGAATATATGAAAATATTAGAATAGATGATTTTTCATAGGATTTGGTGATGTCTATTATTGACTTTATCGTAATGAAAGTTCAATTAATCTTGGTTGTCAAAAAATATACTTATTTACAATTTTATAATAATAGTGCTATGCAATCTCAAATTAAATAAAAATTTACGTTTTCTCATATTTTTGCATGATTTTTCCATCCATAATGTTAAATTTTGCTAAAAAAGAACTTGACATAAACTCATTTTATAAAATTAAGGTATGTAATTTATATTTGATTTTATATAAACTTTTATGGCTAGTTAAATTATTAGATTTAGGATGATGATGAAACTATGTAATATCTTATTGTAACTATTCTATATATATATATATATATATATATATATACACACACACACACACACAGAGAGAGAGAGAGAGAGCTGTGTAGTACACAGTCGTCTATGACGATGGTTTTTGTTTTTGCTATAACGACGGTTCAACCGTCGCCAAAGACCAGAATATCTATAGGGATGATTGAACCGTCGCTATAGCCCAAAAAAATCGTCATCATAGGCGACTGTGTACTAGACAGTTGTGTCTATATATTTCTCCCATATATATATATATATATATATTATTCGAGTTTGAATGAAATGATGATTTTGCCTGTACGTTTTATTACTGAAATATCTTCATGCTTAGTTCATATATATTTTTAAAATTGATGAGTAGATTTTGGTAGATTATTGTTAAGATATGAGTTTTTGTAATTCATGCTTGCTTAAGAAGTTTTGATGGGCTATTGTTAATACTTAAATTTTCACAGCCCATATGTGCCCAAGATAATAGCAAAATCAAAGAGAATGAAGATTAAAGATATAGTTAATTTAATTTAGACTTTAATTAATTTATTCTCCAAACTTTTTACACTTAGCCGATCACATAGTTTGAGTTAGGCTGAATGTCACATGTCCCTCCAAGTTACCTGTAAGATCCCGACTTTATGAAATAAAAGTTTATTATTTTCTTTATGATTATTATTCTAAATGGTGAAGTGCTTAATTGTTATAAATGATAGTTAAGGTGGTTATTTACAAATTATCTGATAAACAGTATGTCGGAAAATATTCTTTTTGTCGGGGAATATTCTTCCTGTCGGGGAATATTATATTCGATTCCGTACGACGGCGTCGAAATAACAAAATATTAGTGGGCCCCACAATGACAATATTGTAAACGATAGTGGGCCCCATTGTCAGATACTGAAAACGACAGTATTTTGTCAACAGTATTATCACCGGCAATTGTTGAAATACCCGGTAATAAAAAGAACAGTAAAACGCGTTATTCCACAGTAGTATGCAGTATTTCACAGGCACACGGTGTTGCACAGTATTTTAAATTATTGATTCAATAATTGATAAAGTAGCAATTGTACAGTATTTTGATTCAATAATTACAATAACATCTGCATGGTACTTTTTATTATTTGTCATGGCATTGTAACTCATATTATTTGATATGATATTTTAGCATTATTAACGGATTAAAAGTGGAGTCTAACTTAGGGGTACCTAATTGAAATTGTGAAAATTCACATGCAATAAACTATTGGTTCACATGATGAAACTATTGGTTCACATGTGGAAACTATTAGCGGATGTTATGCAAGATTGATAATACTTAAGGGATTATATTAAAAATAGAGGCAAAGATGGAGGTACTAAAGTGTAATAAGTCGAGCCCTTATTGTGCAATTAATGAAACTTGGTTTTCCTATAAATAGGAAGGATTATCTTAAGAAAACTTCACACATTTCTTGCTTATACTTCCTCTCTCTCTCTCTCTCTAAATTTCTTGAGTTCTCTAAGTGTGCTAGGCTATTGTGAGTCTTTGTGAGAATACTAGTATTGTCCAAGTTAGTAAACTCCATAGAAAGCAACATTCAATCACTTATTAACGAAGGTAGGGGATATCATTTCTTTCACACTCTTATGTAATATCATTTGCTTCCATGTTCGTAAGTGATATTATACTCATAAAGGTTGGTATTCATTCCGTATTAATTTGTGGGGATAACTTGTCCGTGCGGATTGACGCATGCCTGGTGAATATCCTTTTGTTTTCATTCCTTATTACTCTGTGGGAATAACCTGTATGTATGGAGTGTTGTACCTGGTGAATATCTCTTTGCATTTATTCCTTATTAATTTATGGGTATAACCTGTCCATGCGGATTGACCCATGCCTAGTGAATAACCCTTCGTATTCATTACCTATTAATCTTTTGTGAAAATAATCTGTCTACGCGGTTTACCGCATAACGGGTGAAAATCCATTTGCAGTTTCGTATATACTTTTATACTCATATAAAATATCATTTCTTTTGTACTCTTTAAGGGATATCTTTTTCTTTCACATTTCTCCATTTCTGATAAGAAATCTTTGTTTGTTTCTAAAACCTTATTTTTAAATGGTGAAAATCCTTGAAAATTTGTAGAATATCCTTAATAGTTTGTGTTTCATCTAATATCTTTTCACCTGAATCTTTCTATTTCGTTATAGTTGAATCGTGAACTTTATTCTTGAATATCATTCTTGAATTTGACTCCACAATTTGGTCATTATGTTGGCAATTTGGTCAATCTTCGGCACTGGATAAAATAAATTATAAATCTTTAACATTCATTCTTATTCTTGATCTCACTGCATTCATTTTATATCATTGTCATCATCCTCTCACTTAAATTGTGGTGATAGTTCTCTTTGGCCCGTAGTGCAAAGATGAACTGGTGTGACATGATTTTTGACCAAACTGCATGTGTATTGGTATAATCATGACTTTTGGTGTTACAAACAAAGGCGTATGATGAAAGTTCTCTTTTGCCCGTAGTGCAAAAAAGAACTAACGTTTGGCATAATCATGACCGGTGATGTTACAAATAAATATCTTTGGCACATAGTGCAAAGAGAGGTTGTTGAATATAAACTATTAATTTGGATGTTCATAAACAGGAACTGTTGATTGGTGTTACAGGGATAAAATATTGGTGGTGATCCTTTAACTTATAGAAAAGGATAGATATTATAATCTACTTGACTCTTCCAATGGATTGTTTGTTCTGCTGCAATTGTTGTTATTAAATAATTATAATATCTTTAAATCTCTGATTTATTTCGGTTGAAGGCTAAAGATAATTTTATTCTTCATTATCTAAGTCATGATATTTCCTACTGGGCTATTTGTGCTCACCCTTTTCCTTTTTGTTCCATTGTTCTCTTCAGGAAAAGAGAGTGTAGCAGGGACTAGTCGGGGAATGGAGTGATGGTCCAAGACAATAGAAGTATTTCAATACATTACTATTAGTGTGGCAATAAGTGTATTGAGAATTTAAGATTTATTTGTATTGTGTTGTCGTATTTTGCACAACACTTATTAGTTATAAATGGGAAAATTCATATTTGTATTTGTATTTTGTAGAATATTATTGGCGACTCAAAATGGGTTGTATGGACCTATTTTGGGGGCGTCACAGTTGGTATCAGAGCTTAGGAATATGATCTCTGGTAGAGATCTGGGATTAGAATTAGGAGGGGAGAGACGAGTAAAATCATTTGCTAGTGTGGCCTACCTAAGCTATTTTGATTTTTAAGTAATTGGTTGGGTTATAGGGACAAGATGTTGCATGTCTATTTCTTTAACTAATCTTTGTTTTGTGATCACATTTCAGAATGACATCTGAAAATTAAGAGATTCACTATGAGACAATTGTGGCTGAAAATCAGGAAGCTACAAATAATACGGGTACAAACTCAGAACATCATGATGCTAATCATAATGCTAGCAACAGGATGAATGATGAATTTTTAGGAACTTCATGCAATACATGCAGAACCAGGCGAAAGAGCTCATGTCTACAATACTGGCAGAAACGCTGATAGTGTATGAATGGTCACTGCTAAGCAGTTCAAAGAGTTGGGACCACCTGAATTTTTCGGCAAGCCAGATCCACTCAAGGAAGAGGCGTGGCTTAAATAATTAACAAAGATATTTGATGTACTACATTGCACAGACGAACAAAAGGTTCCTTTTGCCACTTTTATGCTGCGAGGAGAAGCGGATCATTGGTGGGAATCCGTGAAACATACCAGTCACTCGGCACTCGAGATGTCTTGGGTCGAGTTCCAAGAATTATTTAACGAGAAGTATTTTCGAGAGAGTATTCGCCATATAAAGGAGGTAGAATTCATCAAACTGGAACAGAACAACATGACGGTATCGCAGTACGAAGCCAAGTTTGCCGAGTTGTCTCGATTTGCATCCCATTTGGTGGACACTGAGGAACGGATGACACAAATGTTTCTACGAGGTTTGAAACCAGAAATTCGTAAATATCTCGTTTCTCATAAAATTTGTCTATATTCAGATGTCGTGGATAGGGCTCAAGTAGTGGAGCAAGAGAGAGGAATACTACAACCAGGAAGCAACACCCAACAACGAGAGAAAAATTACGATAATAATCGTAACGGTGGCAACAATCATCGAAGTAGTGATAACTAACGAGGAGGGAATCATCATGTCGGAAATGGTAACCACTTCGGTGGTAATCCTGACCCAGATAATAGGAGGAGTGAGTCAAGCAGCAACAATTCCAAGAAGAGAAAATTTAACAACAACCATAGAAAGGTACCAGCATCAGCACCAGCACCAGTACCGGTTTCAAGGGGAGGAGAATGACCACCAGTTAGATGTTTCAGGTGTGGGAAAGAAGGACACATCAGTCCAAATTATACACAACCGTCATCCCAAGTGTGTTACAATTGTGGAAAATAAGGCCATATAGCTCGATTTTGTCATGCAGCGAAGTCAAGTCCAGCTGCAATGATGACACCAAAGGCGGTCACAGACAAGTCAAAGTTTGTGGTTTAGGAGAGAGCTTTTGTCGTGACATCCCAAAAAGCGCAGAACCTGAACAAAGTTATTACGGGTAAACTACTTATTAACTCTTGTGAAGTCTATGCCTTATTAGATACTGGTTCTACCCACTCTTTTATTTCACCAACATGTGCTCAACGTCTGAATTTAACTCCTGAGAAATTAGATTTTGACTTATCTGTTGAAACACCATTAGCACAAACATTCGTTACATCTACAGTCTAAAAATCTTGTTTTGTTCAAATCGGCACCCTCATATCTTATCTCCTTGAACATGGATGAATTTGATGTGATTTTAGGAATTGATTGGTTAACTACTCATCATGCTAAAATTGATTTCTTTCGTAAGGTCATTAGTTTTCATATTCCTAATCAACCTATTATACGAATTCAAGCAACCAAACTATTGAAATCAATAACAGTCATTTCTAGTCACAAAGTCATTCGTTTATTGAAAAATGGATGCCAAGCTTTCTTAGCCCATGTATCAGATTTAAACAAAAGTACGTCAGATTTGAATAATATTTCTGTTGTTAATGAGTTCCCTGACGTATTTCTCGAAGAGCTTCCTGGCCTACCCCAGACCGTAAAATCAAATTTTATATCGACATTGAACCCGATACAAAACCCATTTCCAAAACCTCATATCGAATGGCTCCTATTGAACTTCAGGAGTTAAAAGTCCAACTACAGGAGTTGTTAGAGAGCGGTTTCATACATCCGAGTACATCGCTTTGGGGTGTTCCTGTTTTATTCGTAAAGAATAAAGACGGGAGTATGAGACTTTGCATTGACTATCGGGAGTTAAACCATGTCACCATCAAAAATAGGTACCCATTACCTCGCATTGATGACCTGTTCAACCAGTTACAAGGTGCTCAATTCTTTTCAAAGATCGACCTCCGTTCTGGGTATTATCAGTTGAAAGTTAAGGCTGATGACATTCCAAAAATTGCCTTCAGAACTCGATACGGGCATTATGAATTCCTAGTCATGTCTTTTGGATTGACTAATGCTCCTACTGCTTTCATGGATATGACGAACCGAATATTCAAGGAATATTTGGATCATTTCGTGGTTGTCTTCATTAATGACATTCTCATATATTCTAAAAGTCGTGAAGATAATGAACAACACTTGACGCTGATACTCCAAAAACTTCGTGAAAACAAGTTATATGCTAAGTTGAAGAAATGTGAATTCTGGCTTGAGGAAGTTGCATTCCTTGGTCACTTGGTTTCTAAACAAAGAATCTCGGTTGACCTAGCGAAGATTGAAGCAGTATCAAATTGGGAACAACCTAAGTCAGTAACCGAAGTACGAAGCTTTCTGGGTCTAGCTGGTTATTATCGGAGATTCGTAGAAGAATTTTCTCGAATAGCCATTCCATTAACTCAACTGACTCGAAAAAGCACAACATTCAAATAGAGCGAAGAATGCGAGAAGAGTTTTCAAGAACTCAAAAAAAGACTCATTTCAGCACCCGTATTGGCAATACCATCAGGATCAGAAGGATTTGTCATCTACAGCGACGCTTCATGCAAAGGATTAGGTTGTGTTCTCATGCAACATGGGAAGGTTATAGCCTATGTGTCTCGGCAACTCAAGGAATATGAGAGGAATAATCTTACTCATGATCTAGAATTGGCAGTAGTCGTTTTCGCGTTGAAGATTTGGAGACATTACTTGTAGGAGAGAAAGTAGAGATCTATACAGACCACAAAAGTCTCAAATATTTCTTTACCCAAAAGGAACTCAACATGTGACAACGACGTTGGCTCGAGCTGTTGAAAGATTACGACCATACCATCCAATACCATCCTGGAAAGGCGAACGTAGTATCTGACGCATTGAGTAGAAGATCATATGCAAGTACGAATACGTTATTGACATCGCAAAGGCCCATTTTGGATGATTTACAAAGGATGAAGATAGAGTTAAAGACTCCAGGAACCCACGTGAAGATCGCACATATACGGGTAGAACCAGCTTTAATCGACAAAATTAAAGCTGCTCAAGTTATAGACCCAGAGTTGGTGAATATGAAAAAGAATGTACAAGAAGGTGCTATTCCAGAAGCAAGAGTTGACGGAGAAGGAATACTTCGAATCAAATCTAGACTGTGTGTTCCTAACGACTCTGACTTGAAATACAAAATCATGATAGAGGCACACAACATACCGTTTGCAATCCACCCTGGAAGTACCAAAATGTATCGTAATCTTCGACATATATTTTGGTGAAACAATATGAAGAGAGAGATTGCAGAGTTTATCGCAAGATGTTTAACTTGTCAACGTGTCAAGGCGGAGCATCAAGTACCAAGGGGTCCATTGCAACCACTTGAGATTCCAGAATGGAAGTGGAAACACATCAACATGGATTTTGTGACAGGTCTTCCCAAAGTTTCTCAAGGCTTAGACGCAATTTGGGTCATTATAGATAGATTGACCAAGTCTGCTCATTTCTTGCCTATATAAGAAAACTATTCGCTTGAGCGTCGTGCTAGTATGTATATAAGCGAGATTATCAGATTGTATGGCATGCCAGTATCCATAGTTTCTGATCGAGATCCTAGATTCACTTCACGATTTTGGGGCAGCTTACAAAAAGCTATGGGCATTGAATTACGATTCAGTTCTGCATACCATCCCAAGATAGACGGACAATCGGAAAGGACTATTCAAACCCTCGAATATCTATTAAGACTCTGCGTACTAGACTTCAAAGGAAGTTGGGACAAATACTTGCCATTGGTGGAATTCTCTTACAATAACAGTTATCAAGCAAGTATAGGCATGACTCCCTTCGAGGCGTTGTATGGATGAAGGTGTCGATCTCCAGCATGTTGGGATGAAGTAGGCGAGGCAAAATTATTGGGACCCGAGTTGATACGTATGACTACAGAAAAGATCCAAATGATCCGGCAACGTATACAAACAGCTCAAGATCGACAAAAGAGTTATGCCGATCTTCATCGAAGAGACGAGGAATTCAATGTCGGAGATCATGTATTTTTACGTGTTGCTCCGTGGAAAGGAGTTACGAGATTCGGAAAGAGAGAAAAGCTTAACCCTCGATTTATTGGCTCATTTGAAATCCTCGACTGAGTAGGAACTGTGGCCTACAGACTTGCCTTACCGCCAAGCATGTCTCGTGTTCATAATATTTTTCACATATCCATGCTACGTAAATATGTGAAAGATCCAAACCACGTTATTAAATTAGAACCGGACGAGATATTAGAAGATTTAACGTACGAAGAGATACCTTGCAAGGTCTTAGATAAGAAGGAACAGATTCTACGATCAAAGGTTATACCTCAAGTCAAAGTTTTATGGAGAAACCATGATGTTGAGGAAATGACCTAGGAGTTAGAATCTGAAATGAGAGCAAGGTATCCTCACCTTTTCGAAATGCCAAGTACGTACGTCAATTTCGAGGACGAAATTTCATAAGGAGAGGAGATTGTAAGATCCCAACTTTATGAAATAAAAGTTTATTATTTTCTTTATGATTATTTTTCTAAATAGTGAAGTGCTTAATTGTTATAAATGATAGTTAAGGGTGTTATATGCAAATTATCTGATAAATAGTATGTCGGGGAATATTCTTTTTGTCGGGAAATATTCTTCCTGTCGGGGAATATTATATTCGGTACCGTACGACGGCGCCGAAATAACAAAATATTAGTGGGCCCCACAATGATAATATTGTCAACGATAGTGGGCTCCATTGTCGGATACTTAAAACGACAGTATTTTGTCAACAGTATTATCACCGGCAACTGTTGAAATACCCGGTAATAAAAAAACAGTAAAACGCGTTATTCCACAGTAGTACGCGTTATTTCACAGGCACACGGTGTTGCACAGTATTTTAAATTATTGATTCAATAAATGATAAAGTAATAATTGCATAGTATTTTGATTCAATAATTACAATAGCATTATTGACGGATTAAAAGTATAGTCTAACTTAGGGGTACCTAATTGAAATTGTGGAAATTCACATGCAATGAACTATTGGTTCACATGATGGAACTATTGGTTCACATGTGGGAACTATTAGGGGATGTTATGCAAGATTAATAATATTTGAGGGATTATATTAAAAACAGAGGCAAAGATGGAGGTACTAAAGTGTAATAAGTCGAGCCCTTATAGTGCAATTAATGAAACTTGGTTTTCCTACAAATAGGAAGGATTATCTTAAGAAAACTTTACACCTTCCTTACTTATACTTCCTCTCTCTCTATCTCTAAATTTCTTGAGTTCTCTAAGTGTGCTAGGCTATTGTGAGTGTTTGTGAGAATACTAGTATTGTCCAAGTTAGTAAACTTCATAGAAAGCAACATCCAATCACTTATTAATGAAGGTAGGGGATATCATTTTTTTCACACTCTTATGTAATATCATTTACTTCTATGTTCGTAAGTGATATTATACTCATAAAGGTTGTTATTCATTCCGTATTAATTTGTGGGGATAACCTGCCAGTGTGGATTGACGTATGCCTGGTGAATATCCTTTTGTATTCATTCCTTATTACTCTGTGGGAATAACCTGTATGTATGGAGTGTTGTACCTGGTGAATATCGCTTTGCATTTATTCCTTATTAATCTGTGGGTATAACATGTCCATGCGGATTGACGCATGCCTAGTGAATAACCCTTCGTATTCACTACCTATTAATCTTTTATGGAAATAATCTATCTACGCGGATTACCGCATGACGGGTGAAAATCCATTTGCAATTTCGTATATTCTTTTATACTCGTATAAAGTATCATTTCTTTTGTACTCTTTAAGGGATATCTTTTTCTTTCACATTTCTCCATTTATGATAAGAAATCTCTGTTTGTTTCTAAAACCTTATTTTTAAATGGTGAAAATCCCTGAAAATTTATAGAATATCCTTAATAGTTTGTACTTCATCTAATATCTTTTCACCTGAATCTTTCTATTTCGTTATAGTTGAATCGTGAACTTTATTCTTGAATATCATTCTTGAATTTGATTCCACAATTTGGTCATCATGTTGGCAATTTGGTCAATCTTCGGCACTGGATAAAATAAATTATAAATCTTTAGCATTCATTCTTATTCTTGATCGCACTGTATTCATTTTATATTATTGTCATCATCCTCATACTTAAATTATGGTAATAGTTCTCTTTGGCCCGTAATGCAAAGATGAACTGATGTGACATGATTTTGACCAAACTGTGTATTGGTGTAATCATGACTTTTGGTGTTACAAACAAAGGCGTATGGTGAAAGTTCTCTTTGGCCCATAGTGCAAAGATGAATTGGCATTTGGCATGTTCATGACCGGTGATGTTACAAATAAATATCTTTGGCACATAGTGCAAAGAGAGGCTGTTGAATATAAACCGTTAATTTAGATGTTCATAAACAGGAACTGTTGATTGGTGTTACAGGGATAAAATATTGGTGGTGATCCTTTAACTTATAGAAGAGGATAGATATTATAATCTACTTGACTCTTCCAATGGATTGTTCGTTCCGCTGCAGTTGTTGTTATTGAATAATTATAATATCTTTAAATCTCTGATTTATTTCGGTTGAAGGCTAAAGATAATTTTATTCTTCATTATCTTAGTAATGATATTTCCTACTGGGCTATTTATGCTCACCCTTTTTCTTTTTATTCCATTGTTCTCTTCAGCAAAACAGACTGTAGCGGGGACTAGCCGGAGAATGGAGTGATGGTCCGAGACAATAGAAGTATCTCAATACATCACTATTAGTGTGACAATAAGTGTATTGAAAATTTAAGATGTATTTGTATTGTGTTGTCGTATTTTGCACAACACTTATTAGTTGTAAATGGAAAAATTCGTATTTATATTTGTATTTTGTAGAATATTATTGGCGACTCAAAATGGGTTGTATGGACCTATTTTGGGAGCGTCACATTGCCACTCACTTTTAAAGTCATCCCTAAAGTTTATTTTTCGACAATTAGGTCCTTAAAGTGATATTTTTTGCTGTTTCCATTCTTTTTATCTAATTTGACCCAGCCCGACCCATTTTAACCAAATTTTGACCTAACCCGACCCAATTTTACCGATGAATTAAAAAAAAAGACTAAAAAGTTTTTAAATTATTTTAAAAATAATTATTATTTTCAGAAGAAAAAAATATAGATTCATAAAATATAGATTCAAATAAATTAAATAAGAAAACTTTTTAGTTCAAAAAAAAGTAATTTTTTTTCATTTTTTATGTGAAATACAAAAAAGAGTAAAAGATAAAAAAAAACTGATTCAAATTTTTTTTTTTTAAAAGAAATTAAAAAGTTTTAAAAATAATTATTATTTTCAGGAAAAAAATTAATTTTTTAAAAAATGAGTACAATTTTATAAAATATAGGTTCAAAAAGTTAAACTTTATTTTTAGAAAAAAAGAAGAAGAAATTTTTAGTTTTTTTAAAAACGAGTAAGATTTCTTAAAATATTGATTCCAAAAAGTAAATAAAAAAAACCTTTATTTTCATAAAACAAAACTAGAAATATTTATTTTTTAAAAGATGTGTAAATTTTGATAAAAAAACAATTTAGAATTAAAAAATTTAAACTTTAATTTTTTTGAATCTATATTTTATGAAACTTTACTCATTTTTGAAAAAAATAAAAGTTTCTAATATTTTTTCCAGAAAATAAAAGTTATTTTTAAAACTTTTTTTAAAAATTATTTTATTTTAAAACATTAAAAATACTTATTTTAAAAATATTTTTAAATAATATTTTTGAATCTATATTTTAAAATCTTTAATCATTTTATGAAAAAAAAATAAAAGTTTCTATTATTTTTTCCTGAAAATAATAATTATTTTTAAAATAATTTTAAAAGTTTTTAGTTTTTTTTTAAAAAAATATTATTGTTGAAATTGGGTCGGGACGGGTTGGGTCAAATTTTGGTTAGAATGGGTCGGATTTTAGTGAAATTGGGTAAAAGGAACGAAAACGCCAAAAAATATCACTTTAAGAACCTAACTGATAAAAAATGAACTTTATGGACAACTTTGAAAGTGAGTGACAACTTGAAGGGACAGATGTGCCATTCAGTCTTTGAGTTATAAAAAGAAGAGACGATTACTTAATTTCAATGTATATTACTACTTAGTGAATTTGAATTTCATAAATTTCTTTCTCGTTACTAGTTTAATTCTAATCTTTAAGTAGTTTAATTATTTTTTTTTTTACTTTTCTTTTGAATTTTAGTTAATCATCTGCTCCATCTTTTATTTTAATTCGCCTGAAATACAAATTAAGGATTATAAGAATAACTAATTTTTGTGAGTCCAACATGTACTTGCTTCAGTCTCCAATAGATAATATGCACTTGCAGTTATATATTTAATATTTTCACATTATCATGGACTATTCTCGCACAAACTCTTAGTGAGATCAAACAAGAGATATTGAAATTAAAGATAGAGAAGTGTTAAATCCACACTATTTTTTGTTATTTCCGCACATATAACCCACACATTAACCATGGTGAGACAACTGCAGTAAACTAACAAAGATACAAAATTAATTTTCCAAAATTATCCTCATTTTAATTTTCTCTCTCTTCTTCCAAAACCATTACCGAAATGGGTCTCCTTTTTCTTTCCTTCTTCTCCTAATCAAACATTTTGATATCTCAACTTTCTCTCTGTTCTTCCAAATCCATTATCGAAATGGGTCTCCTTTTTCTTTTCTTTTTTTTTCTTCTTCTGCTAATCAAATGCATTTCAAATGATATACATACAATATATATATATATATATGTATGTATGTATGTATGTATATATATATATAACACATATAGAGAGAAAACTCCCAAATCCAAAAATGGGTCTCTTTTTTTTTCTTCTGCTAACAAATGCACTTCAAATGATATACATACAATATATATATATATATATATATATATATATATATATACACACACATATATACGTATATATACACATATAGAGAGAAAAAATTAGAGGTGATTGTTGAGCATACCAATTGGAATTTGATGGATGAATGGGTTGTTGCACGATTCGACTTTCAAGGTTAGCTTGTGGTGGATCTGTGATGGTTTTCGTGGGAGTTTCTACTAATTTTGTGGTTGGATCTGTATGTGTATAGCAAGTTAAAGAAGAAGAGTTAGATATTTGGAAGGGGAGATAGAGAAAGTTGAGACATCAAAGTTCATCTATGTTCACCCACCGAGAAACTGAGAAAGTGAGGGTAATTTTGGAAAATTAATTATGTATCTTTGTTAATTTATTGCAGTTGTCTCACTATAGTTAATGTGTGGGCCATATGTGCGGAAATAACAAAAAATAGTGTGGATTTAACACTTCCCTAAAAATAAGATCGTTAGTTAGGAGACTATGTGCTTGACAAAGTGGAATAAAAGTTCAAATTCTGAGTTCAAATCAAATCGTAACATACTAATTATGCCCAATTCCATGTCTCAATATTATCTAGTTGGGCGTCATCTAATTAGTTCGCTACAAACTAAGCCAAATATCATGGCTGAAGGTACATATTATTAATAGTAGTTTGAAACTTGGTATAGATATCAAATTATTTTGTATTCGGATACAAGATTGGGGTGTTACACAAAGATTTTTGAATGAATCAGTTAGAATATGTGATGAACCCTGGCTTAAGTGAGTGTGGTTCTATTTTTTTTAAAGAGCTTAATACCGATATGAATGGAAAGATCACGCATTCAGAGAAAATTATTAGAGCATCGCATAATAAATGAAATTCTACATTAAAACACTAATTGGTCAACACAATAAACTGCCTATGACAATCAGGATTGAAACCCATAACATGATGAATGAAGTCTCACATCATAGTATAAGAAAAATATTGAGTATGTGCGTGTATTAATGGACCAGAACTTAACGTTTTAATTTATTTATTTTGGGTCAAGATATTATTGCAAAAGAGATATATAAGCCTGCTATACATATATTCTTAACATCTGATATCAGAGTTTGATTTATAAACTTTGTATTGCTGCATTATGAACAATATAACTCATTGATTAAGTTGTGAACTCTTCTCGCAATGTCTCAATTTGTTGACTACGTGATAAGAGATACCGAAGATGATACAAAATACTAATTGGCCTTGGCTCAGTTGGTACTTCAGGCCTCTTACTTTTGCAAGAGATCTTAGGTTCAACCCCACCTCCGAATTAGCTAAAATACAATAAAAAAAATAAAATAAAGAAGATGATACAAGATGATAGGCTCGTTAATTAGTTATGAAACGTAAAGGCCTAATGAGCTATATACTCGAAGAAACTGGTGGTTCTTTTTGGGAGACTCTTGGTGGGATCAAAGAAGAGAGATTCATAAGCTCTGAGCTCGTTAGTTAGAACTCACGTGCTGGACTTGACAAAGATTTTTGGTGTATCAATTAGAAGACGTGATGAGCCTTGGCTCCAATGAGTATGATTGCATTGTACGAAAGAGTTTGGTGTCAATGTGAATGGAGAACTTGCGTACGTTTAGGAAAGATTGTTAAGTCGTCACGTGATGAATAGAGTTGATGCGGTTGACGAGCAAGCATGTCAGTTTATGGAAAGATTTGATAAGATTTGATAAAGTATGGAAAGATTTGATCTAGTGGGAATTTGGTAATTTCTGTCAAGTTTGGAGTATCGGATTTTGACGTTTTCGGAGCCTAATTTCATTGAAAACGGGCCAACGGTCAAAAGTCACCAGCGTTTCGCTTGTGAGCTGTAGGGTTTTTTGGTCAAATTCCATCGTTTAGGCCTTCAAAATTGCATTTTATTGTTTTCGGGTTATTTTTGTAATTTCCTTTATTAGTTTTCCTTTTTCGTTTGAGTTTCTGCTATTAGGGTTTTGCTATTTAAGTGTTTGTTATGATGGGATTGAGCAGTTTTTGATGAATAATAATATTTCTTCTATTTACCAAAATTCTCTGAATTAGAATTTTGTTGCCTATTTCCTGAAATTCGTAGAATCAACAGGTTGTAGAAGGTTATCGTTGGCAATCGTGCGTGATTCAACAATTGATAACGGTTTCCATTATTTCCGCTACGTCAAGAGTCCTACATCAAATTAGAAGAAGATTGATGACGGATATGTTCTTATAAATTAGACTCGAATTTGTGATTCCAGATATGTATATATTGGCCGAACAAAAACATCCATCTACCAATAATAAAACATTTTGAATTACAGGAGTGCTTATTATAGAGAGGAAACAAGAACAAAAGAACTCTTAGAACAGAACATCAAAAGAAATGTTGCTTTATTCCAATTACAACAGTACCACCGAAACTCTCTGGAAGACTGAAAGTTCCTTATTACATGCTACATACAACATAGACTTTTATACTCGCAATAGTTCAAATAAAGACCATATGGACATATATCAACATTAAGCCTTTAAGCCTTCTTAAACTTAACCAGAAAAGGTTCGGTATCCCTATCAAGTGTAACAACCAATCTTCTACTCCCATTTTTAACTGAAATCACAATATCTCCACATGCAGGTCGGCATATATTACATACAGTTGGACAGTAATAAATCTTGTAGTTATTTTCAAAGTTTTGAAATCCAAACCAATTGCTTAAAGTTTCTCGGCCCGGGTTTCCTTCAACTCCACCAGTAGTCACAATTCTTTCACCTTCATAATTCTCTAGCGTCCAAACCGTGGACTGCGCGCAAATTGTTGCGCCAGAGAATTTTATATTTAAATCGGCCGATTCATTTATAACGCCGTTATTGGGATCAGCGGGTGTGAAAGTGAAGGGGAGGCCGTTTTCGAGCTCAGATGGCTCCTGGACTACGTCGAGCGGGCATGTTTCGTTCCTTGTGCTGGCTAGTGTGACTCCACCGCCTCCTCGAGAAACGGGCAAAATGTAGTAGTCGACGCCTGTTCGGAGTATCTCACCGTCGATATCAAGGACTGGATTAGGTTGTGCTAAGGTTAGAGAAAAAGTTGAGATTGAAATGAGGAGTATTATTAGGGTCGGCTTCATTTTTGATAAAAGTTTGTGTGTATGATTTGATGAAGTATACAAAGAAAATTGAAGGACTAGTTTGTATTTATAGAGAAAATTAGTGAGGCCTCAAGCATGATGTTATGTACACAAATTCAAGACGTGAGTTTGGGGGATTTGACATTTAGTTTAGTTTGAAAGTACGTGTCGTACACTACAAGATAAATTTTTTTGGTCATGCATTTTTATACATATCACAATAATAAATGAAAAAAGAAAATTCAATAAATTAATTTAAAAATGAAACTATTGAAAAAAAACGTATTAACGTGAAGAGAAGAGAGTCTTTATTATAGTTAATAATATTGGGTAATATATTTAGTAAAACGATATTTTAGACTTTTAGCCACGCTTATTACTTATTATTCTGGTGAGTTAATTATTGTTTTAACATGTGATATCAAAGACCTTTAAATATATGACTTTCTGTATTTTAGGACCCACAACTTTTACTATTCTAACTCTTTACCGATCAATTAATTATTATTTGTTTAAATATCTTTAATTTTATCTTTGAGAATTTATTATTCAAAAAAAAATATTCTAGCTAGATGTGTGTCACATAGAACTGGTTCCTCTTGAGCCATTTTGAAACAAGACCACGGTTCAGGAAATAGCTTTTGGCAAGAGGTTGCTAACAAGGGGGGTTGAATGTCAATTTTTTTAACAGGGTTTACCATCTAAAACGGGTAAAAAAAAAATAGGGCAAAAAATTATTATAAGAATTAATACTAAACTAAAGGGTGTACGCTTAATTAAACTCAAAATTGGTTTTAATTATTTTTCTCAAGTCTCAAAGGCTCATAGGTTCAAATGGCATTTTTCATATAATTACCAGAAACACAAGGGCACCGAAATAAATAATGTAAATTTTAAAGTCAATTAAGCGCAAAAACAATTATATATCTCTTTAATATTTGTTGGTACCAAAAAATGGTCACTCACGAGGGCCAATGGAAAAGTGACAACTTATAAGAGTTTAATGTTTTGACTGCATATATGATAGTGAAAATTTGGAATATTTAACTGCTTACATGGTAATGAAACCTTTGAATGTTTGACTGCCTACATAGCAGGTAACCTTTGAATATTTGACAGTCTAAATGGAATATTAACCTACGTGGCATTGAGAAAAATAAAGAATAAAATAGAACAATAAGAAAATGGCCAAGTATTGGAACATTTCCCAAGTATAGAATTGGGATAATAAACCTTGCCTCTGTCACGACTAAGATGTAGCCTTGGGGAGGACATGTATCCTTAATGAAAGAAACCTTGTTTGCCCATGGCTGAGATGAAGCCCTGGGGACATTGACTTTAATGAAATCTATCCTAAAGGAACCTTATATATCTAGGGCTAAGTCGTTGCCCTAGGGAAATCTACATTAATGAAATGTATCTTGATTGACCCTTAATGCAAAGTCTCTAAAGAGAGAAGGATATATGAACCTATATTGTATATATATTGGGCCTTACCCTAAGAACCTACTAAAAAGAACAATATCCCTGGGAAACCTATCCTTCCTAAAGGAAGGAGAAATGCAAACCCTTGATAATCTTATAAAACTATATTGATAATCCTATATACCAAGCATTCATGGACTGATCACCCATGAATGTTAAGGTGAGGCTGGGACTCCATTCTCAAGACACGGGCTTTTGGAGCACTCCCTCATAAGTGATAGAATATCTAGGGCAACCCCCTAAGACATGGGCTCATGGGAAAAGTCCTCAAATAAGTAATGAATTGTAAGATCCCGACTTTATGAAATAAAAATTTATTATTTTCTTTATGATTATTTTTCTAAATAGTGAAGTGTTTAATTGTTATAAATGATAGTTAAGGGTGTTACATGCAAATTATCTGATAAACAGTATGTCGGGGAATATTCCTTTTGTTGGGGAATATTTTTTCTGTCGGGAAATATTATATTCGGTACCGTACGACGGCGCCGAAATGGCAATATTGTCAATGATAGTGGGCCCCACAACGGGTTAACTGTCGGATATAGAAAGTGATAGAAATTGATAGCAAAACTTTAACCGATAACTGTTGAAATACCCGGTGATAAAAAGAACAGTAAAACGCGTTATTCCACAGTAGCACACGGTATTCCACAGTAGCACACGGTGTCGCATAGTGTTTTATATTATTGATTCAATAATTGATAAAGTAACAATTGCACAATATCTTGATTCAATAATTGTTACAGTAGCATCTGGATAATATTTTTATTATTTGTCACGATACTGTAACTCATATTATTTGATAGGATATTTTAGCATTATTGACAATGTCTAAAAATTCTGTCAAGGAAATGGGTTATTTAATTGCGCGCCATTTTTTATGGAAGGCCCCCTCTTTCCTAAGAATAATCTAGTTGTCAGTATTACGAGTATATGCTATCTGTGATATTAATACATTTAACTCAATAATACAGAAAAGGGGATTTATTGTGATAATGGAGTTATTTTATAATGGTTTTATCTTTTTGATAATGGAATTATCTTTTGATAATGGATTAATCTTTTAAAAAAAATGGATGGATGATATAAATTGAAGAAAAAAGGGATGGATGATATTAAAAGAATATGCCAAGGGTATAAGCATAATAAACCAAGAAAAGTTGGGGAAAAGACCAAAATGCTCTCACCTTGATTTTTCTATAAATAGGGAGAGTTTGCTTAAGAAATTTTCACACCTTCATTGCCTATACTTCCTCTCTCTCTAAATTTCTTAAGTTCTCTTAGTGTGCTAGGCTATTGTGAGTATTTGTGAGAATACTAGTATTGTCCAAAGTTAGTAAACTTCATAGAAAGCAACATCCAGTCTTTTGTTAACGAAGGTAGGGAATATCATTTCTTTCATACTCATATATAATATCATTTGCTTTCATGTTCATAAGTGATATTATACTCATAAAGGTTGTTATTCATTCTGTATTAATTTGTGGGGATAACCTGTCCGTGCGGTATGACGCATGCCTGGTGAATATCCTTTTATATTCATTCCTTATTATTCTGTGCGAATAACCTGTATGTACGAGTGTCGTACATGGTGAATACCCTTTGTATTCATTCCTTATTATTCTATGGGAATAACCTGTATGTACGAGTGTCGTACCTGGTGAATACCCTTTGTATTCATTCCTTATTATTCTATGGGGATAACCTGTATGTACGAGTGTCGTACCTGGTGAATAACCCTTTGTATTCATTACTTATTAATCTTTTGTGGAAATAACCTGTCTACGCGAATTATCGCATGACGGGTGAAAATCCATTTGCAGTTTCATATATTCTGTTATACTTGTATAACGTATCATTTCTTTTGTACTCTTTAAGGGATATCTTTTTCTTTCACATTTCTCCATTTATGATAAGAAATCTTTGTTTGTTTCCAAAACTTTATTTTTAAATGGAGACAATCCCTGAAAATTTGTAGAATATCCTTAATAGTTTGTGCTTCATCTAATATCTTTTCACTTGAATCTTTCTATTTCATTTTATACGTTATAGTTGAAGCATGAAATGATTTCTTGAATATCATTCTTGAATTTGACTCCACAATTTGGTCATCGTGTTGGCAATTTGGTCAATCTTTGATACTGATTAAATTATAGAGTTTTTCTTATCCTTAATCTCACTGTATCATTGTCATCATCCTCATCCTCATACCTAAATTGTGGTATTAGTTCTCTTTGGCCCGTAGTGCAAAGATGAACTGGCGTGACATGATTTTGACCAAACTGTGTATTTGTATAATCATGACTTTTGGTGTTACAAACAAAGGCGTATAGTGAAAGTTCTCTTTGGCCGTAGTGCAAAAATTAACTGGCGTTTGGCATGATCATGACCGGTGATGTTACAAATAAATATCTTTGGCACGTAGTGCAAAGAGAGGCTGTTGAATAATAAATTGTTGATTTGGATGTTCATAAACAGGAATTGTTGATTGGTGTTACAGGGATAAAATATTGGTGGTGATCCTTTAACTTATAGAAGATGGTAGATATTATAATCTACTTGACTTTTCTAATAGATTGTTCGTTCCGCTACAGTTGTTGTTGTTGAACAAATATAATATCTTTAAATCTCTGATTTATTATTGTTGAAGACTAAAGATAATTTTTATTCTTCATTATCTTAGTCATGATATTTCTTACTGGGCTATTTGAGCTCACCCTTTTCAGTTTTGTCCCATTGTTCTTCTCAGGAAAGGAAAATGTAGCTGGGACTAGCCGGGGAGTGGAGTAATGGTCCGAGTTATTGGTTGTCCTCATCAAGTTATAGTATAGTTTAATAATAATTGTACTGGAGACTTAAAACGTGTGTTGCCGTCTTTTTACGGCATTGTAATAATTTGGGTTTGGATACTGTGGTACCATACGGTACGATATTTGTTTGGAAAGTCACAGTATATGTGTGGTCGTATTTTGCACGATAAATATTATGGAAAAATTCGTATTTGTATTTGTATTTTTGTAGAATGTTATTGGCGACTCAAAATGGGTTGTGTGGACCTATTTTGGGGGCATCACAGTTGGTATCAGAGCTTAGGGATATGATCTCTGGTAGAGATCTGGGATTAGAACTAGGAGGGGAGAGACGAGTAAAATCCTTCGCTAGTGTGTCCTACCTAAGCTATTTTTGTTATTTAAGTAATTGGTTTGGTTATAGGGATAAGATGTTGCATGTTTATTTCTTTAACTAATCTTTATTTTGTGATCACATTTCAGAATGGCATCTGAAAACCAAGAGATTCACTATGAGACCATTGTGGCTGAAAATCAGGAAGCCACAAATAATACGGGTGCAAACTCAGAACATCATGATGTTAATCATGATGCTAACAACCGGATGAATGATGAATTTTTTAGGAACTTCATGCAATACCTGCAGAACCAGACGAGAAGAGCTCCTGTCTACAATATTGGCAGAAACGCTGATAATGTACGGATGGTCACTGCTAAGCAGTTCAAAGAATTGGGACCACCTGAATTTTTCGGTATGCCAAATCCACTCAAGGCAGAGGCATAGCTTAAACAATTAACAAAGATATTTGATGTACTGCGTTGCACGGACGACCAAAAGGTTCCTTTTGCCACATTTATGTTACGAGGAGAAGCAGATCATTGGTGGGAATCTGTGAAACGTACCCATCATTCGGCACTCGAGATGTCCTGGGTCGAGTTCCAGGAATTATTTAACGAGAAATATTTCCCGGAAAGTATTCATCATATGAAGGAGGTAGAATTCATCAAACTAGAACAGAACAACATGACGGTGTCGCAGTACGAAGCTAAGTTTGCCGAGCTGTCGCGTTTTGCATCCCATTTGGTGGACACTGAGAAACGGATGACACGAATGTTCCTACGAGGTTTGAAACCAGAAATTCGCCAATATCTCGTTTCTCATAAAATTTGTATATATTCAGATGCAGTGGATAGGGCTCAAGTAGTGGAGCAAGAAAGAGGACTACTACAACCAGGAAGCAATACCCAACCACGAGAGAAAAATTTCGATAATAATCGTAATGGTGGCAATAATTATTGAAATAATGATAATCAGCGAGGAGGGAATCACAACACCGGAAATGGTAACCACTTCGGTGGTAATCCTGGCCCGGATAACAGAAGGAGTGAGTCAAGTGGCAATAATTCTAAGAATAGGAGATTCAACAACAACCATGGAAAGGCACCAGCACCAGTACCAATTTCGAAGGAAGGAGAATGACCACCAGTTAGATGTTTCAGGTGTGGGAAAGAAGGACACATCAGTCCAAATTGTACACAATCGTCATCCCAAGTATGTTATAATTGTGGAAAAGAAGGCCATATAGCTCATTTTTGTCATGCAGCGAAGTCAAGTCCAGCTGCGATGATGACACCGAAGGCGGTCACGGACAAGTCAAAGTCTGTGGTTCAGGGGAGAGCTTTTGTTGTGACGTCACAAAAAGCGCAGAATTCGAACGAAGTTATTACGGGTAAACTACTTATTAACTCTTGTGAAGTCTATGCCTTATTAGATACTGGTTCTACCCACTCTTTTATTTCACCAACATGTGCTCAACGCCTGAATTTGACTCCTGAAAAAATAAATTTTGACTTATCTGTCGAAACACCATTAGCACAAACATTCGTTACATCTACAGTCTATAAATCTTGCTTTGTTCAAATCGGCACCCTTACATTACCTGTTGATCTTATCTCCTTGAACATGCATGAATTTGATGTGATTTTAGGAATTGATTGGTTAACTGCTCATCATGCTAAAATTGATTGCTTTCGTAAGGTCATTAGTTTTCATATTCCTAATAAAACTATTATGCGAATTCAAGCAACCAAACCATTGAAATCAATAACCATCATTTCTAGTCACAAAGTCATTCGTTTATTGAAAAACGGATGTCAAGCCTTCTTAGCTCATGTAACGGATTTAAACAAAAGTACGTCAGATTTGAATAATATTTCTGTCATTAATGAGTTCCCTGACGTATTTTCCGAAGAACTTCCTAGCCTACCCCCAGACCGTGAAATTGAATTTTGTATCGACCTTGAACCCGGTACGAAACCTATTTCCAAAACCCCATATCGAATGGCTCATGTTGAACTTCAAGAGTTAAAAGTCCAACTACAGGAGTTGTTAGACAGCGGTTTCATACGTCCGAGCACATCGCCTTGGGGTGCTCCTGTTTTATTCGTAAAGAAGAAAGATGGGAGTATGAGACTTTGCATTGACTATCGGGAGTTAAACCATGTCACCATCAAAAATAGGTACCCGTTACCTCGCATTGATGACCTGTTCGACCAGTTACAAGGTGCTCAATTCTTTTCAAAGATCGATCTTCGTTCTGGATATCATCAGTTGAAAGTTAAAGCTGATGACATTCCAAAGACTGCCTTTAGAACTCGGTACGGGCATTATGAATTCCTAATCATGTCTTTTGGATTGACTAATGCTCCTGCTGCTTTCATGGATATGATGAACCGGATATTCAAGGAATATTTGGATCATTTCGTGGTTGTCTTCATTGATGACATTCTCATATATTCTAAAAGTCGTGAAGATCATGAGCAACACTTGAGGCTGATACTCCAAAAGCTTCGTGAAAACAAGCTATATGCTAAGTTGAAGAAATGTGAATTCTGGCTTGAGGAAGTTGCATTCCTTGGTCACTTGGTTTCTAAAGAAGGAATCTCGGTTGACCCGGCGAAGATTGAAGCAGTATCAAATTGGGAACAACCCAAGTCAGTAACCGAAGTACGAAGCTTTCTGGGTTTAGCTGGTTATTATCGGAGATTCGTAGAAGGATTTTCTCGAATAACCATTCCATTAACTCAACTGACTCGGAAAAGCACAACATTCAAATGGAGCGAAGAATGCGAGAAGAGTTTTCAAGAACTCAAAAGAAGGCTCATTTTAGCACCTGTATTGGCAATACCATCAGGATCGGAAGGATTTGTCATCTACAGCGACACTTCAAGAAAAGGACTAGGCTGTGTTCTCATGCAACATGGGAAGGTTATAGCCTATGCGTCTCGGCAACTCAAGGAATATGAGAAGAATTATCCTACTCATGATCTAGAGTTGGCAGCAGTCGTTTTCACGTTGAAGATTTGGAGACATTACTTGTATGGGGAGAAAGTGGAGATCTATACAGACCACAAAAGTCTCAAATATTACTTCACCCATAAGGAACTCGACATGCGACAGCGGCGTTGGCTCGAGCTGTTGAAAGATTACGATCATACCATCTAGTACCATCCTGGAAAGGCGAACGTAGTAGCTGATGCATTGAGTAGAAGATCATATGCAAGTACGAGTGCGTTATTGACATCTCAAAGGCCTATTTTGGATGATTTACAAAAGATGGAGATAGACTTAAAGACTCCAGGAACCCACGTGAAGGTCGCACATATACAAGTAGAACCGGCTTTAATCGACAAAATTAAAGTTGCTCAAGTTACAGACCCAGAGTTGATGAATATGAAAAAGAAGGTACAAGAAGGTGCTATTCCAGAAGCAAGAGTCGACGAAGAAGGAATACTGCGAATCAACTCTAGACTGTGTGTTCCTAACGATTCTGACTTGAAATACAAAATCATGATGGAGGCACACAACACACCGTTTGCAATCCACCCTGGAAGTACCAAAATGTATCGTGATCTTCGACATACATTTTGGTGGAACAATATGAAGAGAGAGATCGCAGAGTTTATCTCAAGATGTTTAACTTGTCAAGGTGTCAAGGCGGAGCATCAAGTACCAAGGGGTCCATTGCAACCACTTGAGATTCCAGAATGGAAGTGGGAACACATCAACATGGATTTCGTGACAGGTCTTCCCAAAGTTTCTCAAGGCTTAGACGCAATTTGGGTCATTATAGATAGATTGATCAAGTCTGCTCATTTCTTGCCTATACGAGAAAACTATTCACTTGAGCGTCTTGCTAGTATGTATATAAGCGAGATTATCAGATTGCATTGCATGCCAGTATCCATAGTTTCTGATCGAGATCCTAGATTCACTTCACGATTTTGGGCCAGCTTGCAAAAAGCTATGGGCACTGAATTACGATTCAGTTCTGCATACCATCCCCAGACAGACGGACAATCGAAAAGGACTATTCAAACCCTCGAAGATCTATTAAGACTCTGCGTACTAGACTTCAAAGGAAGTTGGGACAAATACTTGTCATTGGTGGAATTCTCTTACAACAACAGTTATCAAGCAAGTATAGGCATGGCTCCCTTCGAGGCGTTGTATGGACGAAGGTGTCGATCTCCAGCATGTTGGGATGAAATAGGTGAGGCAAAATTATTGGGACCCGAGTTGATACGTATGACTACGGAAAAGATCCAAATGATCCGGTAACGTATACAAACAGCTCAAGATCGACAAAAGAGTTATGCTGATCTTCATCGAAGAGACGAGGAATTCAATGTCGGAGATCATGTATTTTTACGTGTTGCTCCGTGGAAAGGTGTTACGCGATTCGAAAAGAGAGGAAAGCTTAACCCTCGATTTATCGGTCCATTTGAAATCCTCGACCGAGTAGGAACTGTGGCCTACAGACTCGCCTTACCTCCGAGCATATCTCGTGTTCATAATGTTTTTCACATATCTATGCTACGTAAATATGTGAAAGATCCAAACCACGTTATTGAATTAGAACCAGACGAGATAGTAGAGGATTTAACATATGAGGAGATACCTGTCAGGGTCTTAGATAAGAAGGAGCAGATTCTACGCTCAAAGGTTATACCTCAAGTCAAAGTTTTATGGAGAAACCATGATGTTGAGGAAATGACCTGGGAGTTAGAATCCGAAATGAGAGCAAAGTATCCTCACCTTTTCGAAATGCCAGGTACGTACGTCAATTTCGAGGACGAAATTTCATAAGAAGGGGAGATTGTAAGATCCCGACTTTATGAAATAAAAGTTTATTATTTTCTTTATGATTATTTTTCTAAATAGTGAAGTGCTTAATTGTTATAAATGATAGTTAAGGGTGTTATATGCAAATTATCTGATAAACAGTATGTCGGGGAATATCCTTTTGTCGGGGAATATTCTTTCTGTTGGAAAATATTATATTCGGTACTGTACGACGGCGCCGAAATGGCAATATTGTCAATGATAGTGGGCCCCACAACGGGTTAACTGTCGGATATAGAAAGTGATAGAAATTGGCGGCAAAACTTTAACCGATAACTGTTGAAATACCTGGTGATAAAAAGAACAGTAAAACGCGTTATTCCACAGTAGCACACGGTATTTCACAGTAGCACACGGTGTTGCATAGTGTTTTATATTATTGATTCAATAATTGATAAAGTAACAATTGAACAATATCTTGATTCAATAATTGTTACAGTAGCATCTGCATAATATTTTTATTATTTATCACGACACTGTAACTCATATTATTTGATAGGATATTTTAGCATTATTGACAATGTCTAGAAATTCTGTCAAGGAAAGGGGTTATTTAATTGCGCGCTATTTTTTATGGAAGACCCTCTCTTTCCTAGGAATAATCTAGTTGTCAGTATTGCGAGTATATGCTATCTGTGATATTAATACATTTAACTCAATAATACAGAAAAAGAGATTTATTGTGATAATGGAGTTATTTTATAATGGTTTTATCTTTTTGATAATGGAATTATCTTTTGATAATGGATTAATCTTTTAGAAAAAATGGATGGATGATATAAATTGAAGAAAAAATGGATGGATGATATAAATTGAAGAAAAAGGGATGGATGATATTAAAAGAATATGCCGAGGGTATAAGCATAATAAACCAAGAAAAGTTGGGGAAAAGACCAAAATGCCCTCACCTTGATTTTCCTATAAATAGGGAGGGTTTGCTTAAGAAATTTTCACACCTTCATTGCCTATACTTTCTCTCTCTCTAAATTTCTTAAGTTCTCTTAGTGTGCTAGGCTATTGTGAGTATTTGTGAGAATACTAGTATTGTCCAAAGTTAGTAAACTTCATAGAAAGCAACATCCAGTCTTTTGTTAACGAAGGTAGGGAATATCATTTCTTTCATACTCATATATAATATCATTTGCTTTCATGTTCGTAAGTGATATTATACTCATAAAGGTTGTTATTCATTCTGTATTAATTTGTGGGGATAACCTGTCCGTGCGGTATGACGCATGCCTGGTGAATATCTTTTTATATTCATTTCTTATTATTCTGTGGGAATAACCTGTATGTACGAGTGTCGTACATGGTGAATACCCTTTGTATTCATTCCTTATTATTCTGTGGGAATAACCTGTATGTACGAGTGTCGTACTTGGTGAATACCCTTTGTATTCATTAATTCTTTATTATTCTATGGGGATAACCTGTATGTACGAGTGTCATACCTGGTGAATAACCCTTTGTATTCATTACTTATTAATCTTTTGTGGAAATAACCTGTCTACGCGAATTATCGCATGACGGGTGAAAATCCATTTGCAGTTTCATATATTCTGTATACTTGTATAACGTATCATTTCTTTTGTACTCTTTAAGGGATATCTTTTTCTTTCACATTTCTCCATTTATGATAAGAAATCTTTGTTTGTTTCCAAAACTTTATTTTTAAATGGAGAAAATCCCTAAAAATTTGTAGAATATCCTTAATAGTTTGTGCTTCATCTAATATCTTTTCACTTGAATCTTTCTATTTCATTTTATACGTTATAGTTGAAGCATGAAATGATTTCTTGAATATCATTCTTGAATTTGACTCCACAATTTGGTCATCGTATTGGCAATTTGGTCAATCTTTGATACTGATTAAATTATAGAGTTTTTCTTATCCTTAATCTCGCTGTATCTGTGACAACCCAAAAATTTATAAGATTTATTAATAAAATCTTGAATGATTAAGTAAAGGTTAAGATACAAGACTTGGAGTTCGAAACGTGAGATTGTATTGTATAAGTGAATATGAACTATGCAATATGTGCTTTTGATGTATAATAAATATATTAGTATTATATATTTATTATATGTAAGCAGTTGTAGGGACAATTTATTTAAAGGAAATGAGATGAGTAAGATTAAAATAAGTTAAAATAATTTATAATATTAAAATTATTTTAATGTGGTAACTAGGTGGCATTAAATATACTTAATGTATAACCACCGTTTTATTGAAGAAATTATATAATACGTTATTGGATGTAATGTATGTATGTTTCTAATGTAGTGAATATATTATAATATTTACTACAGTTAAATTGTTGAAAATAATTTAAAGAAGGGAAAAGAAAATAATTCGAATTTCCCGATAAATATTAAAATAAGAATTGAGTAAATAAATTTGCATTTTATTATATGTGATAAATATATGTATGTATATTTATTGCGCATGAATAAATTGTTATGAAACAATTTATATTACGAAGCGAAATAATTAGGTTAAGTATACAGAAATATTGTATACTTTAAATAAAGGATATTAAAATAAATTCTAGCATTGAATTATTCTAATAAAGAGAGAATATCATTTTTAATTATAATATCTTATTTATTGAATAAATTCCATTTATATGGAATATGCATTGTGAGAGGATAAATTCATTATTTATTTTCTATCAGTAATATGTGCACCTATGTGGTGTGATGCTTAGCTGTGAGATAATAAATATATATTATATATGCATATATATTTATTACGCGGGGAAATAAAATTGTTGAGAATAATTTACGTAACGAAGGGAAAGAAGCGGTTTAAGTATATAATATTTATATATACTTTACCCAAGAGCATTAAAATAACTTCTTAAATGAATTTGTGTTAATAAAGCAAGGATACTATATTTATTATAATATCTTAAGTAAGTAAATAATTAAATTTACATGAGATATTATGTGTTTGCATATTTATTTGGCATTTATAAATAAATATGTAGTGAAAACTTATTATGTTATGTTGTGTTTTATTTTGGGATTATATAATTTATATATCAAGGATGGGTTATAGATTTTATATGTTTCCAAGGGGGTAAAATATTTTAATGTGGGTGGATTAGTAACTTGAGAGTTTAACACTTAGTTACTAACTATTGGGTAATTCATTTATTCAATAAAGGTATTAAAAGAATAATTAAATTAGTGACTAATGAACTAGCCTAAGTATTTAATTAAGCAAGTTCGATGATATAATATAGCAAGCTATATGTATGAATTGAATTTAACGAGCTTAAACAATTATGAGACATGGTCCAATCAAAGTGTTGGATAGCCTAAACAATTAAGAAAAATGGCTTGATATTGAGAGGGGTAAGTTAAAACTCAAATTTGAGTTTGGAATAGAATTTTGTAACGCGGACTGCTCGGTTGAGTCCGGAACGTCGAAATTAGTAAGAATAGACTCTAAACACAAAATGTGTTAGGGTTGACTTTTTGGTCAAAGTCAACGGTTAACTTTTTCGGAGAAAAGTCAAACTTAAAATTCGGAGATGAATTTAAAGAAACAGATATGCTCATGACGTTGGGAGCGTCGAATTTAGTAGGAATTGACTATAAACTTGAAAATTTGAGTTTCAAGTTAATAAGTCAAAGACGGGATTAAGCACGCAAAACGAGGAAGTAAAAGTGGGACCCATTTGACCAAAATCTGCTGGAGATTTCAGCACATGGGGCAGCTCACCAACTCCCCACCAACTCCCACCTACTCTCACCTAATCCTAACTACTCCCTCTCTCTTTAATCTCCTAAGTTAGCTAAGGAAAGAGAAAAGAAAGAAACACTCTTCTTTCTCTCCCACACCCACACACCCGACCAAAGAAGGAAGAGAGGAGAGAGAGGGCAGCCATGGGAAGAGAAGGAGAAGAGAAGAGAGGAACAAAGGAAGTAGAGAAAGAAGGAACCATGAATTTTCTCTCTCTCTCTCTCTCTCACCATATGTAAATTTTGTTCTTCCAAAAGAAAGTAGCCGTGAGTTCCATAAATTCGCAATCCCAATTGGACTCAAGCCTAAAGCAAAATTGAAGCTTGCAAAGTCTTAGAATCTTGAATTCGTGTATCAAAAGGTATGAAATTACTTTTAATTTTGAGTTCTAAAGAAAATTCATGAATTTATGAAATTCTTAAGCTAAACTTAAATTTTTAAAGTTTAGTTAGTTGTAATGGAAATTTAGATGAAGTTTTCTTGTAATTAATCAAGTTTTGGTCTATGTATATATAATATGTAGTTAGATTTGATTTTGAAGCCAAAGATCAAAATATGAGTTAAGTTAGTAAACTAACTAGTTTATAAATTAGTTTGTAATTAGTTAGTTTTGATTGTGTAATTGGTTGTTATGAACTGAATTAGATCCTTGGTGTATAGTTGTTGTTGTGCGGAGTTATAAGGAAGGAAATTATGGATTACCCGTAACCAAATGCTAAGAACTCAAACGAATATGAAAACGCACGCCTTATGTTCGTTAAATAGCCATAAAGAACAAACACGGATCAAAACTTAGAATTTAATGAAGCCGATACTTTAGACGAGTCTTATTATGTTAAATAAGACTTATTTGTAAAGCAAGTTGGGTTGGAACGCGTCGAGGCGAGTTTTGACCTCTAAACGCGAAAATTGAAAATTAGTGACCATAAAGAGTAAAAATGATGAAAAACTTGGAATTTTGCGAAGCCAAGACTTTATACGCGTCTTAATATGTTAAACAAGACTTAGTTGGGTAGCAAAACGAGCCAAAACGAACCACGGCGAGTTTTGGCTTGTGAACGCAAAGTCTGAAAAATAGCCTTTGCAGCCTTTTTGAGCGCACTGTTTGGTCAGCTTAGGAAACCCAAATTGATGAGGTTATATTTTTTTAAAATACCTTGATATGTCATGTATAACATATCCAAAAATTGGATCAATACGATAAACGAGCAAGGCGTGAGAAAATCGCAAAAAGTGCACCAGCAGCATGAGCAGCAGCAGCAGCAGCTGGGCAGCGCGAGCACGCCGTGCTGCGCTGCTGGGCAGCTGCCTGACATGCTTTTGGCGCGCGGTTTTGAGCGGCTTTCGTGATTCCTTTTCGCAGTTAGAAATTTTTTAAAAATACTACGCCATGAGGTCTATAATATGCCCAAAATTTCGCTGTTATGTGATTTATGGTTTGAGAATTAAAAATAGACAAAAAGACATGTCAGAACTAAAATTTGAGCGACGTCAAGCGTCGGCACACCGGGCTGTTTTGACATTCGTCGTTCCGAATCGCGTTCGGGCGAGATTTTAAGCAAAGTTAAGTTTAATAAAGTCCCAATATGAGAGTTTTGATGTTTTTGATAAATTTATGCCATGAAAATTCATTCCGGGCATAATTAATGCAATAAAAATATATTAAAAATATGAAATTTTATTTTTAAGCAAACGGAAGCCGACGATGGTATGTAAAATGGTTTTATAGCGAAATGAAAAGCGTGAAACCGTTAAAAAGTGTAATAATCATAAAAGTGGCGAAATGAAGGTTTTCGGGGTTCAAAATGGAGGTTTTGAGCTAAGATTTATATAGCGATGTATATATATTTAATATATATACAAAGTGAAAATGCAAGTTATTCGCAAAACGAAAAGTGAAGCTATTGTGCTAGCGGGATAAAATATTTATTCATGAGGCAATGATTCGACTTGACTCATGAACATGCAAAATGATATAAAATTTATTTATGTTAAAGAAATAATATAGTAAATTGAGTTTTACTATAAAAGCTATTTATTAGCTGTTTAAACCCCGAATTTGCGAGTAAAGGTAAAAGATATTTCTGAAATGGAATATAAATGGTTTAAGCTTCAAGATATAAAATATTTACATCTTAAAATGTGTGTGACCTTTATTATTTATATTAAGGATTAAAATGAATAAAGTTTCTAAAGAAACCAAGATTGGTTTTGAATAAAGTACAAATAATATTAGTTTTTATTAACTAATATTTATTGATAAAGAATATACATGCATGTTTTGGAACATATTAAATTAGCTAATATGTATGTGCATGTAAATACAATTGTGTAGGATTTGTGGAGAGAAGTTAAGTAAATTATAGCGGTAATCTCCAATCAAGGCAAGTCTTTAATCTTAAACTCCTTACGATATTGCAAGTTTCCTAATTCAAACTTGAGTTAATATTTTCAAGCATGCTAGTGGTTTAATTATTGTCAATTATTCCACATCAATAAAAGTTATTGTTAATCGCACTTAGTGCAAATTGCATATGTTCATCTGGTATGAAAGGCTGATCACCTTGATTACCAAATTTGTTCATGACCATTGTTGGCCACTCAATGTTATTGATTCAGTTATTCATTTATTGAAAGTGATTCTCATTCTTTCACAATGGTTATATATTGTTGAAAGTTCAGAAAGCTATATTCTTTTCTTCAATCATAATATATCTTTATTGTATTTAAACTTGCTGAGCAAAGTAGTTGCTCACTCTTGCTATATCATGATAACAATTTCAGATTAAGGCGAATGTTCGAAGAAAGACAGAGCCAAAGGAAAAAGTACAAGATTAGATTGATATGCACGTTAACTATTAAGTTATTTGGATGTAAGTTACTTATGTAAACCTTATGTAAGTTATTAAAGGAATGTATCAAGATAAAGGTTGTAGACCTTGGAAAATATTGTAGAATACTCTGAAATAAACAATGTATGTTTATATTTTCCGCATTAGTTATAGAACAGGTATGGAGATGATGTATCGTGACGTACCAGGTCCGAGGTTCAAGGGACTCGGATTTGGGGGTGTCACAAGTTGGTATCAGAGCTGTAGGTTATAAACCTTAGGTAGGGGTACCTTAGGCTATAACCGTAGATATAAGGATAAGGAATAAACTCAAATAGAGTTTAAGTGCTAAGAGATGAATTTAAGAAATTCAATATTAAGTTTAGAAGAAGATAAAGAAGATTCAAAGAAGAATCTTAAAGAATTATAAAGATAAGAATCTAGAGTTACCTGATTCCAGTCGTAAAGATGAAAAGCTTAAATAAAATCATAATATACGATTAAAGTGAAAAATAAGAAGATTGTAAAACAAAATGATCTTAAGATAGAAAAGAATCGTAATATAACACGATTATAAGAAAAGATCACAACGTGATCTGATAAGGTCATACAAGGACAGATGATCAATCGACTAATTGAAAATTTTATAGCAGAATTATTGTATGAAAGTTGTACTATGAAATTGTACAATGTAAACTCCTGAAAGAGTAATTAATGTTGAGATACGGATTAAAGGAAATTCGTATTGAGTAGAGGGAAAGTTAGAATTATGTGGGATTTCAATGAAGGACTCATGTTAGTTGCTGAGTTGTACAATTCCTTGTATGGGCGGGGAATTTGTGCTTGGTTTGACTACTACTTAGCTTCCTATATTGATAATCATTGAAATATTGGTGTTGCGCTATCGATATATATATGGTGAGAATGTGATTCTTTTCTCATATTTATATTCGATAGTTAGAGAATATTAAGATTAGGTACGAGTTCTTAAAAATCATACTTATGGTAAGTTCGTGACTCATAATCATATGGTGGAACCCCTCAGCGAATGGACGATTTTGGTCTGACTAGGATAAGTTCCTAAACCCATATGATTGTGGTAAGTTCCTGAACTCATAACGTGTGGAATGTTTAATGAACTATATTGGGGTATAGAAAAGTTGTGCATGAAGAATTGAGGATTTTAGTATAATAAACTTTAAGGATGATAGAAATAGATATAATTATTAAGCAATGGATCATTAGAGGAATTGAAGTCGATGGTGGAGGCATAGGTATTCCAAATCTTCTAGCTATGCTAGACTTCGAAATTTTTGACATCAAGCTAAATTCGCACTGATGTGCCTTTAAAAATGAAAATAAATTTTTTGTTATCCTCAAAACAAGATGACAAGGGTGTGTAGATGGTGTTAGGTTTGTACATAGCGCGAATATGCAATCAAATTACATAAATAGTGCGGAAGCGCGATAAAACGGATTTTAAAATTTTTCATACAAACCATCACCATGATCATCCATGTGCTCAATTATCAATTAAACGAAAGAGATAGAGATTAAGAAATTATACCCTCGTAGAACCGTGCTTCCTCAGGTACAAGTTCACCTCCAATTCCTTCGTGTTCTCCTTGAATTTCACCGATTAAATTTTTTCCTTTGATCAACGTTAGCCACCCAAGTGTTTGGCCTCTAGAGGTGATCCACCAAGGAATAATAGTTGTTCAAGAAGATGGGTGTTGGCAAAACCCTAGTTTCTATCTCTATAGAAATTGCAAGTACTCTCTCTCTCCAATTCTCATGGAAGAGTGTGTAAATTGTCTAACAATCTAATTGTCTGACTGTCTAACCCCTAATCATAATAAGACTCCTCTTATTTATAGATATAGGGAACCCTCCTAAACTCTTTAGGATTAGGGTTTTTATTTTAATTAAACTCCTTTAATTAATTGAACTCCTAATCCAATTAAGAATTCATGAGAGAGTACTTCTATTAATTAATTCTCAATCCCTATTAGGAATTAAATAATAGTAATAGTAATAATAATAATAATAAGACTCCTCTTATTAATTTATATTTAATATTTCCAAAATATTAAATAATAAATATTAAGCTATTTAATTTATTCTATCTCCATAGATTAAATTAAATACACTTAATTTATTATTACGATTATGCCATTTACTTCTTAAATAAATATTTTTCTTTTTGCGGTGTGACCCTTTAGGTTCTCCATATTAAACCGGTTGTGAATAAATCAATTAGAACAATTCTAATCTTATTTAAATAAATAAATTAAACTATTTAATTCATTTAAATAAATAATATTTATTCTACAATAAGGGTAAGCCCCCTTAGCGATCAACGACTTTCCAGATAATATAGATTTCAACATTAATCACAAAAGAACCTTTCAGTGAATAGTTACCGTACAATTCAATCCTTCTACCATACAATGTCCCAATTAAATATAAGACATGGAATTACTGTCAAGTCTTATTTTATTTAATTATATGTATTTCGATTCTGAAATGCACAACTCTGATTAATGCAAATTAGAAACTCCTTTCTAATTTCATTCTGCTTTGGCCAAAGACTTCTGAGTCGTCATTTATCGAATCACATAGGACATTCACTCCTTTTACTAGAAGTGGTAGATTCTTTGTTGATCATTCACCTATCTCCATGTAAAACTTATTATACCCAATCATACCCTTTGATATACCCTAAAGGTCTTAAGGGACATGTCAAAGTATAACTCATCATACACAAGATACTATGATGATCTCAAGTCCAAGGATCACTTGTACTACTATCACTAGAGGAATTCCTATTGACAGGCGAGTAAAACTCCATTAGGTATTCCTTAGCGAGCCACGTTCAGTGAACTTATTCTCTAATAAGCACCTACATACTTGCTTTAGTGTCTCCACACAAATGATTATGAGATCAATCATCCTCTTCTTAAGAGCAAGCAACGTATGTACTAATCTATCCGGATTCACTAATCCCCTTTTTAGTAATCCATCGATTAGGAACGATTTTAGTTTTTGAGCTATCTAGAATTTAGATCTCATTAGCATGATCACCATCATGATTCTAAAAGCATTGCTCAAAACTATGGGTTTATCACATTTAATATAACAGCACTATGTAGATAATGTAAAATGCCTTTTACAAACGAATAAGATTACAAAGTATATGCTACATCATATCTAATATGATTGGCTTGTGTGCATACTACTTTCAGATGGACTTCGAGCCATTATCACATCGTTACCTGTTGCGGCATGATAACACCAAAAATGATTTTTTTTCAATAGTTTTGAATTGTTTAAAGAAGAGTCTACGCTATTTGTTTCGGCTAGACCAAAATGATTTAAAATATCAAAATGTATTTTTAAATAGCCATCAATGCATCATGGAACCTGGTGTAGAATGACAGACGATGGAGTCATCAATGCAGATTAACCTAGTGTTGGATGTGATCTAAGGATCGTCAGCCCACTATGGTATGATGTAGTATGACAAAGTCACAAAATGACGGAATCCTCAAACGGGCTGTATATACAGTGCGGTATCATAACGTCATAAAATGATTTTCAGAATTTTGAACCAGTTAAAGAAAAGGCAATGCCAATTAAAGTGGCTAGACAAATATTTCGATTGATGTTCGAATTATTGGTATACATTTAAGCTATTTGATTCAGCTAGACAAATGTTTATAAAAATTCAAGTGTTCTTTGAGAAGTTATACCAAACCAAATTGTGTTGGTGCAGAATCTTGTGTTAAGTCTGAGGTGAACAACCCTAAAAAGGGGATTTATCGGATTGGTTAACGTGGTTCAATCCAGGAAAAGCAGTAAGGGTTGGTTAACGTGGTTCAACCCCGAAAAGTCGTTGTGCACAACGCAATAGTATGACAGGCTGATCTCCTGGCGTACAAATTTTGTCCGCGGAAACTGGTAGAAATACTTGAGAACTCAGGACAAGTTCATGGTCTTTATGACCCCTCAGACCGATATGAAAAGTTTTCTTGAATTAACTTTTCACATTATTTATACCGCTTCACAGTTATTGAATAATTGTGAAGACTCCTGAATGATTGGAAAATGTAAACTCCTAGAGAGTAGCTATTGTAGAATGAGATAATAGAAGAGAAATGTTGAGAGGAGGAAAGAGGATTGTTTGCAAGACATTAAGGTGAAAGTGTAAAGGTTAAGTTGAAAACCTAGTTTTGATCAATAGAATGAGCAGAGAAATAAGTACGTTATAATTTCGAGGACGAAATTCTTAGAAGATGGGGTGAATGTGACAACCCAAAAATTTATAAGATTTATTAATAAAATCTTGAATGATTAAGTAAAGGTTAAGATACAAGACTTGGAGTTCGAAACGTGAGATTGTATTGTATAAGTGAATATGAACTATGCAATATGTGCTTTTGATGTATAGTAAATATATTAGTATTATATATTTATTATATGTAAGCAGTTGTAGGGACAATTTATTTAAAGGAAATGAGATGAGTAAGATTAAAATAAGTTAAAATAATTTATAATATTAAAATTATTTTAATGTGGTAACTAGGTGGCATTAAATATACTTAATGTATAACCACCGTTTTATTGAAGAAATTATATAATACGTTATTGGATGTAATGTATGTATGTTTCTAATGTAGTGAATATATTATAATATTTACTACAGTTAAATTGTTGAAAATAATTTAAAGAAGGGAAAAGAAAATAATTCGAATTTCCCGATAAATATTAAAATAAGAATTGAGTAAATAAATTTGCATTTTATTATATGTGATAAATATATGTATGTATATTTATTGCGCATGAATAAATTGTTATGAAATAATTTATATTACGAAGCGAAATAATTAGGTTAAGTATACAGAAATATTGTATACTTTAAATAAAGGATATTAAAATAAATTCTAGCATTGAATTATTCTAATAAAGAGAGAATATCATTTTTAATTATAATATCTTATTTATTGAATAAATTCCATTTATATGGAATATGCATTGTGAGAGGATAAATTCATTATTTATTTTCTATCAGTAATATGTGCACCTATGTGGTGTGATGCTTAGCTGTGAGATAATAAATATATATTATATATGCATATATATTTATTACGCGGGGAAATAAAATTGTTGAGAATAATTTGCGTAACGAAGGGAAAGAAGCGGTTTAAGTATATAATATTTATATATACTTTACCCAAGAGCATTAAAATAACTTCTTAAATGAATTTGTGTTAATAAAGCAAGGATACTATATTTATTATAATATCTTAAGTAAGTAAATAATTAAATTTACATGAGATATTATGTGTTGCATATTTATTTGGCATTTATAAATAAATATGTAGTGAAAACTTATTATGTTATGTTGTGTTTTATTTTGGGATTATATAATTTATATATCAAGGATGGGTTATAGATTTTATATGTTTCCAAGGGGGTAAAACATTTTAATGTGGGTGGATTAGTAACTTGAGAGTTTAACACTTAGTTACTAACTATTGGGTAATTCATTTATTCAATAAAGGTATTAAAAGAATAGTTAAATTAGTGACTAATGAACTAGCCTAAGTATTTAATTAAGCAAGTTCGATGATATAATATAGCAAGCTATATGTATGAATTGAATTTAACGAGCTTAAACAATTATGAGACATGGTCCAATCAAAGTGTTGGATAGCCTAAACAATTAAGAAAAATGGCTTGATATTGAGAGGGGTAAGTTAAAACTCAAATTTGAGTTTGGAATAGAATTTTGTAACGCGGACTGCTCGGTTGAGTCCGGAACGTCGAAATTAGTAAGAATAGACTCTAAACACAAAATGTGTTAGGGTTGACTTTTTGGTCAAAGTCAACGGTTAACTTTTTCGGAGAAAAGTCAAACTTAAAATTCGGAGATGAATTTAAAGAAACAGATATATGAATTAGGTTTGGATACTGTGGTACCATACGGTACGATATTTGTTTGGAAAGTCACAGTATATGTGTGGTCGTATTTTGCACGACAAATATTATGGAAAAATTCGTATTTGTATTTGTATTTTTGTAGAATGTTATTGGCGACTCAAAATGGGTTGTGTGGACCTATTTTGGGGGTGTCACATGAATGGTTGGGCATGAACCCAAGACATGGGCTTGTAGGGCAATCCCCTATAAGTGATGGAACCCAAGGCGGGAGCAAGCCCTGTGGTATAATAAGCTTGGACAATGCTCCTTGACAAAAAACATAAGGGCCCATCTATGAGTATCATTAGGCATAAGCCCACCCTAGAGTAAGGATGCTAATCTAAAGGGATTAGTAAAGAAACTCTAGAGGATGAGGCTAGGGTCCGCTCACAAAGGTGTCACTAGTTTTAGAGTGATATTAAGTATGTGGGGGCTGCCATCACGGGTACGTCGTATGGCCATGACCAGAAGGCCAAATAGAGAGGGCAGGCAAGACTCTTTGTAACGACTCCCATAATCAGGACAATTTTTGCTTCCGACTTTGGTCGTTAACATACAATCTCATTCCAGCTTTACAACATTAGTCAATATAATAATTAATAAAAATGCGGATAAACTTAAACTTTTTATAACTTACATTCATATTCTAAATTTTTAACACAATTCAACTATATTCTAACTATATATAACATTCATTACAATATAAGTCTTAAAACTTAGCTATTTCAATTTTTTCTTATCTCCTGAATTCGCAACCTTTAGCATCTGTATTCATTCAAGATCACATGTGAATAGAAGATTCAATCTTTGAATATGAAATCCTTTTTGCTAAGTTCTTGTGAATTTCATCCATCAACTATATTTTTTATGAAGCAAGCTGGATTCCTCAGCAGGATACTGTATCCACAACTATACTAACTTTCTTATAGTACAACGAGCACATATTTTTACTATCCAAAGTAAATTATATAATTACATCTTAATTCTAAAACAAACACTTTTTATTCACAACTCAAAGGTTACATAATTTAACTTATATACAACATAAACTGTCATCCCGACTTAACATAGATACAAGTAAGGAAAAACAATTAAAAGTTCTCTTTTAAACGAGCTCCAAAACTTGATCATCATGATAGTGGGAGAATCACATCGTATCTTTAATTTGCAAATTATTACAAGTTTGAGCACGACATCCCAGCAAGTCTAACAGATACACATAACACCTAATTCATATTTTATACATGGCTTACTATTATTATAGCTGGCATTTTAAATCATGCTTTTTGTTCTTTATGTATCATATTTAAATTGTAAGTCATGGTTCACTATACTACATAATCCATATTGACATATTAAACGTAGTTCATATTTCATCATGCTTGCATTTCATTGCCAATATACATGATAATTTTCCTTTAAATAACACATATCACATGTTGACTTATGAGTTTCCATAACTCAATACACTCCGGTCATATTTTGACCACAACAAGCATATTTCAATACATCACAAAGGTATATCTCAGTTCGTTCACAATAACCTCATATTAGCTTATATAATCATCAACAAGTTATACATAATACAAATAAACTGTAAAACTTGCCTCCTTGATGAGAAGCTACGCGATTACACATATTTGAAGTATTATGCTCCCATATAGCACCTATGAACACATATAATGTTATTACAATGCACAACATTACCATATTCTACGAATTCTATTTAAACTTGTGTTTTACAAGTTTAATATTTTTATTCTTAGCTTTTCTTATTTCAATAGATTTGATACACATGTATATAACATGTCTTATTATTCTCTAGTACTTTAATAAATCAATATGCTCATCCTTCATGAGTTTAGATTTAAGTTCAAGCTAACTATACATTTTATACTATAAAGCTTACATTACATTCTTTTAAACTATTCACTATCTAATTTGTTATATTTACGAAAATTATTAACAATATTATGTAATAATTATAACATTTAAGTTATTTTAACTATTTATTATAACTCATATGACTTCATGTTCAAAACAACTTCAAATAACTCAACACAGTGCAATAGTCCAACCAAGTTAGCCACACAGGCCAACTGCTGCAGTGCAGCCAAGCCATGCCATCCTGGCCCCTTACTCATTTTCTAGTTTACAAACCACATGCCCAATAGAAACCAAACTTGAACATGTTATAAAGGGTATTTCATAGCTTAGCAAATTCAGACATCCTAGACAGGTTTAACAGAGGGCTAAAATTGCTCTGCTGAATTATTTGCAGCAGTGAAGCGCACAACTGCTGTTGTTGTTGCTGCTGCCTAGCTGCAGACCCAAGCTCAAGCTCAAGTTGCTAGTTTTATGATTTTCTAGATTGATCTGCTGAATCATTTGCATTGCAAGGTGCTAAGAACATTCTAATGGCTTCCAATCTGGCAATAGAAGCAAAGGTCTCATCATAGTCGATCCCTTCTTCTTGTGAATATCCTTTGGCCACCAACCATGTTTTATTCCTTGTGATCACACTGTATTCATTCATCTTGTTTCTGAATACCCATTTGGTGCCAACGACTGGATGATCTTTTGGTCTCAGGACTAACCTCTAAACTTTGCTTCTTTCAAAGTGGTTCAGCTCTTCTTGCATAGTTTCAATCCAGCTTAAATCTTTCATAGCTTCTTTGATCTTCTTGGGCTTTATTTGAGAAAGAAAGCTTAAGAAGAAGCATTCATTCTGAGTAGTCGACCTTGTCCTAACTCTTGCATTGGGATCCCCAATAATCAGGTCTTGGGTGTGATCTTTTACCCATTTGCTTCCAACTAAAATATCTATCCTCATGCCTTCTTGTCTGAGTCCTTCAAGAATGGGTTCATTCTCTACAGCTTTATCAATTCTTAGAGTTCCTATCTCAAGAACTAATGACTCTACGATCTTTTTGTCTGGCACTATGATCGTTGGGTCTGGCTCTATGACTTCAGCTTCTCTAATTGTAGGGTTCTCATGTTTTGCGATCGAAGGGTCCAGCTCTATGATCTTATCGAATAATACAGCTTTCTTTGGTTCACCTAAGTCAGATTCGTCGAAAGTGACATGGATAAAAACTTCAATACTTAATGTATTCTTATTGAACACTCTATAAGCTTTGCTTTCTATAGAGTATCTAAGGAATATCCTTTCGCCTGACTTAGGCTGGAACTTGGTCAAGTACTTGTTACCGTTGTTAAGGAAGTAACACGCACAACCAAAAACATGAAAGTAACTGATGTTTGGCTTCCTTTTTCTCCATAACTCGTAGGGCGTCTTCTTGAACTTAGAGTGAATCAAAGATCTGTTTTGAGTGTAATAAGCAGTGTTGACAACTTCAGCCCAAAAATACTCAGGGAGACGGGCTGTTGCTAGAAGTGTACTTCTTGCTTCTATCAAGGTTCTATTCTTCCTCTCAACCACCCCATTTTGCTGCGGAGTTCTTAGAGCTGAGAAACTGTGATGCATTTTATGATCTTCACAGAACTAATTTTTTTCAGAAAAGTCGAACTCTCTTCCATGATTACTCCTTATTGCTTTGATTTGCTCGCCCTTCTCATTCATAACCAACTTGAAAAATTTGATCAGTTGGGTGTTGGTTTCATCCTTAGAGCTTAAGAAGAATACCTATATGAATCTAGTGTAGTCATCTACTATCACCAGTGAATATCTTTTACCTCCAAGGCTGACAGTTAGGATAAACCCAAAAAGATTCATATGCAACAACTTCAGGGGCTATCATTAAAGTTGACTGCCTTATTTTTAAATAAGCTCCTTATTTGTTTTCCAAGCTAACAGGCCTTACATGGTCTTTCTTTGACAAAACTTAGCTTTGGTCAATCTATTACTAGATCTTTAGAGGCTAGGTTTGACATGCTCTTGAAGTTCAGGTGAGATAATCTATGATGCCACAGCCAGCTTACATCTTCTAAGGCTTTGGCAAAGAAGCAAGTTATTTCTAACAAACTGAGCTATACGAGATTAACCACATACACATTACTTTCCCTAGATCCAGCCAGCTTCAATAAGTTAGTTTTCAAGTCTCGAACTTGACACTGGTTATTGAGGAAGATGACCTGATGTCCTTTGTCACATAACTGACTGATGCTTAGCAGATTATGCTTCAGTCCATTAACATAGGCAACTTTTCTAAACGATACTTCCCTATTCCCAATTGAGTCATATTCTCGAGTCTTCCCAAAATTGTTGTTTCTAAAGACAACTGCATAACCATCTTTCTCTTTGAATTTAAACAGAAGAGCCTTATTGCCAATTATATGCCTTAAGCATCCACTATCGAGATACCAGATGAAGTTAGTGGAGCTCTGTACCTGCATAAATAGTCATTTCTTATTTTGGTACCCAAACTTACTTGGGTCCTGACCTGTTAGTACCCTTGGGGACCAATACTTGCTTGACTTTAGGTCGATAATATGCTTGATGGTAATCATTATAATAGCACAATGTAGTTACATGCCCATAGCTATGACATGAATAACATTTAATGTGATGTATGTGTGATTGTGTGTGTGGATTTCTTCTTATCAGGTACACATGTGGATGATATCCATTGACAACCTTTTTTCTTGGCTAAAACTCCCTCTGTTTCCATATTGTTTCATAATTTTGTGATTTCATAGAGTAAAAGACAACTCTACGTTTTAGGCCTGGTTGGTTCGTAGAATTAGTCTTACTTGACTCTACGATCCTTTCCTTCAAGGCACGATCGTAGACTTTGGCCTACTCTGTGATTTTACAAATCTTAGACCAGTATGTGACCTATTGTTCTTGAGAACAATAATTTGATCCACAGAGATTGGACAACTGGGAATACTAGGCTCAATGACCTCTTTGGATTTCACAAACGTAATGCCACTATGAGAAGAAGAAACATTGTTGTTGTTAATCTCTATTGATTTATCCACACTTGCATCTGAGGAAGAACCCCCAAATCCTAAACCTGATTAATCAGAGACAGCTCTCTGACTTGTGATCAGGGAGTCCATTGATAAGGAAGAACAATTTCACATTGAAATTGTCTTCTTCAACTCCTCTATCTTAGAGGCGAGGATTGACTATCTCTATGCACTACGCTCAGTTATCTGTCTCAAATTTTCATTCTCTTCCTCAAGATTAGAGATGGAGGCAGTACTTCGTAGAGTTGTTTCCAGTTTTACTTGAACTTTCTCTTTTTTCTCTTGAAGAGGAGAATGGTCCTTTGATAGAACCCTAAACCATTTTATATATATTAATGCAAATCCACAGTGATATCATGCAATGTAGTTCTAAGATCATTTATATTTACATCAGAAGTATTAAAATCAAATACCTCACTGATGTCAATTTTTTAACGATCAGTGACTTTTTTAGCATCTGCTTCTATTGCCATTAGACAGAGATTGGCTACATAAGGCCCTTCATCTTTGCTTGACTCAGAGCTTGAATCATTCTCTAAGTCACTCCATGACCCTTCAGCTATAAAGTATCTTTCCTTCTTATGGAATTTCTTATAGCTTTTGAACTCTTTTTTTGGGTATGACTTCTTCTTGTCCCTTTTCAGCTCTTCTCGTAGGGGATTGTTACACTATGCGATCTAGTGACCTGGCTTCTTATAGTTATAGCACAAGCCTTTTTCTTGGTCTCTGTTGCTGTTACTTTTGTTGTTGTTGAAGTACTTTCTTGGTCTACTGATGTTACCCTTATGCATGAACTTTCTCAGCCTTCTGGCTAGCAGCGCTATATCTTCTTCTTCATCATCATCATCATCATCAGAATCATCTTTGACTGAGACTTTAGAGGTTGTTGCTTCTGAAACTTTGAGCGCAACTCCTTTATCTTTCCTCTTGCTTTCTAAGTTGGTTTCTGCTTGCTGATTCAGTTCTAGCTCATAGGTAAGTAGATTTACGTAGAGCTTCTGCACTATCATCTCATGCAGATTCTTTGACTCTCGAATGGCAATGGTTTTGGCATTCTACTTGCTAGGTAAAGCCCTCATAAACTTAACGTTGAAATCCTTATTTGGATAGACCTTTTCATAAGCTCTCAAAAAATTAAGCAGCACATTAAACCTCTTATATGTAAAAGTTATGTTCTCTCCAAGTACATGAGAAAACATTTTATACTGCTGAAACAAAAGAGACTGCTTATTCTCTCTGACTTCTACAATTCCTTCATGCATCACCAACAGGGCTTCTCAGAATTCCTTAGCTATTTGTGCAACTGACCACATCTTCGAACAGCTCATCTTCTAGAGCCATGAACAGAATGTTCTTAGCCCTCTTGTCTAACTACACCAGCTTCTTCTCATTGTCTGTTCATTCAACTATATGCTTGAGAGTCATCTTGTTTGGATCATCAATTATTGGAGCCAGCTTTGTTGGAACGTATGGACCACTGATTACAGTATCAAATAGATCTTCATCTATTGCATCCATATACGCCTGCATATGAACTTTGCAGTTAGCAATTTTTTTTTATTGCAAAGGGGTGGCTTATTTCCACCACCAAGCTCGAACTAGTTTTATTGTGTGCCATTGATCAACTCAAAGCGATTAATAAATGTTTAAGAGAACCTGCTCTAATACCACTTGTTGTTTTCTAGAGGCACAAAAGAGACCTAGAAGGGAGGTTGAGTAAATCCTTTAAAACTTTTTGAATTTTTAAGAATGTGTTACCAGATAATTAATTTAATCAATTAATTAAGCATGGTAAAATATTAAGTTGAAAACCCCTTCAAAGATTTAACTTAAATCTCAGTTCTAAATTTACTCCCTAAGGTATTAAGTCACAATAGATATAACAGATAATAAGCAGAATATAAATGCAGTAAGTAAATGACACAAGATATTGAAGTGGTTCGAAGTACGAATAACTCCTAGTCCACTTTTCTACTCTACGAGTAAAAAATCCACTAAGGATGCAGGTTCATGAAGGCCAAATCACTAAAATCCATTACAACAGAATCATTAAGATTCCTTCGAGTCACTTAGTCTCAGCAGATATCACTAAGATGAGGTCACTAAGACCAGTTCACTTAGAACTCTTTAAATCACTAAGACTTAGAATAATGTCACTTAGACAATCGAATCACAGTAGTTTAGTTTGTTGTTTGAGGTGGTGCTAAGTTGCAATGATCTTGACTTAAGTACTTAGTAGTTCTCTTTTTGTAATGTAAGACTTTTAGAACTTTTGACAGAGGTTCAGCTTTATGATTGATGATTCGATATGTTGACTTGAATCTCATTGCCCTTTTATAGACCTCCTTGAGATCTTCCCGTTAGAGAGTTGTCGTTGTGCATTTAATGCGCTGATCCTAGAAGTTCTCTAAAGTTGACTTCCAATGAGATATGTCAGTTTGCTTTCGGCTCTGACTAGTCACATCAAACTGTTGCTTCACCTATTGCTTGTAAGTAATGTTATATCTCCAAGATAGCTATTAGACACAACATTATCTGATCTTCAATTTGAACTAGGAATGATTGGCAAGCATCTCGAGTTCTTTACTCTTCAAGACTCCTCATTATCAATCTTATGTCAAACTTGACAAGCTCTACGAGTTTGGCTGATCATAGAGTTTCATATAGAACATAGAGTTCAGGCTTGATTTATTCAACATTTTGTGTTCTACGTTCTGCTCTACGATTATTTGCTCTACAAGTAGAGAGACACTTTACAATGTGCTCTCGGCGATTTGCTCTACAATTATTCGTTCTACAATCCTTGATCGACTCTGCGATCTTTCTTCACCAAACGATCTTAGAGCGGACTCTGTGATCTTTGATTTACTTTATGATCCTTGAGTGAGCTCTACGATCTCTACGATCTTTTTTACAGACTTTGTGGTCTTGACTTAATTCTGTGAACTTCTAGTAGACTCTGTGATCTAACACTTGATACTCTACAAAAAGCATAGCTGACTCTGCGGTCTTGACTTAACTCTGCAAACTTCTGGCAGACTCAGTGATCTAACACTTGATACTTTACGAAGAACATAGCTAACTCTGCAATCTTAATCATCTTTATGAAACTCCAGAGAGCTTTACTATCGTTTAACTTAACTATACGATCGATTTGATCCTATCATCTATACATTAATTCAGCTCATAAGATTAACCTAATAAGTTTGATCTTTCTATTTTAATTCCTTGAACATCATATTCTTATTAAGGACTTTACAAAAACTATTGAACAAATACACATTAGTAATATCACATCATCAAATTTAAACATGTAGTTAATTCCTAACATAATTAATACTATCTTTCTTAGCTAAAAATAACTTTAAATATTAATATTGTCCTTGCATTGAAAAAAAAAAAGATGTTACTTATTGGATAAAAAGTAGTGAGAGAACTAAAGTTATATTTAATACTTGAGGTAATATTAAAAACTAAGCAATTAATGCTTAATTAAAATTCTCAAACGACAAATATTAAAAGATAAAAACACTTCTCTAAAATGACATTTAAAAAGAGACGGATGGAGTAGTAAAATATTTATCTCTCCTCTCTTTACAATACTTTTTCTCTCCTCATTTACTACTCTATTTGTCTCTTATTATTTGTCTTTTTAGAAGTAGACACACATATTAAGAAGAACAATTAATACCATTTTTCTTCTTAGCAAAAAATAACTTTAAATGTTAATATTGTCTTTGTATTGGAAAAAGATTGTGACGCCCCCAAAATAGGTCCACACAACTCATTTTGAGTCGCCAATAACATTCCACAAAATACAAATACAAATACGAATTTTCCCATATACAACTAATATTTGTCGTGCAAAATACGACAACACACATACTGTGACTTCCCATACCAATATCGTATCGTATGGTACCACAGTATCCAAACCCAAATTATTACAATGTCGTAAAAAGACGGCAACACATGTTTTAAGTCTCCAGTACAATTATTATTAAACTATGCTATAACTCGATGAGGACAACCAATAACTCGGACCATTACTCCACTCCCCGGCTAGTCCCAGCTACATTTTCCTTTCCTGAGAATGGGACAAAACTGAAAAGGGTAAGCTCAAATAGCCCAGTAAGAAATATCATGACTAAGATAATGAAGAATAAAATTATCTTTAATCTTTAACAATAATAAATCAGAGATTTAAAGATATTATATTTGTTCAACAACAACTGCAGCGGAACGAACAATCCATTAGAAGAGTCAAGTAGATTATAATATCTACCATCTTCTATAAGTTAAAGGATCACCACCAATATTATGTCCCTGTAACACCAATCAATAATTCATGTTCAACAGCCTCTCTTTGCACTACGTGCCAAAGATATTTATTTGTAACACCAATCAACAATTTCAACAGCCTCTCTTTGCACTACGTGCCAAAGATATTTATTTGTAACACCAATCATGATCATGCCAAACGCCAGTTCATCTTTGCACTACGGCCAAAGAGAACTTTCACCATACGCCTTTGTTTGTAACACAAAAAGTCATGATTATACCAATACACAGTTTGGTCAAAATCATGTCACGCCAGTTCATCTTTGCACTACGGGCCAAAGAGAACTAATACCACAATTTAAGTATGAGGATGAGGATGATGACAATGATACAGTGAGATTAAGGATAAGAAAAGATTTATACTTTAATCAGTATCGAAGATTGACCAAATTGCCAACACGATGACCAAATTGTGCAGTCAAATTCAAGAATGATATTCAACAAATTATTTCATGCTTCAACTATAATGTATAAAACGAAATAAAAAGATTCAAGTGAAAAGATATTAGATGAAGCACAAACTATTAAGCTACTAAGTTTCAGGGATTTTCACCATTTAAAAATAAGGTTTTGGAAACAAACAAAGATTTCTTATCATAAATGGAGAAATGTGAAAGAAAAAGATATCCCGTAAAGAGTACAAAAGAAATGATACATTATACGAGTATAACAGAATATATGAAACCGCAAATGGATTTTCACCCGTCATGCGATAATTCACGTAGACAGGTTATTTCCACAAAAGATTAATAAGTAATGAATACGACGGGTTATTCACCAGGTATGCGTCAATCCGCACGAACAGGTTATACCCACAAATTTATAAGGAACAAATGCAAAGGGATATTCACCAGGTACGACACTCCGTACATACAGGTTATTCCCACAGAGTAATAAGGAATGAATACAAAAGGATATTCACCAGGCATGCGTCATACCGCACGGACAGGTTATCTCCACAAATTAATACAAAATGAATAACAACCTTTATGAGTATAATATCACTTACGAACATGAAAGCAAATGATATTATATATGAGTATGAAAGAAATGATATTCCCTACCTTCGTTAACAAAAGACTGGATGTTGCTTTCTATGAAGTTTACTAACTTTGGATAATACTAGTATTCTCACAAATACTCCCAATAGCCTAGCACACTAAAAGAACTTAAGAAATTTAGAGAGAGAGAGAGGAAGTATAGACAATGAAGGTGTGAAAATTTCTTAAACAAACTCTCCCTATTTATAGGAAAATCAAGGTGAGGGCATTTTGGTATTTTTCCCAACTTTTCTTGGTTTATTACGCTTATACCCTTGACATATTCTTTTAATATCATCCATCCATTTTTTCTTCCATTTATATCATCCATCCATTTTTTCTTCCATTATCATCCATCCATTTTTTCTTTAATCTATATCATCCATCCATTTTTTCTTTAATCTATATCATCCATCCATTTTTTCTTCAATCTATATCATCCATCCATTTTTTCTTTAATCTATATCATCCATCCATTTTTTCTTTAATCTATATCATCCATCAATTTTTTCTTTAATCTATATCCGACAGAAGGAATATTCCCCGACATACTAGTTTGACTTTTTGTATAAATGAATAGTATATTCGTATGAATAGTACTTTCGTATTTATACCGTATAATTTTCGTATCCAGCTTATATAAACGTTATGACGTAATTCGTAGATCGAAGAAAATGTAAAAGCGTTTTAGCGTGAATAGTACCCTGTGAATAGTAATCGCGTGAATAGTGATTTAGCGTTATTACTAGACATCTCAATTGTCACATTTCACTAGTAACTTTATCATTATCGATTTAACACCTTTCTGTTTAAAATAATAATAAGAAAAAAAATTAAATTCTATTTATTAAAATTTTTGGGGTCTTACAATCTCCCCTCCTTATGAAATTTCGTCCTCGAAATTTACGTACGTACCTGGCATGCCGAAGAGATATATAAGGATACTTTACTATCATTTCAGATTCTAGCTCCCATGCCATGTCCTCTGTATCATAATTTCTTCATTGTTGCTCTCATGTTTTTCAAATACCATTCTTAAATGCGACAACAAAACAAAAGGTTAGTTAAAGAAATTGACATTTCACATCGTGTCTCTACGTCAAGACCAACTAATTAAATAGCGAAATTTAGCTTAGGTAGGACACACTAGCAAAGGATTCTACTCATCTCTCCCCTCCTAGTTCAGATCCCCGATCTCTGCCAGAGATCATATCCCTAAGCTCTGATACCAACTGTGACGCCCCCAAAATAGGTCCACACAACTCATTTTGAGTCGCCAATAACATTCCACAAAATACAAATACAAATACGAATTTTCCCATATACAACTAATATTTGTCGTGCAAAATACGACAACACACATACTGTGACTTCCCATACCAATATCGTATCGTATGGTACCACAGTATCCAAACCCAAATTATTACAATGTCGTAAAAAGACGGCAACACATGTTTTAAGTCTCCAGTACAATTATTATTAAACTATGCTATAACTCGATGAGGACAACCAATAACTCGGACCATTACTCCACTCCCCGGCTAGTCCCAGCTACATTTTCCTTTCCTGAGAATGGGACAAAACTGAAAAGGGTGAGCTCAAATAGCCCAGTAAGAAATATCATGACTAAGATAATGAAGAATAAAATTATCTTTAGTCTTCAACAATAATAAATCAGAGATTTAAAGATATTATATTTGTTCAACAACAACTGCAGCGGAACGAACAATCCATTAGAAGAGTCAAGTAGATTATAATATCTACCATCTTCTATAAGTTAAAGGATCACCACCAATATTATGTCCCTGTAACACCAATCAATAATTCATGTTCAACAGCCTCTCTTTGCACTACGTGCCAAAGATATTTATTTGTAACACCAATCAACAATTTCAACAGCCTCTCTTTACACTACGTGCCAAAGATATTTATTTGTAACACCAATCAACAATTTCAACAGCCTCTCTTTGCACTACGTGCCAAAGATATTTATTTGTAACACCAATCATGATCATGCCAAACGCCAGTTCATCTTTGCACTACGGCCAAAGAGAAATTTCACCATACGCCTTTGTTTGTAACACAAAAAGTCATGATTATACCAATACACAGTTTGGTCAAAATCATGTCACGCCAGTTCATCTTTGCACTACGGGCCAAAGAGAACTAATACCACAATTTAAGTATGAGGATGAGGATGATGACAATGATACAGTGAGATTAAGGATAAGAAAAGATTTATACTTTAATCAGTATCGAAGATTGACCAAATTGCCAACACGATGACCAAATTGTGCAGTCAAATTCAAGAATGATATTCAACAAATTATTTCATGCTTCAACTATAATGTATAAAACGAAATAGAAAGATTCAAGTGAAAAGATATTAGATGAAGCACAAACTATTAAGCTACTAAGTTTCAGGGATTTTCACCATTTAAAAATAAGGTTTTGGAAACAAACAAAGATTTCTTATCATAAATGGAGAAATGTGAAAGAAAAAGATATCCCGTAAAGAGTACAAAAGAAATGATACATTATACGAGTATAACAGAATATATGAAACCGCAAATGGATTTTCACCCGTCATGCGATAATTCACGTAGACAGGTTATTTCCACAAAAGATTAATAAGTAATGAATACGACGGGTTATTCACCAGGTATGCGTCAATCCGCACGAACAAGTTATACCCACAAATTTATAAGGAACAAATGCAAAGGGATATTCACCAGGTACGACACTCCGTACATACAGGTTATTCCCACAGATTAATAAGGAATGAATACAAAAGGATATTCACTAGGCATGCGTCATACCGCACGGACAGGTTATCTCCACAAATTAATACAAAATGAATAACAACCTTTATGAGTATAATATCACTTACGAACATGAAAGCAAATGATATTATATATGAGTATGAAAGAAATGATATTCCCTACCTTCGTTAACAAAAGACTGGATGTTGCTTTCTATGAAGTTTACTAACTTTGGATAATACTAGTATTCTCACAAATACTCCCAATAGCCTAGCACACTAAAAGAACTTAAGAAATTTAGAGAGAGAGAGAGAGGAAGTATAGACAATGAAGGTGTGAAAATTTCTTAAACAAACTCTCCCTATTTATAGGAAAATCAAGGTGAGGGCATTTTGGTATTTTTCCCAACTTTTCTTGGTTTATTACGCTTATACCCTTGACATATTCTTTTAATATCATCCATCCATTTTTTCTTCCATTTATATCATCCATCCATTTTTTCTTCCATTATCATCCATCCATTTTTTCTTTAATCTATATCATCCATCCATTTTTTCTTCAATCTATATCATCCATCCATTTTTTCTTCAATCTATATCATCCATCCATTTTTTCTTTAATCTATATCATCCATCCATTTTTTCTTTAATCTATATCTGACAGAAGGAATATTCCCCGACATACTAGTTTGACTTTTTGTATAAATGAATAGTATATTCGTATGAATAGTACTTCGTATTTATACCGTATAATTTTCATATCCAGCTTATATAAACGTTATGACGTAATTCGAAGATCGAAGAAAATGTAAAAGCGTTTTAGCGTGAATAGTACCCCGTGAATAGTAATCGCGTGAATAGTGATTTAGCGTTATTACTAGACATCTTAATTGTCACATTTCACTAGTAACTTTATCATTATCGATTTAACACCTTTCTGTTTAAAATAATAATAAGAAAAAAAAATTAAATTCTATTTATTAAAATTTTTGGGGTCTTACAAAGATGGTGTTATTTATTGGGCAAAAAATAGTGAGGGAACTTAAGTTATATTTAATACTTGGGGTAATATTGAAAACTAAACAATTAATACTTAATTGAAATTCTCAAACGACAAATATTAAGAGACTAAAATATTTTTTTCTAAAACAACATTTAAAAAGGGACAGAAGGAGTACTATTTTAAATTTGAATGTCTTTAAATGTACGTACTGATGTACACTTTGAGTGTGTACATATATATTCGACAAAATAACATGAAAATACATAATTTTTCTTTCTTCCTTTTGAGTCTTTAATTTTTCTCCAAAGCAGGCTTTGTAAAAGTGATTTTATCTTGTACCTAGAAAGTGATTCAGCTATGATGCATTTTATTCACCCTCTTTGTTCAACATCGGATAAGAATAAAGGAAAAGTAACCAAATATCGCACCTACTTGGTTTTGTGGCAGTTTAAACTTTTCCCGTTATCAAATATTCTTCAACTTGAATGATTCAATAATCAGAAGAATCAGCATTGTCGACAGTCTCATTTCTGATTTTCCAACACTTAGTTTTTGTCTTATGGTCCAAATGTTTAGTGAGTTATTTATTTATTAAAGGAGCGAAGATATACTATTTATTAAACTTATCTTTTAATATCTTTTATACACATTTAATAACACAAAATTTATTTTTAGCAACACAATTATTTGTGACAAACTCTTTATTGTTTCGCTAATTATTTGTGATATTTTTTATTGTTGGGAATTATAACGTCTCACGATATAGAGAAATAAGAAATTGAGAATTTAGAACGCAATCACACAACACAAGAATTATAGTGGAAACTCTAAAACCGGAGAAAAAACCATTTTCGTTGCCAAAGACAATCAGAGAAAATTTATTATGTAAATAATATTACAATCACTCACACTCTCAAAAATTTCGTCACATCCACTCAAGAACGATAATTCTTCCCAAGAGAATTTTCCCACACAAAATTCTCTAACACTTGAATACCTCTTATCTCTCTACCTTGGATAGCTTTCAGATGAATTCCATCTCCCTCCTCATCCCTCATCCCTCATCCCTCATCCTCTCGGATGGAGGAGTACCTTATTCCATACTTAGATTAGTTCATATGTTAGCAACATATATAGGAGAAAAGCCATATCCGTATGTCTCTCACTTGCTACAAAGAAAGGCAAAAGGATTTCTCTTTTTCCTACCTAACCCACTAACACACTTGCCACTTAACATTCCACCAATTTGCACATGCAAAAAAGCTTCTCTCCCACGTGTATAAAAGAATCCAAAATTACAAAGTTCCTATTCATTTTTTCAGGTACGTGTGCTACATTTCTCCTGCACATGTATTCTTCGTTCTTTCACATGCATCTTCCTTTTCCCATGTTAAGGACATTCCCCACCCATCATTTCATTATTTAATTTTAACTAATATTCAACATGTATTTTATTGTTAAATATAATATTTATGTTATTAAATATACATCGAGAGAAATTAAAAAATAAATATAATGAAAGGAATCTTAATTTTAGTCCCTCAAAATTTTATTCGTTTGATGATTGAGCTCCTAGAGTATAAATTCTCAAACTCTTAACTACATTTAAATTGACAATACAGACCCCAATTGGTGTGAAAGAGTCACGTGCACAAGACATGTGACTTTACCTAAGTTTTGACCACCCAAATATGCGTATTGACCGCATTAACTTGTGAACAAATTCTAGGGAAAAAAACATAAAAATAACAATAAAATAAAATTCTAAAGTAAAACAAAAACAAAAGAAATGACAATATCCACCCTTTACTCTCTCCTCCCCACTGGCCACCACTACTCATCTTTCACCCTCTTTCTCTCTCCTCCCCACGACCGCTTCATCTTTCACCTTCTTTTTCAATTTGCACCACCACCTTCATATATGGAACCTTTCTCTCTCCTCCCCACAACCACCATCCCACCACCTTCAACGAAGTCAGCTGCCTCATAGGAAGATCCAGCCTCGTTGTCCTAGCTCTTTCACATCCCATCCTCTCCTTGCGGATCAGCCCCCATTCCTCGTGATGCTGCCGTGAATGGATTAATGTCCATGAATTGGTCTATCAAATTGAGCATTCGGCTCAAGCTCCTTGTTGGCGAAAATGGATCCAAAACATTTAACCTTCGCATTCTAGTGAAAAAAACATACAGAATTCAACTAATTTTACAAAAAAGAACTAACAAAAAAAATCATTTTAACTATAAAAAATTTCCTTTGAAAAAACAAATCACTTGAACTAGAATAAATTTCCTTTTTGAAGTCAATTTTTTCAAATTCAAAATTGATCACATAAATCATTTAATTTTAATTGATACAGTAAAAAAATGCATATTCACATGCCAAGAACTACGAGATTGTCTCTTTCATTTTAGAGTGACGGAAGATCGTATAAATATTGTAAACTAGTCAAATTAAAGTTATTATTAATTATAAATTTTATTGTTTAATAATTATTAATGATAATATCAATCTTGAATTTGAAAATATCTCAAATTTATTTTTAAAAATTAATAATAATTTTATTATTCGAAATAGTGGGAGTATTATATATATGCATTATAAGAATATGAAGATCATATATGTTATAAACTTTTTAAATTTGTACCATCCATATTTGCCTATATCGTAGTTGGGTAGAACAAATTAGGAATAATGGAAAACAACTCAAGAATGCAAACATAACTTCCTTTATTTCAATATACACATCATAAACAAATCTCGAAATTTGTTTTATTACATAGACAAGTGGGAAGAAAAGCTATAATTACAAAATCCCTATGCCTTCTTAAAGAAAACCCTGAATGGTTTTCCAGTATTTAAAGCCAAACGTCTAGTTCCACTTTTTTCAATAATAACACCAAGGTCACCACAAATAGGCCTACATGTGTTACATACCGTGGGACAAAACACAAGCTTATAATCATTCTCAAGTTTCTCAATCTTAAACCAATTGCTTATCGTCGAACCGCCCGGATTCCCCAACACTCCTCCAGTCGTGACATAAACTCGACCAGATGCATCACCTGAGTCGATCCTCCACACTGTCGATTCAACGCAACTTGTTGAACCGGAGAATTTAATATTCAAATCAGCAGATACTCGAATTGCGATAAATTTAGGGTTAGTAGGCCTAAATGTAACCGGTAGGCCCCTGTTGACCTCGTTTGGCTCTTGGACAACGTCGAGTGGGCAACTGCCATTTCTCCCACTGTATAATTTTAGGCCTCCGCCATTGCCTCGAATAACAGGCAATATGTAGTATTTTGTTTTGGTTCGGAGCTCTTGACCGTCGATGTCGACGACTCTTTCATCTGCGGCGGAAGCCGGGGAAAGGGTGGATGTCAAGGCAAAGAGGAGGCATGAAAGCAAGAGCAATTTAGTCTTCATTTTTGTCTTTTTGGTTTGGCTTTTTTATTCAGCACTGTATAAGTTAATGCTTCTATTTATACAGGTGCATGAACAAATTATACATCGCACATTTGGATAGATAGTTATGGTGTTTGAATTCAATTGAATAAGGACTTTTGGGCATTGGAGTTGTGGGCTACAAAAAGTCAAAAGTTGATTACCACTACAGAGACATCATTCCTCTTTAATTACCTGTAAACATGCCAGCTACTAATTGTATTATTTCTTTAGTCGACAATTTTAACTATTAGATCAGGCTAGATATGTACTAGTGTTTCCGTCAACAAATTTGATTCTTTGACTATTGATTTTGTGTCGATCTACAATGGCTTAGCTAGAAAGGTAGAGGAGGGGGTCAGCCCCTACCCCTACCCCTATCTCTCTACCTTTGCCCCTACTCATTTATATAACATATATAGTATATAAATTTACGTTAATATTGATATAGACTCTTTTATTGTATATATATTTTAGTGGACTCGTAATAATATATAAAATTTATTTTCAAATTTCAATACATTTTAAAATTTTAATTGTAATTTTTCAAAACAAGTAAATATGGTCAACATTAAAAAACTAATTTAACTTTAAATTGTCAAATAAATAAAATTATCTCAAGTGTTATCATTGTATTGGAATGTAATAAAATTCTTAGAATTCATCATGATATTGAAAAATTAGAAAACATGTATATTTGAGACATATCTGAAAAATTTTAAAAACTTTAACTTTACTCAACTATTAAAATGCTTCGATAGAAATGAATACATGTGTATGTTAAACTAACAATATACAAAGCTTTTATTTTATATTTATATTTATATTTTTTAACATTAAATTAATATTTTTTTAATACCGAAATTTGTTTTATAAATTTTTCGGCCCTCTCCCACTCGAATTCTTGACTACATCCCTACATGTGTGATACAAACGAGAACTATTATTGTCAAGTTAGTGAGAAAAAATGAAGGCCTATATTAATTCATACTAAATTATTTTAGAAATTTATACATGTGATATTTTTCTTACAGTCCAGTTTGAAATTTGTATTAATAAGTGTAGAATACATCTACATATTAACCAATTATATTAATATCTCAACTTTCTTTTATTTATAAATTTATAAATTTCTTAACACTTATAAAAATTTTCAAAAAATATTTATTTTTCATTTTTTTTGCCATGTTATATTTTAAGACTGGTCATATTACCAAATTATTAAAATAAATAAGGATTTATAGGTTCACATTCGTATTTTTGGCAGTGTACGGTGTCCCACTTGCAAAGATTGATTTTTGACAAATTTAGCATCTCGACAATATTCAACTCAAGTATGGTATACGGTTGTATATTTTGACCTGCTTTTACATCATGCCAGTCATTTTATATAAGAATTTAAATTTAATATACTTTTATACACAAATAATATAAGAATCATAATATATTATTAAAATAACTAATTCTTTATATAAAGTGTTGTTAAATATTAGTCTCTTCTCAATTTTAAACTAATTACATTTACTTTATTTCTAAACAATTATTATATGTCTATTGGTTAATGACTTTATCTTAAAATTGATTTTGATTTATGAGTAATGTTAGGGTCTCAAATCAATCTCAAATGACATGACATTAGATATTTTAGTAATAATTTATAACATAATCAATCACATTAAAATCATTTATCCAATTAATATTATGATACACATTATTTGAGATATTTTTTAGATTAAAATTTTAAGACCTTTAGTACCCTTATTTTAATATGGTAAATTGTAATACATCAAAGTGAATCTTGATTCAGTTAGAGCAAATTTAACGGTTAGAATTAGTAATAACTTCAATTAATCAATTGATTTGGAGTGTTTAAGTTAATGATTAGTTGTTTAGTCAAATAATCACACCCTTAGTTATTGAGGGAAGAAAGAAGATAAATGCTTAACCCACTTTAACAATACCAAATAAAAATTAAACAAAAAGAAAAAAAGGCCTGATTCTCAATTTTTTCTAGTTGCGTTTGATTAATTTTTCTAGTTTTACTGTAAAGACCCAAGTCCAGCTCGATTTTAAAATCAAACTCAATCCACTCTCAAGATCACGAGCTGGGGCATTTTGGTCCACATTTTATTCAAGAATCATTACAAGTTACTGATATTCTGGGTGATAAAGCTATGCTTTATTAATTTTACATGTGCCAATCCTGGACTGACGTATCACAATTATTCTAAATCTTCTGAAAGTAAAAGAAGAGTAAAAAAACAATTTCAAATGCAATGCAAGAACTTTTAAGTGCTTCATAGTGAAATTGATAGTTGTCTTTATTGCTAAATATATGACAAAACTTATTATTACAAACTTTTTTAATCAGAAAATAAAGTGAGTGCATAACCCATTTGATAGCACATAGTGTTTTTCATACAATACAAAAGAACCTCTAAGCCTTCTTGAACATAACCTTGAGGGGAACCACATCACTAAGTGTCAAACCCAAAATTCTCCTCCCATTCTCTATAAAAATCCCCACATCCTTACAAATAACTTTACAATAATTGCAAACCGTAGGGCAAAACACAAGCTTATAATCATCACCATATTTCTCAATCTTAAACCAATTGCTTATGGTTTTAATACCAGGATTTCCCTCAACTCCCCCACTTGTCACAACATACTGTCCACTGAGTTCATCATACTGGGCCAATTTCCAAACTGTCGATTGCACGCAAATCGAGGCGGCCGAGAACTTGATGTTCATATCGGTTGACTCCCGTATCACGCCTTTCTTGACATTTACCGGGGTAAAACTCAAAGGGAGACCATTGTCGACTTCATGCAGCTCTTGTACAACATCTAACGGGCAAGTTTTGTTCCTAGTGGGGGCTAGTGTGAGCCCGCCGCCTCGGCCACGGACTACCGGTAAAATATAGTAGTCAACGCCGGTGCGGAGAATCTTCCCTGCAGTGTCAAGCACCGGATCAGGTGTTGCACCAAGAGAATAAGAGGCAAATAGAAGGAAAGAAAGGAAGAAAAATATTGGTTTCATTTGGATAGGTTTATATTTTATTTTTTTTTGGATGAGTAAATAGATGCAAGATGTTGTTCTATTTATGGAGAGCATGGACATGTAGGGCACATGGATTATAATTAAACCAAGGAATTTGTAGATCTGGTCAACTAGAATTTTATATGCATGGATTTTGAAATTTGAGGTCAATTGTATCAATAATTCTAAACGGACATAGTTTTGGACAAAAATTTGGACAGTGGGTCCCAACTCTTAGTTTTCTATTTTATTTAAGGAGTGATAGTGGTCCTAAATTCACTACTTTATTACCAAATTCTTTCAAGCTTCTTTAGACCTTGCCTATTTAATCACTTTATTCCCAAAATATTTTAATCATTGACGGCCATTTTGTCCTCCCTCCATATCAGCGATCTCCATAGCAGTGATCTCCATACCAGCGATTTCGGATTTCAGCTCAGGTAATATTTTTTCTCTCTTTTAGGAATCTAGATTTAAGCGGAAAAAAAAGTAGAAGAAAAGGAATCTAGGTTTAAGCTGAGATCTAGATAACTAAATCAGTGTATAAAGTTTGCAATTCATATATAGAACTTAATTTCTCTAAAAGTTACACACACGCATGTTTGAATTAATTGATTAGTTGTTCTGGATTAATTGTTCTGTTTTTTTTAAACCCCTAATTTTGGATTAATTTCTCTGTTTTTTTTCTTCTTTAAAATAGGTACATGTTTTCTTGGGTTAAAACTGGTGTTGTTTTGTTGTTAATCTTGTGCACAAATAGAAACAAAATCATTGAATGCATCTTTAAGTACAGAGGTGAATGAACACATTGAGAAAAATGATATGAATGATAATTCAGAATTTGATGAGTGTGTAGAGAGTGCAGTAGCTGTAGATGAGATAAGAGATCCAGATATAGGAATGGAATTTGACAATATTGATGCTTGTGTAGAATACTACATTAAATATACTAACAAACAAGGGTTCCCAATGAAAAAAAGATCTTCGGAGAAAGGAGATGATGGGGAGGTTAATTTTGTGGTTCTTTCATGCTCTCGGACCGGACAAACAGTAAACAATTCAAAGAATGTCTTAAAATTGCGTCCAAACAGTAAAACAAGATGTAAAGCTAGGATTAGGATTGTAATATACCATGATGGTAAGTGGTGGTGTTTTAGGCTAACAGGTATTGTTTATTTTATTTTTTTTATTGTAGAAAGAAGTTTTGTTTAGATTTTTTAGTCTTATTTTGATATAATTTAACTTCATTTGTAGGTACCAAATGTTAAAAACTTCCCTCTTGGTAATATTGGAGGCTTCCCAGTTGGAAATATGTATTCAACAAGTCTCTCTATTCAACTAGCTGGTTATCAATACCCATTTTGTAATGGTGCATATGGTCTTAACAATCATGCAAATTCTGGGCAACCATTTAAGGAGCAGTAAAATAAGAAAGTTTAGGAGTAAAAGTTTGACGGAATTTGAATATTTTTGATATATTTTCATATATGTTTGTCATTTTGATATAATGAGATTGGTTGAAAACTCAAAGTTTGGGCTGTATTTGATTGTGTGTGATTTGAAAACTTTAAATTTGAATTTTATTTGATGTTTGATTTCATCACCAAGTCACATTATTTGGAGTATTGATGAATGCAATAGTTACATCATATAAGTATAACTAAGTATAACTAATATCAGTACAGATGACCAAGTCTGTTTAAATGTTTGGCATTTTTGCAAGCCTTTTGAATGTTGAATGTTTTCCATTTACTGATTTCTTAGGTTTATTGGTCGTGGTTGCTGCTTACCAGACCCATCATTTTTGTTGAATCCTTGCCAGATCTTTAGAAGAAAAAAATATACTTTTGGTATGATGGTTGTTGCTAACTTAATAATACTGGTAACTTAAAAATCCTTCATGATGATTATTTTATTGGGAATTTTCTAACCAACACAACATCTTAGATATCATGGTAAACCAAATATTTTATTGGGTATGGGACCACTGTCCAAAAATATGTCCGTGTAGAATCACTCCAATTGTATTGTTGTGTAGTCCAAAAAATCAGACTTTTAATATTATAAATAGTGTTGGGGTGTGATTCAGTGGGCTCAGATGGTTCGATGGGATTTATCTCATATGGGGATATATTTTAGTCAGGAGGTTTGACTCTTAAGGGATCTAGAATCCTGATTTTATTTAACTTCCAACTCATGAGGAAACAGTCCGAATTAGTTTCTACTTCATTTCTTTAAGGAGAATGACTTCTATCCTGGAATGGTAACTACCATGATAAGGAGTCCTATTTCAAATTGAGGATAGGGCGTTTGAGGAGGTGTAATCAACTATAAATATAAGGTTGTACCCTAATCCATAGATAATGACACTTTGAGCACTAAAGTTTTAAACCTCCATTGTTAACCTATTCTCTAGCATGTATTTATTCTCATACCAGACCTATCCCCTGACTATAAGACCCCGACTTTTAATAAATAGAATTTAATTTTTTTATAATTCTTATTCTAAACAGTACGGTGTTAAATTGATAAAATGATAAAGTTAAAGATGATATGTGCAAATTATCAAATAAATTGTTCTGTCAGGGAATATTCGTTCTGTTGGAGAATATTCGTTTTGTCAGAAAGTACGACGGCGCCGAAATAACCAATCATTGGTGGGCCCCATAACGACTAATTATCGGATACTAAAAACAACAGAAATAACATTTTTATAAAAATTATCAACGGTATTGTCACTTGTAACTATTGAAATACCCGGTAATAAAAGAATAATAGCACGCGTTATTCCATAGTAGTACGCGGTATTGCACAGTATTTCATATTATTGATTCAATAATTGTTACAGTAGTAATTGCATAGTATTTTAACCCAATAATTATTACAGCAACATCTGCACAGTATTTTGTATTATTAAATCAATAATTATCACGACACAGTAACTCATATTATTTAATGATATTATTAGACCAGTTAGCATTATTGACAATGTCTAGAAATTTTGTCAAGAAAAGGGGTTATTTAATTGTGTGCCGTTTCTACGGAAGGCCTCCTCTTTCCTAAGAACAATCTGGTTATCAGTATTATGAGCCTATAATACTAATTGGAAATAATTGCTGAAAGATTAAAAAGATGTTGACTAAATATAAGTATAATAAGTGATGTGTGATATATATTTGTTTAATTTTTAATATAAATAGAGGGGTTTATCATGAGGCGTTTGTTGTAAGTTTGACTTATTTTTTCATGGAACCACAACTTTATTTAATTTCTTCTGGAATCCACAATCAAAATTATCTTACAAATTTTTAAACTTGGCTTGCCCAAATTTCTTTTATCCTGTAAAGTTTTATTATAATATTATATTATTATAATATAATATTATAATAATAGTAATAAAATAGAAAACTTTTTATATAAAACAGAAAACTTTTTAATATGTATATATATAAAGTTATTTGTTTTATTAGAATATATTATAATATATAATGTTATCTGTTTTATTAGAATATTATATTATTAAATTTTATCAGATGAACGGATTGTCAAACTTAGCGTGCTAAGTTGTCGACTAATGAAATTTTTTTCCAACGAGGCGTGTTACCATTCTCCTATAAATAGGTTGCTCAGTTGAGCAACGAAAACACACCAAAAACACAAAATTCTTCTACTATAATATTGTGACTATTTCTTTTGAGTATAAGGATACTCTGAGAGTCTAATAGTGCAAGAATTTCTCAAGTTAATCCCCTTCATATCAGACAGTATCTAGCCTTCTACTAAGGTAAGGGATATCATTTTCTTTCATACTCCTATATTATGTAAGAAAGTATTATTCATTCTACAGCTTTATTATTAAATGATGAAAATTTTTGAAATGATTAGAATTTCTTTAATAGTTGGTACTTCATCAATTTTCTTTTGACCTGAATCTTTCGATTAAATTTTAATCGTTATATTTGAACTGTGAACCGTACATTTCTTGAACTTTATATTTTATCAATAACTCTAATCAATTTTCTGGATATCGTATTGACAATTTGGACTATGGATAAATTAAATTAAAAATTATTAATGTTTATGCTACATTTATTTATGTTGATTATTTATGTCCATCGTTCATATCATTGTTATCAAAACTAAGTTGTTGTAAATGTCTTTAGCCTGGGTGTAAAGACATTATTATTGTTGAGTATCTTTTGCCTATGTGGCAAAGACACGTAGTGAAAATTCTCTTTGGCCTGGGTGCAAAAAGTAATTGTTGATTAGTATGATCATGACCATTGGTGTTAAATGAATATCTTTGGCCTAGGTGCAAAGATGTTGTTGATTGGCATGATCATGACCATTGATGTTACAGTTGAATATCTTTGGCCTAGGTGCAAAGATGAATTGATTGGCATGATTATGAACAAGAACTGTGAATTGGTATAATCATGATTTTTTGTGTTACAGGTAAAGACAGGTGGTAAAAGTTCTTTTTGGCCTAGGTGCAAAGAGAAACTGTTGATTTACATTATGATGACCAAGAACTGTTGATTGGTGTTACAGAGATAAAATATTTATAGTGAAATTTTTAAAATGGGAGAAGATAGTAGACATTATATTCTACTTAACTCTTCTAATGGATTGTTCTGCTGTAGTTATCATTGAAAATTTTTATCTCTGATTTATTACTGTTGAAGGCTAAAGATAATTTATTCTTCGTTATCTTAGTTATGATATTCTTTACTGAGCTACTTGTGCTCACCCTTTTGTTTCATAATTCCTTTCAGGAAATAAAAGTATAACATGGATTAAAAGGGATAACAGGAGAATGGATTGATGATCCGAGTTAGTAGTTGTAGTAGTTCTCAATACAATATAAAATAGTATGACAAAAATTATACTGGGAACTTAAAGTATATGTGTTGTCGTATGTCCAACTACGTACAAAATCCTTTTACCATAAGATATGGTTGTGCGTATCTGCTTTCTGACTATATTTTCGAGTACTATCTTTATAATCTTGGAGTATGGTTGGAGTATAAGCCTCAGTCAGACAGGATGGAGAAAATTATATGGCAAGAAGATACACACCATTGAATGAACGGGATAGTAATCTTCTTGTATTTCTTTGAGGTCTAATGGGTCACCCAAGGCTCATTCTTCATGCATATGATATTTATTATAACTTAGGAGTATGACCTCCAATGTACGATGGTTTTCTTGATCATTTTTCGAAGATTTTAATTCCTAAATCAATTATTGACTGTACTTATATGTAAGGTATTGTTGGAATTCTCGTAGTGAGGTTTTGGGTGTGAATATTATCGTACTATATACGATATTCTAATAGTTGTAAATAGAAAAGTTATTATTTGTAGTATATATTTTGGCGACTCAAATTGGGTGTTAAAGTTCCGAATTTGGGGGTGTCACACCGACAGCCCAGACCGTCAGCCTCCTCAGTGTGATTTTATTTCTATGCAGAATTCAGCGCGTTATTTGGTGATTGGGCGCGTAGACGGATCTTGGCGTTAACATTGGCGCTAGAAGGAGGGCCTCGTTTTAGTGATGTTCTTTTCCAATCACCCACTTTTGAAGTTGAAACCATGATGGCTAAGGGAAAGTCAGTTTCAAATCAGGAGAAATCTTCAATCAATCTGACGGCTCAGATGCGTGGTTCAGTCAAAGATAGACTCGGACCCAACAAAAACGCTGTGAATTCGGCACATGTTCAGTCAGCTCACGCCCGACAATAATTGTTCTCGGTAAGTCAGAGGACTCCCAATGCCCATAGCCACGCCGTAGATAGCCAATCCCAGACGCGCACACAGCAAGAACGAGTCGGGGAGCATGACAGTCAGGACAAACGTGAGTTAATTCAGACTCATAAAATTCAGCAGACCAAGGTGTCACAGATGCTCTGCGCCCCTGATAGAAGGAGTTAGATGCCCAGTTAGCCAAATTGGTGGGCGAAGAAGAGGTCTCCTCGAGTCGGCATCACCATTGGGAGACCACTTTATAGAGCAGATCAACTCTTGAAAAGGAGGGAGCAGACGAAGATCGCGCTCTAGGGAAGATAGCAGTGAGGATCGGGGGAGGTCCGGACGAAGACAACGAGTAGCTTCTTCGAAGTACGTAAGGGATAGGCATAGGTCATCCCCCCGGTAGGAGAAATCCAACCCCCTCGCGCAGAGAGTAGCGGAGTTGGAGCAGAAGTTAGCAGCGGCCACTCAGGCAAAGGAGTTGCTTGTCGACCCGACGTTGCCTTTCACACCAAAAATTAATCGTGTTCGGGCTGACACTTCCAAGAAGATGCCACCGATGGAGAGTTATGACGACATAGCGACCTGTATGATTATACACACGCATACGACCGCTTGATGCGTTACTATGACCACCCTGATGCCGCCAAGTGCCAGATGTTCGTCACTAGATTGAAAAAGGGTGCCCAACTTTGGATGACTTCATTACCACCAAACTCTATCGGATTGTGAAAAAAGTTGTGCGACAAGTTCTACGATCGCTTCGGAAGTAACAAGAGGAGAGGAAAGGTGACGGCTTCCCTTATGTAGATTAAATAACAGTCGAATGAAAGCCTTAGTCAGTATGTGAAGAGATTCAGGGAGGCAGTTGGGACAGTAACCAATCTCAATGCCCCTCAGGCCCTCGGATTCTTCACTACGAGGCTAGATGTGGTAAAGTCGAAGAAGTTATTGAAGGATATAATCGAAGGACTTGTCGAAAGCATCTGATAGGGCAGAAATTTTAATTGTCATCAAAGAGGCCATTGGAAGCTTGAAGTCGTAGGTACATACGCCAGATAAGCCCAGGGATCGGGATCGAAGTAACAATCCCAGGTCTGAAGCGTAGCTGAGGAGGCAATTCAATGGCGGGAATTTGGGAAGCAGACGACCGCCCTTCCTAAATCGGAGTGTCAATAAGGTTTATACTCCCCTTAACATAGATCGGACTAGAATTTTAGAAGAGATTCGGACAAGCCGTACTTTGAACCATGCCCAACAATTACCCATTTGCAAAGGGGAGATCAGAGGCAGTATTGTAATTATCACCAGCACACCGAACACTCAACGGAGGACTATAGCCATTTGAAAATTTTGATTAAAAAGAACATGTAGAATGGGGAGTTGGTGCATTACGTTGCTGGTCAAGAAGGTTCAGGAGGAAGGCGACAGGATAATGCCATTCGGGACCAGTCTAAGGATCAGCAACCTTGTAAGACCCCGAATTTATGAAATAAAAGTTTATTATTTTCTTTATGATTATTTTTCTAAATAGTAAAGTGCTTAATTATTATAAATGATAGTTAAGGGTGTTATATGCAAATTATTTGATAAATAGTATGTTGGGGAATATTCCTTTTGTCGGGGAATATTCTTTCTGTCGGAGAATATTATATTCGGTACCGTACGACGGCGCCGAAATGATAATATTGTCAATGATAGTGGGCCCCACAACGGGTTAACTGTCGGATATAGAAAGTGATAGAAATTGGCGGTAAAACTTTAACCGATAACTGTTGAAATACCCAGTGATAAAAAGAACAGTAAAACGCGTTATTCCACAGTAGCACACGGTATTCCACAGTAGCACACGGTGTTCCACAGTGTTTTATATTATTGATTCAATAATTGATAAAGTAACAATTGCACAATATCTTGATTCAATAATTGTTACAGTAGCATCTGCATAATATTTTTATTATTTGTCACGACACTGTAACTCATATTATTTGATAGGATATTTTTGTATTATTGACAATGTCTAGAAATTCTGTCAAGGAAAAAGGTTATTTAATTGCGCGCCATTTTTATGGAAGACCCCCTCTTACCTGGGAATAATCTAGTTGTCAGTATTGCGAGTATATGCTATCTGTGATATTAATACATTTAACACAATAATACAGAAAAAGGGATTTATTGTGATAATGGTGTTATTTTTATAATGGTTTTATCTTTTTGATAATGGAATTATCTTTTGATAATGGAAGAAAAAATGGATGGATGATATAAATGGAAGAAAAAATGGATGGATGATATAAATGGAAGAAAAAATGAATGGATGATATTAAAAGAATATGCCAAGGGTATAAGCGTAATAAACCAAGAAAAGTTGGGGAAAAGACCAAAATGCCCTCACCTTGATTTTCCTATAAATAGGGAGAGTTTGCTTAAGAAATTTTCACACCTTCATTGCCTATATTTCCTCTCTCTCTCTAAATTTCTTAAGTTCTATAAGTGTGCTAGGCTATTGTGAGTATTTGTGAGAATACTAGTATTATCCAAAGTTAGTAAACTTCATAGAAAGCAACATCCAGTATTTTATTAACGAAGGTAAGGAATATCATTTCTTTCATACTCATATATAATATCATTTGCTTTCATGTTCGTAAGTGATATTATACTCATAAAGGTTGTTATTCATTCTATATTAATTTGTGGGGATAACCTGTCTGTGCGGTATGACGCATGCCTGGTGAATATCCTTTTGTATTCATTTCTTATTATTATGTGGGAATAACCTGTATGTACGAGTGTCGTACCTGGTGAATACCCTTCTGTATTCATTCCTTATTACTCTGTGGGAATAACCTGTATGTACGAGTGTCGTACCTGGTGAATAACCCTTTGTATTCATTCCTTATTAATCTGTAGGTATAACCTGTCCGTGCGGATTGACGCATGCCTGGTGAATAACCCTTTGTATTCATTACTTATTAATCTTTTGTGGAAATAACTGTCTACGCGAATTATCGCATGACGGGTGAAAATCCATTTGCAGTTTCATATATTCTGTTATACTCGTATAACGTATCATTTCTTTTGTACTCTTTAAGGGATATCTTTTCTTTCATATTTCTCTATTTATGATAACAAATCTTTGTTTGTTTCCAAAACCTTATTTTTAAATGGAGAAAATTCCTGAAAATTAGTAGAATATCCTTAATAGTTTGTGTTTCATCTAATATCTTTTCACTTGAATCTTTCTATTTCATTTTATACGTTATAGTTGAAGCATGAAATAATTTCTTGAATATCATTCTTGAATTTGACTCCATAATTTGGTCATCGTGTTGGCAATTTGGTCAATCTTTGATACTGATTAAATTATAAAACTTTTCTTATCCTTAATCTCACTGTATCATTGTCATCATACTCATCCTCATACTTAAATTGTGGTGATAGTTCTCTTTGGGCCGTAGTGTAAAGATGAACTGGCGTGACATGATTTTGGCCAAACTGTGTATTGGTATAATCATGACTTTTGGTGTTACAAACAAAGGCGTATGGTGAAAGTTCTCTTTGGCCCGTAGTGCAAAGATGAACTGGCGTTTGGCATGATCATGACTGGTGATGTTACAAATAAATATCTTTGGCACGTAGTGCAAAGAGAGGCTGTTGAAATTGTTGATTGGTGTTACAAATAAATATCTTTGGCACGTAGTGCAAAGAGAGACTGTTAAACATGAATTATTGATTGGTGTTACAGGGACATACTATTGGTGGTGATCCTTTAACTTATAGAAGATGGTAGATATTATAATCTACTTGACTCTTCTAATGGATTGTTCGTTCCGCTGCAGTTGTTGTTGTTGAACAAATATAATATCTTTAAATCTCTGATTTATTATTGTTGAAGACTAAAGATAATTTTTATTCTTCATTATCTTAGTCATGATATTTCTTACTGGGCTATTTGTGCTCACCCTTTTCTTTTTTGTTCCATTGTTCTCCTCAGGAAAAGAGAGTGTAGCGGGGACTAGCCGGGAAATGGAGTGATGGTCCGAGATAATAGAAGTATCTCAATAAACTATTATTAGTGTGTCAATAAATGTATTTAGAACTTAAGATATATTTATATTGTGTTGTCGTATTTTGCACAACACTTATTAGTTGTAAATGGGAAAATTCGTATTTGTAATTGTATTTTGTGGAATGTTATTGGCGACTCAAAATGGGTTGTGTGGACCTATTTTGGGGGCGTCACAGTTGGTATCAGAGCTTAGGGATATGATCTCTGGTAGAGATCTGGGATTAGAACTAGGAGGGGAGAGACGAGTAAAATCCTTCGCTAGTGTGTCCTACCTAAGCTAAACTTCTCTATTTAATTAGTTGGTCTTGTCGTAGAGACACGATGTGAGATGTCAATTTCTTTAACTAACCTTTTGTTTTGTGGTCGCATTTAAGAATGGTATTTGAAAACCAAGAGATGAGCAATGGAGAAATTATGATAAAGAGGAAATGACATGGGAACTAGAATCTGAAATGAAAGCTAGGTATCCTTATATATCTCTTCAGAATGTCAGGTACGTACGTCAATTTCGAGGACAAAATTTCATAAGGAGGGGAGATTGTAAGACCCCGAATTTATGAAATAAAAGTTTATTATTTTCTTTATGATTATTTTTCTAAATAGTGAAGTGCTTAATTGTTATAAATGATAGTTAAGGGTGTTATATGCAAATTATTTGATAAATAGTATGTTGGGGAATATTCCTTTTGTCGGGGAATATTCTTTCTGTCGGAGAATATTATATTCGGTACCGTACGACGGCGCCGAAATGACAATATTGTCAATGATAGTGGGCCCCACAACGGGTTAACTATCGGATATAGAAAGTGATAGAAATTGGCGGTAAAACTTTAACCGATAGCTGTTGAAATACCCAGTGATAAAAAGAACAGTAAAACGCGTTATTCCACAGTAGCACACGGTATTCCACAGTAGCACACGGTGTTCCACAGTGTTTTATATTATTGATTCAATAATTGATAAAGTAACAATTGCACAATATCTTGATTCAATAATTGTTACAGTAGCATCTGCATAATATTTTTATTATTTGTCACGACACTGTAACTCATATTATTTGATAGGATATTTTAGCATTATTGACAATGTCTAGAAATTCTGTCAAGAAAAGGGGTTATTTAATTGCGCGCCATTTTTATGGAAGGCCCCCTCTTACCTGGGAATAATCTAGTTGTCAGTATTGCGAGTATATGATATCTGTGATATTAATACATTTAACATAATAATACAGAAAAAGGGATTTATTGTGATAATGGTGTTATTTTTATAATGGTTTTATCTTTTTGATAATGGAATTATCTTTTGATAATGGAAGAAAAAATGGATAGATGATATAAATGGAAGAAAAAATGGATGGATGATATAAATGGAAGAAAAAATGGATGGATGATATAAATGGAAGAAAAAATGGATGGATGATATAAATGGAAGAAAAAATGAATGGATGATATTAAAAGAATATGCCAAGGGTATAAGCGTAATAAACCAAGAAAAGTTGGGGAAAAGACCAAAATGCCCTCACCTTGATTTTCCTATAAATAGGGAGAGTTTGCTTAAGAAATTTTTACACCTTCATTGCCTATATTTCCTCTCTCTCTCTAAATTTCTTAAGTTCTATAAGTGTGCTAGGCTATTGTGAGTATTTGTGAGAATACTAGTATTATCCAAAGTTAGTAAACTTCACAGAAAGCAACATTTAGTATTTTATTAACGAAGGTAGGGAATATCATTTCTTTCATACTCATATATAATATCATTTGCTTTCATGTTCGTAAGTGATATTATACTCATAAAGGTTGTTATTCATTCTATATTAATTTGTGGGGATAACCTGTCCGTGCGGTATAACGCATGCCTGGTGAATATCCTTTTGTATTCATTTCTTACTATTCTGTGAGAATAACCTGTATGTACGAGTGTCGTACCTGGTGAATACCCTTCTGTATTCAAACCTTATTACTCTGTGGGAATAACCTGTATGTACGAGTGTCGTACCTGGTGAATAACCCTTTGTATTCATTCCTTATTAATCTGTGGGTATAACCTGTCCGTGCGGATTGACGCATGCCTGGTGAATAACTCTTTGTATTCATTACTTATTAATCTTTTGTGGAAATAACTGTCTATGCGAATTATCGCATGACGGGTGAAAATCCATTTGCAGTTTCATATATTCTGTTATACTCGTATAACGTATCATTTCTTTTGTACTCTTTAAGGGATATCTTTTCTTTCACATTTCTCCATTTATGATAAGAAATCTTTGTTTGTTTCCAAAACCTTATTTTTAAATGGAGAAAATCCCTGAAAATTAGTAGAATATCCTTAATAGTTTGTGCTTCATCTAATATCTTTTCACTTGAATCTTTCTATTTCATTTTATACGTTATAGTTGAAGCATGAAATAATTTCTTGAATATCATTCTTGAATTTGACTCCACAATTTGGTCATTGTGTTGGCAATTTGGTCAATCTTTGATACTGATTAAATTATAAAGCTTTTCTTATCCTTAATCTCACTGTATCATTGTCATCATACTCATCCTCATACTTAAATTGTGGTGATAGTTCTCTTTGGGCCGTAGTGTAAAGATGAACTGGCGTGACATGATTTTGACCAAACTGTGTATTGGTATAATCATGACTTTTGGTGTTACAAACAAAGGCGTATGGTGAAAGTTCTCTTTGGCCCGTAGTGCAAAGATAAACTGGCGTTTGGCATGATCATGACTGGTGATGTTACAAATAAATATCTTTAGCACGTAGTGCAAAGAGAGGCTGTTGAAATTGTTGATTGGTGTTACAAATAAATATCTTTGGCACGTAGTGCAAAGAGAGGCTGTTAAACATGAATTATTGATTGGTGTTACAGGGACATAATATTGGTGGTGATCCTTTAACTTATAGAAGATGGTAGATATTATAATCTACTTGACTCTTCTAATGGATTGTTCATTCCGCTGCAGTTGTTGTTGTTGAACAAATATAATATCTTTAAATCTCTGATTTATTATTGTTGAAGACTAAAGATAATTTTTATTCTTCATTATCTTAGTCATGATATTTCTTACTGGGCTATTTGTGCTCACCCTTTTCTTTTTTGTTCCATTGTTCTCCTCAGGAAAAGAGAGTGTAGCGGGGACTAGCCGAGGAATGGAGTGATGGTCCGAGATAATAGAAGTATCTCAATAAACTATTATGTTGTAAATGGGAAAATTCGTATTTGTAATTGTATTTTGTGGAATGTTATTGGCGACTCAAAATGGGTTGTGTGGACCTATTTTGGGGGCGTCACAAACCTGAGCAAAACCCATCGACCCGTCCAGTAATAGATACCATTACGGGCGATTCAATCGAAAGAGTAACTAGGAAGAAGAGTCGAGGGCGCTGGATTCGATTCTGACGGTTTTTGAACAGCCTGCCTAGAGGGATCGGCTTTATCCTAGCACGGTTATTTCTTTTTTCGATAAAGATTACTCGTCTGAATCGGTTGAACCGTATGAAGGGGCATTGGTGATTACTGCCCAGGTCGGCCCGGTAGATATGGGAAAGATTATAATTGACAACGGCTCTTCGATAGATATTCTGTACACTCATGCATATTAGAGGTTAGATTTGGAGGGACGGGAGATGGAGGTCGGACAAGAGTCACCGCTATATGGGTTCAGTAATGATCCAGTCCCCGTGGTCGGGACTATAGAGTTGCTCGTCACTTTCGACACGTCTCCTTAGTAGGTGAAGATAGATGTCAAGTTTTTTATGGTTCAGGTTGACTCGGCTTACAATGTAATATTGGGACGGACAACCTTGGCGGCTTTGCAGGCGATAACCTCCATACCACATTTTAAGGTCAAGTTTCCTACACCGAACGGGGTCAGTAAAATTAAAGGGGACATAGACATCGCCCGAAGGTGCTACCCCGCAACACGCTAATCTCATCAGGCATCGGGGTCAGCAAGCAAAAGCAAACGATGGCGATCAAGATTAAACCGTTTACGGACGGTGCAATTAAACCCCTGACCCTTCTATTAGAGGAGACAAGGATGTGGAACTGATTTCGGGGAACCCAAACAAGGTGGTTAAGTTCGAGTCGGGATTACAAGAGCCTTTTCAGATAAGCTTAGTGGAACTGTTAAGGGTGTATATCGTCATCTTTGCTTGGGAGCCTAGCGATATGCCAGGAATTAATGAGAAAATAATTGTTCATAAACTTTATGTACACCCTACCTAGAAACATGTTTGGTAGAAGAGGAGGATCTTTGCCCTAGAACGGTAGAAGATTATCGACGAAGAGGTAGCTAAGTTGCTGACTGTAGTTTTTATTTTTGAAATTGATTATCCGGAGTGGTTAGCGAACGTGGTACTAGTTAGAAAGCAAAACGGGAAGTGGAAAATGTGTATTGACTATACTGATCTAAATAAAGCATACCCGAAGGATTTTTATCTTCTGTCGAACATTGATCAGCTTATTGACGCTACATCTGGTTATGGTCTATTGAGCTTCCTGGATGCCTTTTTGGGATACAATCAGATCTCGATATGTAAGGAGGATATCCCAAAGACGGCCTTTATCAAACATCGGGTGATCTATGCATACAAAAATATGACATTTGGGTTGATCAATGCAGGGGCCACTTACCAACAGATGATGAACTATGTATTCAGGAAGCAACTTGGTCGTAATGTGAAAGTTTATGTAGACGACATAATCGTCAAGAGTGTTATAGTCTGAGACCACTTGGATGACCTAGAAGAGTGCTTCCAGACTGTACGGGACTATAATTTATGCCTGAACCCGACCAAATGCACTTTCGGTCTCGATTCGGGCAAGTTTTTGGGTATCTTATGAACAAAAGGGGTATTGAGGCTAACCTAGAGAAAATCAAAGCCATATTGGATATGAAGTCCCCGCAGACTTTCAAAGACGTTCAGCAGTTGACAGGTCGGATTGCGGCACTTAGAAGGTTTATGTCCAAATCTACGGAATGATGTCTTCCGTTCTTTGACACTCTAAAGGGGCCAAAGAACTAAAAAACCTTCCAGTGGACTTTGAAATGTGAAGATGCCTTCCGAGGGATAAAGAAGTATCTGTCTTCGGCACTATTATTAATGAAGTTGATCCCCAAGGAATACTTATATTTGTATTTGGCGACGAGTTCATTGGCGGTCGGAGCGGTTCTGGTCAGGTAGTCGGGCGGAAAGCAATTCCATATTTATTTTGTTAGTTATGTTCTTCAGGATGCAGAGACGAGGTATCCGAATCTAGAGATATTTGCATATGCACTAATAGTGGCTAGTCGGAAGCTTTGACACTACTTCCAAGGTCGGATGATAGTGGTATATACAGATCAACCTCTCAAGAAGGTATTACATAAGCCAGAAGTATCAGGTCAACTTGTCGCATGGGCCATGGAGTTGGGGGAATATGTTCTAGAATACCAGCTACGGACTACGATAAAGGGTAAGGCTTTGGCCGACTTTGTGGTTGAATGTTCATTCTCGGAATCGGACTCTTTGGATCAGCCTGGTGAAGTGGTGGGCTCGATCACTGATGCACAGCCAACACGGACCTCTTGGTCCCTTTATGTTGACGGGTCATCAACTTTGGATGTCAGTAGGGCGGGGGTTATTTTGACGAGCTCCGAAAGGTTTAAAGCCCAGCAGGTTATCCGCTTTCGGTTTAAGACAACTAATAATGAGGCAGAGTATGAAGCTATTTTGGTTGGGCTACGATTGGCTAGAAGCTTGGAAGTCCAATGCTTGGTCATCTTCAGTGACTCTTAGTTGGTGATTAAGCAGATTTTAGGGGAATATGAAGCCTGGGGGGCAAGAATGATAAAGTATTTAGCCGAAGTCAGGGATCGGCTCCATTATTTTGGTTCCTATTCTTTTCATGGGGTGTATCGGTCAGACAATGCAGTGGCCAATGCTTTATCCAAATTGGCCATGATAGAGGAGAGTTCTTTTAGCGGTTCAATATACTTGGAATTTCTTAACGCGCCAAGTGTTCAGAGGACAGAGGTTCTGGTGGTTGAAAGATCGAATTATTGGCTCACACCATACCTGGATTACCTTAGTGATGGGTTGTTGCCTTCGAATCGAATACTGGCAAAGAAGATAATGTATCAGAGTTCCTATTTTATCTTGATCGATCGGGATCTGTATCGATGGGCCTTTTCTTCTTCGCTACTTAAGTGCCTGATGCCATCCAAAGCGACCTACGTCCTTCGGGAGGTACACGAAGGTATCTGCGGTGATCATATGGGAGCTAAGGCATTAGCTTATAAGGTGCTAAGATAAGGTTAGTACTGGCCGACTATGTTCCAAGAAGCTAAGGATTATGTGCAAAAATGTTCCAAATGTCAACTGAACAGTCTAATTCTGCGTCAGCCACCCGAGGAGTTGTCTTCGGTTCTTTTGTCGATCCTATTCGTAGTTTGGGGAATTAACATCCTCGGTCCATTACCAAAGGCGAAGGGTCAGATGAGTTTTGTGATTGTGGCAATCGATTACTTGACCAAGTGGGTAGAGGCCAAAACCCTTCAAACAATTACTAAACAGGAGTGCTTAAAGTTTTTTAAAGAATTTGTGGTGTTTCGGTTTAGCATTCCTAGGGTTCTGGTATCAAACAATGGATGACAGTTCGTGAGTTCTAAGTTTGAGGAGTTCCTATCAGATTTGAATATCCAATATCGGAAGACGTCGATAGCACATCCTTAGTCTAATGGACAAGTAGAGGTGACGAACCGAACACTGCTTAACTATATTAAGAGTAGGTTGGATGAGGCCAAAGGTCGGTGGCCCGAGGAGATGTTTAGTGTTCTGTGGGCGTATCGGATTACTCCTCGGATGATAATAGGCGATTCGTCGTTTAGATTGGCTTATGGGACCGATGTTCTTGTTCCGGTAGAGATCGGGTCTCCTTCGCTTCGGGTCAGTCAGTATAAGGAGTTGTACAACGATGAAGGGCTTCAACTCAATTTGGATCTGTTAGAAGAGGTTCGGGAGTCGGCGTTGGTAAGGTTGGCTATATATCAATGTATGACTACTCGACATTATAACTGAGGCGTTAAAATAAGGAGGTTCAAAGTTGATGATCTGGTATTTCAGGAAGCTGAGGCATCTACTCCCTAGAATACAAGCAAGTTTATGCCTAACTAGGAAGGTCCTTATAAAGTTATTGAGGTGTCGAAGCCCAGTACTTATCGCCTTCGGGCTATGGACGGAACAAAAGTAAAAAACACTTGGCATGCTGGGAGGCTTCAGAAGTATTACCAATAAGTTATGTTATTTCATTTTTACAATCTTGTAATCTCATCAGTTTATCAATAAAGTTATTTCTATTGAGACAGTTTTGGCAAAATATTTCTCATTCCATTCAATTGTATGTGCATGAGTAATTTCTTACATGGGGATAATTAAAAAATGTATAGTTAGTGATCAAGTAGGGGGTAAGGAGGTTTTTCGGCTTCATCCTCTTCATCAGAGGAGTCAAGAACTTTTGGATCGAAGCCAGTCGTTCACATCCTCTCCTTCATCCTCGCCTTAGCATCCTGGTAACCTTCGTTGAACCGTCGGATGATGTCTCCGATCAGCTCGAGGGACTTCTTGTATTCAAAGATGACCTGATGTCTGAAGGCTTCTGTCATGTGACATTCACTTATGATTCGTTTATAGTCTTCCTCCAACTTGTTGCCTGTATCCATCAGGTTCATCATTTTGTTGTGCATCTCCTTGGTGTGACTCTGAAGATCGTCCATAGCCTTCCGAAAAGCGTCGTTGTCAATCTTTAATTCATCTCGTTCGGTCAGGAGTTGTTCTTTCTGTTCATTGAGCTCAAAATGCTGGCTTTTCAGCTTGTTCAGCTCCCGCATCAGCTCTTCAGCGTGGAAAGTAGTGTTAGGGTGTCGGCTTTGTTCAGTGTGCAGGTTGATCCTAGTAGATTCAACCTCGGCTCGAAGGCATTTGACTTTGGTTTCAAACACTTTCTCCTTCGTAGTAATGGTAGAGTGTCTGGTGGAGGGTAGCCGAGGCCTGAGATACAAAGCAGCAGTCAGTAGTGTGGGGCGTATAATTAATTGAAATGGGATTTATGTGTTCGAATTTACCCGACCTTGATGCATCACACTGGCGAGGATGAGTTGTTGGGGGAATGGTCTTTGAATCTCTCTTCGTCCTTCGGAAGGGCGAAGATTTCGTGTAAAGAAAAAGGGTAGTTTTCTAGTTTTTCGGGCTATAGGGTCAGTGTGGCAAGGGCATCTTAAGTTGAAGTTGGTGGTGCGGATGGGGATGAGGTTGGTTCGTGTGGGGGACTTTTTTGGGGTTCGAGGCAAGGTTTTTTGAAGGGAGGTTCAGTAGAAAGTTATTCTATTTCTTTTCTCTTTTGGGGTTCAGGTGTGGTTTGTCGCGGTGGTTTAGAGGCAACGGATTATTGGTTCGGATAAGTGGGGGTGTTTGGGAAGGAATTATCTCGGACCTCCACTTTTTCTTAAATAAAGTTTTTCTTTTAGCAGAGGTCAGTTCTGTGGCGTTCTTTCCGGTTGGTGGAAGAGTTGGCATCGGAACAGTTAAGATCGGCTTTACTAGAATGGGGGCTTCAGTTTCTTGGATTTGTGGGGGGGGTGCTAGTGGTGGCTTTGGGAGGTTGTTCAATCTGGAGGGCGGTTTCTTGGATGGGTTCGAAGGATGGAGATAAGATGTCATCGGTTGGTGACGATGTGGGGGATGGTTGGTCGACCTCTGTGGTTGTTTGTTTCTTGAAGAGGGATATTGCAAAAACAAAGTTGTTAGTTTTGATTGGGGTTTGATAGTTTTTGTACATAAATGTGGGGTTCAGAACTTACATTTGTGGCTGTATAGCCATGACTGATCAGACAACAGATCTATCGGCCAGTTTTCTGCTGGCACCTTAAGCGTAGAGAGCTATAAGTGTGTCAACTCGATCTCTGGAAAACTTGTCAAACACTAAATTGGCCTTTGAGGAGTCGGCCCAACCTAGGAGAAGATGGGTGTCGGGTCCTCTGATGTAGAACTAGTTAGAGTGTCATCCCTTATTATTAAAAGGGGTTTTCATCCAAGTTCGTTTGTTCGATTGTTTGTTCAGCTGTCAGAAACCCGGTTCCTTGGAATGGCCTAGGGAGAACAGTGCGAAGAAAAAGTCCATGCAGGGTGGGACACCACAGTCATGGCATAAGGCAATGAAGCAGATAAGGTGTATGTATGAGTTTGGCACAAGCTGTGCGAACCCAATTCCCATAAAACCAAGGAAGACGGAGATGAATTCGTATAGGGGGAATCGAACCCCATATTTTAGTGCGTACAGGGGGACAACAGTCCATCAGTCGGGACGCTAATACATTCTCTTGTTGAGCTTCAGCGCAAGGAGTTCATACACGTTCAGTATGAGATATTGTTGACGGATTTCTTGAAGGGCTTGTTTGTTAATGAAAGATCGGGTGTTGATATGGGAGTAGACTTTTTCGGATGAGTACTCCTCCATTATTTTCATTTCTGCGATTTAGGCTTCTGTTCGAGCCGGTGACAGAGTATCTTCTGTCACAGGGGAGGAAGTTGTGGTTTAGGGGGCAGTAGTAATGGTGGTGATGATGATGGTGGTGTTTGTGGTGGTTTGAGTATTTGGGGTAGGGTTGGTGTTCACTGGTGTTGCTGTTGCTTCAATGGATGGGTTTGTGGCCAGGGTTTCATCAATGGTGGTTGGGGGTTGAGTGGAAGTAACGTCTGCCATTGTTGATCAGAAATGTAACAGGAGATGTGGTGATGTGAACAGAGAAGAAGATTGTGACAGAGAGGAGGAAATTGCTTGAGCGCTCTAAGAAAAGTTTTGAAATCTCAAATTTGGTGAAAATGGCGGTTCGATTTGGAGGGGAGGGGTATTTGTGCTCATCTTCGCACATTTCTCTAAATACGGCGCAATAATGATGATTGTGGTCCCTAGTTTGGCACGTGGAGCGAGGGGGCGTTTGTTCAATTTAAATATTCATACCATACTAATTAGGAAGTTATGTACTCTCTTATTATAAGTTTATTATAATAAGAGAGTGGGGGACAATGTTAGGACGTGATTTAGTGGGCCCAGATGGTTTGGTGGGACTTATCTCACATGGAGGAATCTTCCCACGTGGAGGTATATTTCAATCAGAAGATTTGACTTTTAAGGGATTTGGAGTCCTGATTTTATTTGACTTCCAACTCCTAAGAAAACAATCTGAATTAGTTTCAACTTCCTTTCTTTAAGGAGATACCATGATAAGGAGTCCTATTCCTAATTGGGGACATGGCGTTTGAGGAGGTGTGATCAACTATAAATACAAGACTATATTCTAATTCACAGGTAATGACACTTTGAGTACTAAAGTTTTAAGCCTCAATTGTTAATCTATTCTCCCGTCTGTATTTATTCTCACACCGGAGCTATTTTTCAGCGACCCAGGCTGTCAGCCTCCTCAGTATAATTTTGTTTTTGTACAGAATTTAGCACGTTATTTGATGATTGGGCGGGTGAACGGATTTTGACGTTAGTTAACAAATAGTATAGAAGTCAAAGCGAAATAATTATCTTTCAGAATTATTGCTACTATACTAGAGGCAATATATGTATGTGCTTATGCAGTTAAGAGTTTGTACAATTGACCTGCTCACATCTTGTTATTTGCAGAAGTTTTTCACGTCGGAACGACCTTTATGCTATCGCGATTATTTGTTTAGTTTATTTTTGTTAACGTGAAAATCATAGTTCTTCATTTTTTTTCTAATTCAAATGAAGATTAATTTTATATGTTTATACATAAATAGTAAATAATAGAATTCATGTAATTCATACTAATAAAAATATATAAAAATACAAATAGTAAATCACACTTTTTATTTTATCTCTTTTTAATATTCTTTAATTATTCACAAAAATTTGTGTATAGTTTTCGCACATAAACCTACTTGTAAAAAAAATCAAGAAATATTTTATGTTAATCATAACTAAAAATAGCTATGACTGTCGGATGGCAGAAGTTGTAAATTTGATTAAAAAGTGGGATTACTCTCTCTCCCCCTTATCTTTGAAGTTTGAATGGCCAATAGTCAGAGCCTCTTATCCTTTCATGTCTACAATTATACATGTATAGAAAAATAAAAATAAAAATTCGCATGCATTGAGGGCTTACGGCTTAGACTTAATTTTTCCCTTCTTTTTTTTTTTAAGAAGAATAATATATATGTCAACAAATATTTGATGAAGTTGAATTGTGACTAGTGTGAAAGTGTATGCGATAAGATATAATAAATTAAAATCGACCCTTCTTAATTTTTATATATCATATGTATGCACATACGTCGCGATCATAATTCAACTGAAAACTTTTACAATGTATAGTATTACTCTTTTTTAAAGAGAGTTTCGTAAAGAATAATCAGACTAAAATTTATTAAGTCTGACTATTTAAAAAATGAATGGAATAATATAAGGGGGACTTCCTCCATCAAATAAACAGAAAATTGAGCTAATTTAACTAATTCATGTGTAACCATATTTTTAAAAATGTACAATAAACGAAAGACTTGGACCAGGACAAAATAAAGAAATTATTTTCTGTGTAATGTGATATAAATGGTATGAAGGAGGATAAGGTTGCATGACTATACTAAATAACATGGTGGCAGGGCTATTAACAGTTTACAAAAAATAAAAATCCATCTATTTTAATTACTGTAGATCTGGATAAGGCTTCGCTAGCATTTTCCGGTTTGGTTCATCCTCCTTTGGCTAGCCTTCCATTGAATAATACTCCGTGACTATGTTTGTAAAAATAATTGTGAGTGATAAAATTATTTGGACTAATATAATATCATTATGAACTATTTTATTTCATGATTAATTAGATTTTTATTTAATTTTATGAACAATATTTTATCATTTTTAAAGTCATTTGATGATAAATTATATAATCCCAAGTGAAAAGATAACATTATGAAATTTTCTTTTTGAAGTATAAAATGACCTCATAAAGTATAACAAATAATCCATTTGATTAAATGAAAGACAAATCATAAGCTAAAATAGTCCCTAATAATATTAAATTAATACAAATTATTTTATCACGTCTATCATTTTTACAAACAAATGTACCCGACGTAAAAGGTATTTCACACAGTAAAACCTCTCTCCAAGATGTATATAGACGAACATCTATGCAAAAAAATAAAATTGTTCCTAATTTTGTTAAATAATATTATTTTATCTTATATATCATTTTTATTTTTTACAAACAAGTATAGCTCACATAAAATTTTTCCATAGAGGAAAATCTCTCTCCAAAACATATTGGTATCGCTTTCATTTTTTGTTACGTTGAATATAGTACTTGCTCCGTTCCATAAGAAAGAGTATCATTAGTAAAAAAATAAAAAATAAAAGTTACTATTTCATAATCAGAGTACATTTTATCGACTATATAATATAAGGAGGCAATGAATACATTTGTTGAGCTATCAAAAAAGTAATAACCCCCGAAGAAGTTAGATGATACAATGTAATCAATTTTGTCATTTTAATTTCACTTTTATAAATACCAACTGTTTTTGCAAACACACTGATTTTAATATAATTTCACCCAAATTTGTGAAAGAATTAAGCCTAATATGAATTGTTCTATTTTCTTTAGAGATTCTTCGGATCTATCAATCACAACCTCGTATTGATGTGTTGTTCCATTCACATTTAAAAGGTATACGATTGAAGTAATTTGTCATGTTTTTTCTTTGAATGTAGCACATATCTTGCTTGGTTGATTGTGGTTTTTAGATCTTCGTGATAAATTTTTAGGTTCTGAAAATATTTATAACTTTTATTATGAAAATAAGAGAATTTGCTTGCTTCCTCCCCAACCACAAATATAACTCTAACTCTAAAAGATTTCAAAGCTAAAGATTGAATTGGATGTGTATGAGATTGATGGCTCTAAATTAGTGGAGTACATGCAGCGGTGGATTCAAGATTTATCAGGCAAAATTATTTTTTATACTTACAGATAAATATTTTCATTGTTGGGATTGATTTATACTTCTGTAAGTTCAACTAATTGTCAATATAACAAGGTAGTCGGGGGATTTATTAGTAGCTCGGTCTTAAATTTTACTAATGTGTTAGGCTTGCACTCATGTTATAACAGTTATGATTTTTTAATTACTATAAAATATTGTTTGGTGTATTGATCATTGTAGAGCGTGTAAGACATCTAATTAATACATTAGATTAGCAGAACTAACTAAATTAATAAACCTAAGTATATCATGTGTTATGTATCTGCAATTCAATATAGATGGATATATACCACGTATATATGTCTCTCTTCTGCTCATTTTTCCCATGAAATTTGGAATACTTGAACGGTCGATTCTTTTTTTCGTCTGAGCTTCCATCTTTACGAATCAAAGCGCAGGAATATCTCATTAGTTAGTTAGTTAGAACAAATTATTCCATTAAAAAATGAAAAATATATAATATATTGAATAAAATATAGAAGTCTAATAAAAAGAATTTCAAATAGCATTTGAAATCAAAAACGAAAATATTTAATCTAAAAATAGATCTAATATCTAATAATATTATATAGAATTGTGATGTGAGAAATCGAAATTCTATATCGCTAGATAAATCCTTATATTCTATATATAGTATTTAGTATTGAATATTTATTTTTTTATTGTCTATTATTCTCCGTTCTACATCTATTTTTTCCTTTGAGATTATTGTGTGATATTCGTTCTTAAATTCTAATATTCATTATACCACGAAGCCATAGGCCGAATTGTAGCACCACCCCTTTGCATAGCAAAGCATGTGGGATTTAAACCCCTCCCCCTTTCCCGTGTGTAAGACATCTAATTAATACATTAGATTAGTAGAATTAACCAAATTGATGAACCTAAGTATATTATGTGTCTATTATTTTTCGTTCTACATCTATTTTTTCCTTTGAGATTATTGTGTGATATTCGTTGTTAAATTCTAATATTCATAATACTACGAAGCCATAGGCCGAATTATAGCACTGAATCAATGGTACAAAAAATAAAAAAAATAAAAATTCATTACAAAAAATTTAAAGTGAAGTAATAAAATTAAAATACAATCTCTTTAATACATTTTTAAATAAGAACTTTTCAAAATAATTTTACATACGCAAATGAAACAATACTATTAACTAAGGATTTAGTAGTGGAGGTTACAGAAAGAAAAGAAAACAAATGAATGAAAATTTTAAATTTTCTATTTATTTTTCTTGTTTGTAAGTTTTTTAAGAGATAAAAAATAAAAGAAATAGACAAAAAAGTTAACCACTTTTCTTACTAAAATTTTTCATTAAATACTGAATGGGTTTAACGGAAAAAAAGACTTTAATAAATCATTTGTAGTCTCTACATTACTCTTCATATACAGATATAAGGATAAAGTGGTAATTTATATTTAAAATTAAAAAAAAATCATGTACAAACATAAAAAAACACAAAAGAAGAGTTGCAAGTTTTCTATTATTTTTTGTCCATCCTAATTTAAATTTTTTATTCCTTTCTTTTGTACCCAAAATTCACAAACATAATGAAAAATTCCTCTTTTCTCTTATCAAATCTAGTAAAAAAAACTTTTATCTAGGTGAATATATATACATATATATGTGTCTATGTATATTGTTAGAATTTGAGCAAATTTGAAATGAGTTTCATTAATTATTTGAAATGAATCTACATATTAATGTGTTGTACTCTATGAGTAGATTAAAATCAAGTATTTGGAAGCTCAAATTTATGGAATAATGAATGAGAAATTAAGTCCCACAGATCACCATTGGAAATGATAATAAATACATGTTAGAAGTCAAGTCCCACATCGGTTAAGAACTAAAGTTTGAATGGGTTTATATACAATTGAGTTGTTCTTGGGTTTGGGCCTCAAGGGGCACCTCAATTTTGTGGAGGGGAGGGGACCTAACCAAAGCTTGGTTTGAACCCACACGCGCGCCGCCGACCGACCGGTTGGTCGGGCTCATGGCTCGAGGTTCGTGGTTCGTGGGTTAATTTGGGTCATTGTATATATCTTTTTAGGCAAAATTTATTTAAATTTTTTATTTAGTTCTATTATCCAAAACTGTGTCGTTTTGAGAAATGTTATTTATTATCATACTACGTCGTTTTGGGAAACGCTATTTGCTGAACGGAAGTGTTAATATTGCGTCGTTTTGGGAAGCGTCTGCTCGAATAGAAGCGCCCTTTCTGGCAAGCCCAAAACTGCCCGAACGGACGCGCCCATTCTGCCAAGGCCTAAAACTACGTCGTTTTGGCTGAACAGGCGCATCCCATGCCTTTTCAAGGGGTTGTGTCCCATATGATGGGTCACTAAACCTTCCTATAAATAGGCTAGGAGGGACAGCCATTTCGATCATTAAATTCAGCATAACATCAAGCATTCTAGTCTTCATTATTTCATAAGTTATTCATAGTTCTTTTTGAGAGAGAAGTTCAGAAAATTTGTTCGGTTCGTTGTGTGTGTTATTTGTAGTGCTGATATAACACACGTTGTCATTGTATCCTACGAGACAAGTGCCGCTAACTCTAAGCACCAATAAAGAGGGCATAATTGTCTTAAGAACTTAGCACCAAGTACTAGCCTTGACAAATTTATTTCTGTAGTTTGGCTTACTTGAGATAAGTTTATATATACATATAGCCCTTGTCCTTTCAGTTTCCATAACAATCTTAAGACAATTAATATATATATATATATATATTTGCAATAAATATGGCTACCGATTCTTTAACTATAATAGGTTCTTCTTCTACACTTGTGATACCAAATATTCCTGTGAACCATGGTGAAAAACCAGAAAGGTTCAATGGAACAGAGTTTAAAAGATGACAATAAAAGACGTTGTTTTATCTCACTACTCTAAACTTGGCAAGGTTTCTTCATGAAGACCCCCCAGTGCTTAGTGAGAATGAAACAGACAAACAAGTTGTTGCGGTAATAGATGCATGGAAACATGCTGATTTTTTATGCCCAAACTATATTCTCAATGGATTGGATAACACATTATATAATGTGTATAGTTCTCTCAAGACAGCAAGAGAATTATGGGATTCCTTGGATAAAAAGTATAAAACAGAAGATGTTGGTACGAAGAAGTTCGTAGTTGGCATATTTTTGGACTACAAGATGATGGATTCCAAGGTTGTCATCAACCAAGTCCAAGAATTATAAGTAATTCTGCATGAAATACATGCAGAAGGTATGTCTTTAAGTGAATCTTTCCAAGTTGCTGCTATTATTGAAAAACTACCACCAATGTGGAAAGATTTCAAGAATTATCTCAAGCATAAACGCAAAGAGGTGAAACTTGAAGACTTAATCGTAAGATTAAGGATTGAAGAGGACAACCGTGCTTCTGAGAAAAAAGCAGGAAGGACCTTTGTCGAACATAAAGTCAACGTGGTGGAATAAGGTCAGAAATCTAAAAAGAGAAAGTACTCCGGCAATGGGCCTCAATAGGGAACAAATAAAAAGTTCCAAGGCAAGTGCTACATCTGTGACAAGCCAGGGCATAAGGCAAAGGATTGTCGTAAACGCAAAAATCAGAACAAGAAGTCTGCACAAGCCAATGTAACGGAAATGGATGGACTTCTTCAGGATGTTTTTGAAATAAACATGGTTGAAAATCCCAAGAATAGTGGGTAGATACTGGAGCAACCCGTCATGTGTGTTCTGACGGGAAGATGTTCTCCACATATCAAGAAATTGAGAATGGAGAACAATTATACATAAAAAATTCTTCTACATCCAAGATTGCTGGACAAGAAAAGGTGGTTCTGAAGATGACATCTAGCAAGGAACTCACCCTCAACAACATGCTCCATGTGCCTGATATTAAGAAAAATTTAGTGTCAGGATCTATGAGCAATGGACTCTTCAAAATGAATGTAATGACTATTGTACCTTCCAATATTAATAAAATTACATCTTTTGCTTATATTATTGAGTCATCTAATTTATGGCATAGTAGATTAGGACATGTTAATTATAATACTATACGTAGATTAATTAATATGGAATATTTGCTAAAATGTAAAATTAACTCCAATCATAAATATGAAGTTTGCGTTGAGGCAAAACTTCAAAAATCTTCTTTTAAATCAATTGAAAGAAGTACGGAACCTCTTGAATTAGTACATACTGATATTTGTGACTTAAAGTATATACAAACAAGAGGAGGTAAGAAATAATTTCTTACTTTTATAGATGATTGTACAAGATATTGTTATGTTACTTATTGAGAAGTAAAGATGAGGCTTTAGAAATGTTTATACATTACAAAAATAAGGTTGAGAATCAACTTGATAAAAAAATCAAGATAGTTAGAAGCGATAGAGGTGGAGAATATGAATTTTCTTTTGTTGAAATTTGTTCGTAACGTGGTATGATACACCAAACAACTGCACCTTATTCACCATAGCAAAATGGTGTTGCTGAAAGAAAGAATAGAACATTGAAAGAAATGATGAATGCATTATTGTTAAGTTCTAGGCTACCTCAGAATTTGTGGGGGCAAGCAATTCTTTCAGCAAATTATATTCTCAATCGAATACCCCAAAAGAAGTCTAATGCATCACCTTATGAGTTATGGAAAGGACGAAAACCGTCTTATAAACATTTAAAAGTGTGGGGGTGCTTAGCAAAAGTAATGGTTCCTCCACCCAAAAAGGTGAAGATAGGACCAAAAATAATAGATTGTATATTCATTGACTATGCTAATAATAGCAGTGCATATAGATTTTTGGTTAATAAATCAAAAATAGAAGAAATACATGAAAATATTATTATTAAGTCAAAAGATACAGAATTTTTTGAAACAGTATTTTCTAATAAGAAAATAACAGAGCCAAGTTCTAATAAACTGGAAGCAAGTTCAAATAAAAGAACTTATGACGTTGTTAATGACAGTGATCATAGTTTAAAAGATATTGATGAATCTAGATGTAGTAAACGTGCTAGAATATCAAAATCTTTTGGTCCGAAATTTCTAACTTATTTGTTAGAAAATGAGCCTCAAACTTATAGAGAAATTGTATCGAGTCCCGAAGCTCCATATTGAAAAGAGGCTATAAATAGTGAAGTAGAATCCATACTGCACAATCATACGTGAGAATTAGTAGATCTCCCACCATGTTCTAAACCTCTTGGATATAAGTGGATATTCAAGAATAAAATGAAAGCAGATGGATCTATAGATAAATATAAAGCAAGACTTGTAATAAAAGGATACAAGCAAAAGGAGGGTTTAGATTATTTAGGGTTTAGGGTTTAGATTATTTTGATACCTATTCTCCTGTGATAAGAATATCTTCAATTAGGATGTTAATAGTTATTGCAGCTATATATAATTTAGCGATACATCAAATAGATGTGAAAACAGCCTTCTTGATTAGTAATCTTGAAGAAGAAATATACATGAAACAACCAGAGGGGTTTTTAGTTCTAGAACAAGAAAAGAAAGTTTGTCGACTTGTAAAATCCCTTTATGGATTAAAACAAGCACCTAAACAATGGCATGAAAAATTTGACAGTGTAATGATGTCAAATGGTTTCAAAATAAATGAGTGTGACAAATGTGTATATGTCAAGGACATTGAGAAAGGGTTTGTCATACTTTGTCTTTATGTAGATGATATGCTCATTATGGGTAGTAATAATGAAATCATTAAAACTACCAAGAGAATGTTAAATATTGCATTTGACATAAAAGACATGGGTGTTGCCGCTGTAATATTAGGAATTAAAATTTTTAAAACATCGGATAGATTAATGTTATCACAATCACACTATATTGAGAAAATACTCAAAAAATTCAATCAATATGATTGTAATCCTGTGGGAACATCGGTAGATATAAATCTAAATTTGTCTAAAAATAAAGGAGAGAGCATATCACAACCTGAGTATGCATAAATAATTGGAAGCCTTATGTACATAATGAATTGTACACGTCCTGACATAGCATATGTTGTAAATAAATTGAGTAGATTTACAAGTAATCCAGGATATCTACATGACTACATCTATGAATTTTGCTTCAAGTCCAAGATCTTATCAGTTCCCATGACACATTATGCACCTAATTTAAGAAATCAATCAGACTTGGTATATTAAGTGTTAAAGGTAAGAAGAAGAAAAAAACCTAAAATGAGGAATCTAAAGCTTATTCTTCTGTTTGGTTTAGAAATAAAGGGATGATTATGAACGATGAAAAATATTAAAAGAAAAAATATTATCTAAGGTAATGTTTTAGTCAACTTGACTAAGATTACTTAACAAAACAACGTGATTTTATCCTTTAGGGTTAAATTTTTCATTTTTGAATTTTATTAAAAAAAATTATAATTTTAAATTTTATACATAACTATGTCGTTTTATTATGTTGCCTTAGTCAGACTTCACTACGGTTGCCTTATATTACCTTTCCCTATATTTTATATGTTGCCTTAGCCGGACTTGGCTAAGGCTGCCTTATATTACCTTTCCCTATATTAAAATATGGTATATGCTGGGACAGTATCACAAAATAAGATCAAGAAGATAAGTAAAAGATTTCCTAATCGCAGTTGATTACCTTACTAATTCCTTTGTTGAACCAATGTAAACTCCTAAAATATAAATAATTAGGACAAAAAAACTTACATTTATCCAAAAATATAGGGATCAACATCCAATTTTGATTGATTAATTATATTTTCTAAAACCGTGTAGATATCTGGGCTAATATGATAAATCAAGTCCTCAGCGAGAAATTCATGAACAATGCCATTCAACTCGATCCAACTACATCCAGGTTTTTTCTTAATCTTTTGATTTCTCATCATCTTCATCGTCTTCAAAGCATCTTCCCACTTATTCGCATTGCGATAAATATTCCATAGAAGTATATACACCCCATCATCATCAGGTTCTAGTTCAAGCACCTTCCTTGCAGCCATTTCAGCCAATTTCAAATCCCCTTTCCCTAAACAAGCACTGAGAAGTGACCTCCAAATCACAGCATCTGGGTTCATGGGCATACATTCAATTAACTCGACAGCTTCGTCTAAACACCCTGCTCGACCAAGAAGATCCACCATACACCCATAATGCCGGATTGTGGGTTTGAAACCATAGCAATGTATCAATCTGTTGAACAAAATTTTCCCATCGTCGATCAATCCAGCATGACCGCAAGCAGATAGTACCGAAACAAATGTAACCTCATTGGGGACTAGTCCAGATTCCAACATGTCGTAAAAAAGTTCAACTGCATCTCTTCCTTTGCCATGAAGCGCCAATCCCGATATCATTGTTGTCCATGAAAACAAATCTTTACTTGCCATCTCGCCAAAAATCCCCAAACCCAAGTCTAAACTTCCACTCTTAGAATACATATCAATCAAAGCATTATTCACTGCAACATCAACAACCATAACTAATTTATTGACATAACCATGAACCATTCGGCCAAAATTAAGAGCCCCAATATCAGCGCACCCAGAAAGAACAGTAACAATCGTAATCTCCGTAGGATGAGCTCCACCTTCTTCTCTCATTTCCCTAAACAGTTCCAACCCACAAACCGCTGCCTTCCCACGAATATAACCCACAATCATCGCCGTCCAAGAAACTGCATTTCTCAGCAGCATTTCATCAAACACTTGGCGGGCACTCTCAATATCATCACACATCACAAACCCATTAAGCAAACTACTCCATGACACAACGTCCTTAACTTCCATCACATCAAACACAGTTTTCGCATACCCAATTGCTCCAATTCTACTATACATATCGATCAAAGCATTACCCAGAATCGGCTCGGACCCCAATTCAAACCTATACACCATCCCATGAACTATTTTCCCATTTTTCAAGTCTTTATTACGCCCACAAGCAGATAAAGCACCCACAATAGAAAACCCATCAGGCCTGAGGCAAGTGCTGACAACCATATCGGAGAAAAGAGAGAAAGCTTTGGTTGAACTTCCAATTTGTAAGTACAAAGTAATTAAACAAGTCCACGAAACTAAATCTGGGTTTTTGATTTGGGTGAAAATTTTGTGGGCTTCGATTGGTTTGTTGAGTTTTGTATAGGTGTTTAATAATTTACAGGCGAGGTTTTGATGAGTGAAAAGAGAACCGACTGTTATGGCCTGGGCATGAATTTGCTTAATCAGTTTCTCGTGGTTTTTGCATTTGTCAAGTAAATACCGAAAGCATGTCAGTTGGTTGTTCATCTAATTCTTCAATTCAATGTTATATCATGCCTGTCGATGATTTAAGACAAAAATCTGAGTTCCATTTTTATCAGAAACAAAAGGCTGATAAATTCAAGAGGCATGAATTGATGATACTAATGGCATGCATGGGTATTAACAAATGTAATGATGTGGCTGCTTTGAAATTTTTGGTTCAAATTTTATGCCTGTTCTGTAGCGACTAGTTTTTTTTTTTGGATAAGTGATACAAATATTAAAAATTTTAAATTAAATTATTAATTGAGTTGTTCTAATTAGAGTATTTGAGTATGTTAATAGTTTAGTTTTTGGTGTTTAATAACAAAAATTATTATTTGAATTCTTAGTTTCATATTATAATTTGTATATGTTAAATTTTCTTGAGTATATGTTAAAATTTGGGATGTTTATGATTTTGATTATATTGTTTAATACAGTTGGTGTTGTTTCTGTGCAATATTAAATTAAAAAATATATAATAATATTTATTACTACTTCTATCTTGTAAAAGATTTTTCTTTAAATATATATTTTTTTTTTTTGAGTAACAACATTGTGTGACTTATGTTTAGTTTAATATTTGAGACAAATAATTGATATAATTTTTAATACTTTTTTATATGAATAATAAGATTGGTTTTGTAATAATAAGTTTGTTTTACGTAAATTTTAATATTTGGAAAAAATAATTATAATTTTTTTTACGTTTATTTGTACGTTTATAGCTATTAAAATTTTACTTTTTAATTACAAAAAAAATATATTTGAATGTATATTACGTAAATTTTAATCTTTAAGAAATTTAATTAGCAAAAAATTTACGACTTTATTTTCCTGATAAAATAAATATTTATTATTTTTTGACATTTATGTTATTTACAAGTGCATAATTTAATTAATTAGATCAAGTTAAGTAAAAATTATAATATATAAATTTATATTTAGTAGATATATTAAACATTATAACTTGAAAGGTATATTTGACATTATATTAAAAATATTTTTGGATATTAGTTGGTCAACCACACTAGGGGTAGTGAATGTTACATATTGTAGAATAGAGGGGTATTAACTACTCCCTCCGTCCCAAATTAATTGTTTTTCTAGGACTTTTTAAAGTCAAATTGACTATTTTTAAAATTAATAATTAAACATATATAAATATATTTCTAAAATTATAAAAATTGAAATTAGTAATAAATTGTATATACTTTCTTTTGGTTATAATATCTTTACCTATATGTTAGCAAAAATAGTAAAAAAATTAGTTTTAAAAATAGTCAATTTGACTTTAAAAAGTCCTAGAAATGCAATTAATTTGGGACGGAGGGAATATTACTTAAAAATTAGAGGGGTGATGAGTGTTATTATGATTATCTACAGGAAGTGTCAATGTATTTTACTCATTGAGATTTGAGATAATTAAGAAAAATCTCGTTTATTAGGTCTAGATCAAAGAAGTAAATGAACCGAATCGAGTTAAGTATTAAGTTGTTCAAATTTGGTTCATAAAATTTATTGAGTCTGAAATAATGTTTGATTGAGGCTCGTTTAGCTACCGAATCGAGCACGATCTCAAATCGAGTTCTAACAATTTGAACTTTTCGAACGAATGTAATCCGAATATCAATAGAAAAATGCAATTTAAAGAGATCCAAGTAATTTATCGAACTTTAAAATTTGCTTATATTTAAATCTTTTATATTTCGAGTCGAGTTTGAATCGAATTTTAAGTCAAGCTAATACAAATCAAGTCCCAACTATTTGGTTCATTTTATGGCCTTATCAAAGATCATAGATTAGTGGTAGAGGTCTCTCCTTTTATTGTATATACGTCAATATACAAAATTTAAAAGAATTAAAAAGGACCCCACTTTTTAGTTTTAGACCAAGAGTGATCGACTAGTGGTAAAGATCTCCCTCCCCTTTATTATAGAAGGTAACAAGTTTGAGTGCAGCTCTAAATAGTAGTTAAAAGATTTTTAGAATTAACCAAGGCTAAACATGAATAAAAGGTAAGTTTTTCTAAGTTTTCCCTAACTCCCAACTTGGCCCTTCTCTAGGTCTCCCTAGTTCCCACTTTGGCCCTTCCCCAAGTTTTCCTTAAGCCCTATGATTTCACATTAGTCACAATTCGATTCCGTTAAATTTGTTAGTTATTGACTTTTTAAAACTAAATAAAATATTTTAAAATTTAAAATTGGCATAAATTCATTTTGTTTTAGTCAATATAAAATAAATATTATATACTAAGTAAAAAGTATATTAATATAATATTTATTGTTTTGTAATTTTTAATAAATTTTATCAATTTTAAGTTTAAAATATTTTAAATTGATATTTAAAAATTAATAATGATCCTATAATATGGAACGAAAAAAGTACTAAATTCTACTTTAAACAATTTAAGACTAAAGATATATTTTGCAATTTGAAATTTAATTGGCAAAATCTTAAAATTTAAAACTAATATGATTTAATTTAAGTTTCGCAGAAAATAAATATTGTTATCATTAATAGTTTAGCTAGTATAGAATAATAATATTTGTTTATACTAAATTTAAAGGAATACATATTGATTTGAATTTTAAAATTTTGTAAATTAACCTAAAAGAATCAAAATGTATTTATAATTATACAAATTATAAAGGATCATCAATGCAAGTATACAAATTATTAACGGAATTGATACTTCGACAAGGTAAAATTGATATTTCTACAAAATCACTCACAAATTTTATTATTCGTATAAAAGAAATTTTGTGAAAATATCATTTTCCCTTGTAAACATATCAATTCTCATTTTTAATGGTGAAATTATCTAATGAAATTAACAAGCATAACAAAATATATTAACTATTCCTCTCTGTTGTGAACATATATATTGATCATCCAAATCTGGCAAGCATAACAAGGTTTTGTGCAATTGACTCAATAAACTTTATAGCAAGAGGGTGCAAACTCAATGGGCAGCCCACGTCCGCCCATGTTAATTGGGTTTGAGTTATGAATTATTGAATGAAAATCTTAAATAGTCCAACCCATATCCACCTACTTATTAAATGCGTGGATATGGACTACTATTGAATCCCAATTAAGTTATAAAGTTAAATTCTAAATGATTTGTTCCTTCCTAACATAATTCGAATCATACAACTCTCTCTAATTTATACAAGGCACAAATACAATTCAGAACAACTATTGATTATGTACAGTTCCTAGAACGGCTTTAAAAATTCTCCTATCTCATATCCTGGAACAATTTTGGCATAATTTTAAAGTTAGAATGTTAATATAATTTTCAATTTTCGTTTTAGGTTTTGAAATATATATATATATATATATAAGGTTTACAATTTCCAATTTTAGAGAGAGAAAGTGACATGAGTGATAAAAAAATCCTAGAGATCACTGTTTTAAAACCTAGCCCGGACCAACTAGTCCAACCGGTTGACCAAGAACCGGTTCTGTATCCGGTCCGATTTGGTCAAATTAAACTAATTTGGTCAAAACTTGAATTGAACTGGTTGATCACTGGTTGAACCAATAAATCGATTTTTAATTTTTTTTAATTTTTTTTTTGTTCCAATTTTTTTTTAATATTAAAATTAACTATTTTTAGTAATATTATAACTCAACTTTATTATGTTTTTTAGTTCATTAAAAATGAATTTTTTTAAAATTTTATTAATTACTAATAATATATATATATATATATATATATATTTATATATTTATGACGTCACCGGTTCAATAACAATTCAACCACAGATTGAACCAATGACCCATCCACCCGATAACTTTTTCGATTCGATGACTGATCTGAATCTAAAAACATTGCTAGAGATATAAAGTGATAAAAAAAATTAGAGAGAAAGTGATGTGAGTAATAAAAAAAATTCTAGAAATATAAATTCTAAAGATGAGATAAAAGAAAATTTAGAGTGTGTGAAAAAATCATATATATTTATGTTAGTTTAATATACGAGCTAACTCATATCCATTTATAACCGCTCACTTTTAACTCACTCAATTTTTAACCTATTTAAACCCAACCTATATAAACTCAAACTTATTTATGTCCACCCACACCCGCCTATTTGACAGGTCTAATTTAAGATAATAATTTAAGTACTCATTTTCTCATAATAAAAAAATATATATTAACCACTCCTTTCTGTTGTCATTTGACTCATTTGGGAGTGAAACAACTTACCTTTTACCACTTCTAATTCAATGACAAATTCAGCAAAAGTACATTCACTAAAAAAGGGTTCAACAATAAATTCACATTCAGCCAGAATGTGAGAAACTGGGACGAGAGAAATGCAGTTCCATATTTTTCATCATCCAGAGTTTGCATAGAGTACTTAGCGATAGCAATCAACCAAATGGTTGTCTTCCTATTGTCGACCCACATATGGTTCATATCTGATTGTCTAATTAATTCTGTCAAGAAAGAAAAAATAAAAAAAGAAGAGAGAGAGAGGGAGAGAGAGAGGGAGAGAGAGAATTAAGGAAAAAGAGGCCTTGACAAAGTTAGATTTTCCATCAAAGATAATGGCAATAAAACTTTAATTAAAAAGAAAAAGAAAGGGAAAAAAAACATTGCAGCAGAAATATTTCCTCAAGATTTTGCCAAGTACAAGTTAGAGTATACCTTGAGAAACTTCCGTACTAGATGCAAATAAGCCTTTCACAAACTGATTTCAAATCTGACACTTTCTTGATACTGAAAACAAAGGGAGAGACCGTTACTAAATTCATAATATGGTATTATTTTAAAGCCAAGAAAACATAAACAGGGTCATGGAATAGGAACAAAAAAACTAGCTCTCAAACAAGTTCCTCATTGATAGTAAGATATAATAAGAGTTGACAGCACAATATAATTATTGTTGCATTTCAAATCAATGGATTTCAACGTCATCGTTTCACGAGATAGCTGCTACTTCTGGAAATATATAAGAGTATTTTCAAATTAAAGACAAAATATCTTGTTATTGATGACTGGCTTTTTTCCGCTTCATTATTTAGTATTATTTTAGGGCTAAACATCTATTCTTCATTTATTTAAAGATTTTTTATTTGTATTTATTTTCTTCTTGCAAATGCAGCAAGCAAAGTGAAGGATCTAGCAACAACAAATAACTAATTGAGGACGGCAATGAAAACTGCAGCTAAAGAACCTTTAGCTCCTGAAAAATATGAGGACACATGTTCCTTGGGCATTTTAAGATCGCGAAGTCTTCAGCATTTCCCTCTGTTCTAGAATCTTAAAACTTTACTGTTCTTGTAAGAATAATCATAATTATCAATAATATTCCTTCTCTTTTAATATTTGGGACACTAGACTACTAAAGAAGCCTATAAAAGCACGAGCGCAAAAAAAATGATGAAATGGTACCAAAAACTTTGACTCATGGCACAACATGTAACTAAAAAGTTATGCGATCTTTAAACATGTCCATGTCATTAAAACGACGGTAGCCAAATGAAGATGTACTGGATAATAATTGAAAACTAAACACGTATAGATGTTAAGAGCAAATATAGAGAGTTGCCCCAAATTATTTGGTCATGAACTGTCTAACAGTTGCATCACTAAATAATAGAAATTTTAAGTTTATAGCACTAACAGGAGTGGTCATTCATAAATTCACATCAACTTATGTCTCAAGCAGTGCTCATCAAAATCAGGCTGGGTCTGATTTTTAATCAGTTAGTTTGATTCGGAAAAATATAAATCAGTTAAACATATTAGCTATAAATAATCGTATCAACAATAACACTCAAGTCCAAAGATACCCAAACAGTAACTCACAAAATGAGTTTGACAGCTGATTTGACATTTCTAAGGTTTTACAACTCCCTACGCAAGTTAGAAAAATCTCTCTCCATATGTTTATCTCCCCTCTCCAATGGAGGGAATAGTGAAAAATAAAAAGGTTAAGCAAGATCAAGGGAAAGATGTGGAGAGTTTTTTAACCATCTTGGGTTAGTTTGGTAGTAAGTGGTCCGTCCTATTGATGCCAAATCAGCTCTCTACCTCTTCTTTCTTAGTATGGGCTTCTCTCTACCTAATGGCTAATCACTTGATGAGAAACTTTTGCGTGTTTTGCACTGTGGCATTATTTTTCTAACCAACTAAGAATGGAACTAGATGCAGACCCGATTTTACAAATTTTAGTGAATCATGAGTATTATAAGTAAATTTAGTTGTTTTTAACTTAAAAGTATAAATTTAAAAATTAGACGGCTGATGGACAGAAAGAATATGCATGCCACATTTTTATCCCCAAAACCACGTGGGATTTTTATTTGTTGGGAACACTCAGTAAAATATTCTTTGTTTGCTTTGAGATTGTGCTAACAAAAGTAATTGGTTTGAGAAATTCAACAATGTATTAGCACTACTACAAGTCAACTTCTAATGTGCTTATACTTCCTTTTTCTTGCCATTATATGCTACCTTTTACCCCCTTTTCTTTTGGCATCTTGGTATGGTTTGAACATGTCATTCATGGTATATAATCTCATTGTTGTTATGTGACTTATGTCTTAGAAAGGCATTTAAAATTATAATGTTTCTAAATTGCAGAATAAAGTCTACTACTTTGAGAGTAAGGATGAAAGAATCACCTAATGTAACCTCTGAAGTGAGAACTAATATACCTATGTTCTAGTTCCAGTTCCAGTTCCAGTTTAGGCTGGTGAATTGGTGATATCCTAATCAAACCAGACAAAGAACACCCATACTTATAATAGACGTCTGAAAACTAAGGTGAGAACCTAATAATCTCTCAACATATGATTCCAATTGAGACTTGCAAGACCGGAGTCAGACATGCAAACTAAATAACCAAATCAAATTCCCCTACAACTTAAGTTATGCATTATGTCTTTATATCTACTTTTTTGTTTATTTATTATTTTATTTTATTTTTGAGAACTCTATTTCTGATCAGTTTTGAAGCCCTAAAGCAATGTGTACTCTATAAATATCCTCGCAATTATTGGCTTTTGCCACACTAAGCCCTTGTCTGGGAGGAAGGTATAGTGGATAGGTTCTAGGTGTGGAAGCAAAGGAGGAAGTGAAAGGGTGTTATAACAGCACTAAGCAACATCCAACAGCTCCAGCACGCTTCTCTTCCTTTTTTATAGAGGCTTGAAAGATGCCCTCCTTTCTATGACCAGATCAGGAGCTGCATAATCTGATGAGCTATCAGCTGAGAGGCTTCTATGATTACCTTATGCATAATTTCTTATCAGTTATAAGGGAGTAATGTCTATGATCATAATAGTAATAGTATAAAATAAACGTTATTCTACTTTCCTTCCCTTCCTTCTAATTCTACGAAAAAACAAAAGGGAAAGGAGGCTCCCTTTCCCAATGGTACCTACCTGTCCCCGGGAGTAATTTTCATATGTACCTTTCCCCTGGTCATAATTCCTCATCACTTGTAAGTGAGTAATGTCTATGGTTATATTAGTAAAATTATAATATAATACTTCTATTCCCTTACCTTCCTTCTCATTCTATTACAAAACATATGGGATAGGAGGTTCCCTCTCCCTATGGTATCTTCACTAGGAAACTTCCCCCTTGATTTAGTTGTACCATAGCAGAGCATAATACTCATCTAGTGTTGTTCTTTCACGGAAAATGCAAAATGGTGCAAAACCTCACTAAAACAGCTACTGTCAACATAGTACTACTAACATATCTATTAAGGAGGATGATAGACTCACTTGTACAAGATGTCACCACTAGGCGCCAACTTCTTGCCAATCCAATCTGGAACCAACTTTTCAAGCTGCTCTATCTGTTCTTCGACCTCTCCTTCATATGTCAACAAAAAATCGTTTACACTTCTATATATGGGCACTTATATAAACGAAAGAAAAAGGATTAGCAACAATTGTGCATACTTCTCTCAACAATATCAAGCGCATTCATAATTATTTTATGCACAAGCTCCTCCTTTGTGATAGAAGAACAGTTTGCGTACTGGAATATTTGATCAATGATGGCAACAAGGTCAGGCAGGCAACAGGATATCTGCTGGCTTGATGTCGATGCACTTCGATTGATCACATTGTCACTGGAACTGCAGCAGCTGCTGACCTATCACAGTAAGCTCTATGGTCAAAAACGTAAAAGAAACAAAATTAATCAATTCAACAAGTACAAGGACAGACTATGAACATGCCGGATTAAAAATGAAATACTACAGTGAAAATCCAAAACCTTAGCATAGATTAGACCTGGCAATATAGTTGGAAAACCATATTCCAACCCAAACTTAACTGGATCCATTAAGTTTGGGTTGGACATCTGTATTTTATAATCTAGGTTGGTCACAGTTCAGACTTATATTTTGACAAACAAATATAGGTCCAAACTAGTTAACTGCTGTTTGACCCAAATTTGTTAAAATAATATCTTACTTTACTCTCCATGAACTTCGCTCTCCCAAAACTAAAAGAGTTTGGCGGTGTAGGAAATTGAAGTAGTTAAATTATGGGAAAAATTATGACAGATTCCATATGGTTTAATAGGTTTGCATAGGTTTATACATGTTACATATACGAGGCAGCCACTGGAGCAAACAAGCTTTGCCAGTACTGGAGCTAGCCGAGGTAGAGAACTGAGAAGCTGTCGTATTTCACAGACGATTGAACGACCTAATTAATAATTTTAAAGCTGAAATATGGGTCGATCTGGATTGAACCCATAACCATTTGGACCCAAACCACATTACCTATATTAAAAATGAGTTATGGTTTTAGTTTTTAATGGACCATAACCCATATTTTACAAACTGAAACCAACTGCTTCCATTTTTTGCCAGGCCTAGCATAGATATCATTAGCGAATAAAACATATGAATGTGTCATGTCAACAGAAAAAGTGGGTGAAAAAATTTTAATGGAAGAATAGTTCTAAGAGAACTTATGGTATGATGGTCCACATATTTTTAAGTAAAATGGGTCGGGTCCAAAGTTAAGTAACTAATTGATATAATAAGTTCTAATTTCATCAAATGACAGTTATTCAGGTGAGATCATGAAACCGATCTCAATGCATGAAGTATAGAATTATAGACAAGGAAACTTAGCAAGTTTTAATTTCGTCTTCACATGAGTTGGTTTTTTGGGGCTCCCCAATATTCTCCATGCATCTTCTACTGTGTTCATAACTTTCTTAGATGAATGAATGAAACTTCAAATCATAATAAACAGCTGAATCAAAACTCTCTTGTTAGGTCTGTGAAACATTTGAAATGGCACTGGAGAACCTAAAATGGTCTTGAATATCAATGAAGTTGGCCAAATAATTATATATCTCCTGTTAAGCTGGGTTCCATGCCTGTTTCTTACAGGAGTGCAGTTAGAAATGGTCTTTAGCCTCGTCATTTTCTATCAGCTCTTGTAGGATATATGAACCTCGCCTGCTTTGAAGTTTTCTTGCAATAAAAAAATTCTTTTCATTAAATATAAAACTCTTTTCCATAATAGAAAGTAAGACATAACTTTCTCAGTAATAACACTAGAATATTCACTAATGAGATGTATCTATTTTTATGGAAGCAAGTTCAAGTGCATATTTTGATTAACAGGTTTCAAGTAATCCAAGTCAAGTAAAACTGATAAATATGACCCTAATATTCTGATTGCAGAGTGTCTGATAAGATCAAAACTGAATGCTTAAGCAGGTTTAACAGTTTTATACCTTTGGAAGAGGAGCAGCCAAAGAGGCAGTATTGTTTTCCTCAATAATACTTTTGGTTTCTCCCTGAGGGATCATATTAGGTGCAACTTCGTACTGCAGTATCCCATCTGCAGTGGAGTTTAACAATCTGTCTTCACCTTCTGAGTATGTAAAGTCCAAAGTTCTCTTTGCAGACATATTGTTTACTGTCCGTTTTAGGATTGTCGTGGTCTTGAGCTTGTCACAACTAGGCTGTGATCTCTGTGGTGTCGATTGTGCAGGTGTTTCAATCATCAAATCTTCCGATTTCAATGTAAGCTTTATAGGAGTGCTTTCACATGAAACGGAGCTGAAGCATGGGGGATTCGTCAGCTGGACTGGGTGTGTGGCAATAGCGGGTTCAATGCATGAATCAGGAGATGTGCTATGTGGCTCAGTGTCTTGGTGACGACTATCATATTTAATAGACAAAAAAGGGATCGGAGATGCTAAGAGTTGAGTCTTTTCTGTTTCTTCAACAAGATCCTTTTGAGAGAAGTGTCTACTGAAAGATGAATGCAGGTGGGAAGAATTTAATTGTTCAGCTTGAATGAGATTTGGTTGCAATACTGCAGATGAATCAACTGGCAATGCGTCTGCAGTGGTGCTAATACTTCTTTTGTTAAATGGCTCTGGCAAAGCTGCCTCGGGGATTTCACAACTCTGGTTTCAAATGCAAAATATGTCAGTTAATATTTCAATAGCCCATCTAAATAAACTTTGCAACCCAACTTAGAGCACAGATTCAGGAAGCTATACAGGATATGTTAAAGACCATGCATTCAACGTCACAAATTCATTAGATATCTAAATTTTGAATACCTTAAGGTCCATCAAAGCAGTTAATCTGAATCTGATATCTAATAATCATGTTTCTATTCCCTGCTAAAGCTAGCCATCTGATTCAAAGAAATCCCAGGGTTGGTTTTCCAAGGAACTTTAGTTAAAATTAGAAGGAAAAGAAAAAATTATCTATGACAACCCTTTTATACATTGAGTGAGAAGAAAGTGAAGAGACAGCAGGTAACCCAATTTTTTACATAACTTATACTTCAAGATAGCATTACTCCAGTACCGCAATGGAGCATCCAAAGCCATCAACCACATATACACAAGAAAACTTCTTTTATTAGCTTATTTAGAGTTATCCAGCCAAAACTAGATCATATCAAGTAATAGGTGGCACAATTATATTTGAAATCTCTTCTTGAATATCATCCGCTCACCTACTATCTTCTACAAAAACATCATAATAGACAAACACCAAACTCGACTCAACAACAGTTTTTAGCCCAAATTAGTTTGGGGGAGAGAAAAAAGGTATAGTGAAAACCATTACCTCAGTATGAGTACTGTAAAAATTGAAGAGCCTAGAAGCAAACACTACACGCAGAGCCAAATAATCAGACTGCTCATCGTGACCCTTCACAATATCGAACAACAACGTAATTATCATCTCTGGCTCCATGCACATGGTTTTCTCGTCATGTATCAGTATCCTTTCAGTCTCAACAGCTTCTGGAAGGATAAATTTTATTTGTGCAAGATGCTTGTATGAGAACTTTCTAGCAACAAGAGAATAAGAACACATCGTTGAGAATTAGTAATCATCAAACTAGTAAGAAAAAAATACAAACCACGGCATCAACCAATAGCAACCATGGCATGTGCAACTCTACGGTCTAAATCTCATGAATGTCTAGTTAATAAGTAGTATATATATTGGAAAATAAAGCAACATTAAGAAAAAGCTCAGGGAGTATGAGCCTAGAATCATCTATTAAGATGAGTCATACAATTGTTTGAATGACAGCTACTACATCCTAATCTCAAAATGTAAATCTTGATCAACATACCGTAAAAACTTTTTTCTTTTACCACATGTACCCTATAAGTACCTCATAGAGATTCAATAAAATTTTGCTTACGCAGTCATTATGTACACATCAATGTTCTCATTAAAAAGAGAGAAAAATCCAATGGCTTAAGTTTCCCATGGATATTGATGCTTCAAAAACATTCTACAGCTAAAACGGTAACAAGCATATAGATCAAGAGTGGTTAGATATTACCAATCTAACAGAGAAAACAATTCAAAGAAAAGAAATTAACCTTCCTGTAAGTATTTGGACCTGACTGCAGATATTCTTAAAAGTAGGAGATTTCTTCCGCAGACTGAGCAACCTCAATGAACTAGTCATACGATCAAAAAACTCTGATATTGTCTTGTATCTGGAAATAAACATAAAGCAAAAATTGGATCAGTTTATTATAATACAGATATACTAGTAAGTGTTGAGCAAAATGTATCTTCTAAGAGACCCACTTTTCTGGAAGTTCACCAGCTTCTGTTTTGTACTTGATGGGTAAAGTCTCATTTGCCTTTGCTGGTGTCCGAGATAAAATATTACTTTCTAGATCACTTGGCTTCTCAACCGCAGGTTGAACATTTATACACTTGACAGCTTGTTCACTTTGTTCATGTGTCATTTGCTCCATGATTTTCTACACAAACATTATGAAAGATTAAAAAAAATACAAAAGATGTAGGAACAAGCAACCTTTACTATCTATTGTTTTAAAATGTAAAGGCACATTCATTGCCTTCTACGGAATTAAGAAAGTGCTATACTCAATACAAGGAATGTCACTTTTAGCTGAATCAGGAGAAACCATATCAAATTAAAAAAATAAAATAAAATGAGAAATAGGACAAGGTATGAAGCTGAAGTCTCATTACAATGCTGGACAGAAATGTACATACTATATACAATTTAACCAGTAACAAATAATGAAGTTGAATCTAGGTTTTCTCCTAGGAGCAATCTTTTCACATGATTACAAATGTAGGGATCGGCAAATCATAGTTTTTTAAGCTAAAAAAATTCAAAGAAAAGCATACAAATATACAATCATTACATTTTCACACTTTTAAAATTAAGTTTAAGCTATATATTTAAAAAATTCAATTTTTTTCTTTTAACAAATAATGTGTGTGAATGTGTGATTGATTATATAAGAAATCTACATTCATGAAAAGCCAATGCCCAATTTTGAAATTCAAAATCTGATATGAGTGATTTTTAAGGAAAACCAAACTCCCCGAATAAAATTTATATCCTATTTATCTTGGAACAACACAATATGGTTGAGTGTGAGCAAAATTATCAAAGAATAATATTGAAAATTTTCATAGTCCTGTAAATTACTAAAATCCCAATATCAATCACACCCAAAAAAAAAACACCAAATATTTTGTTCAATACAAACCCACCTAAAGTTTGTACCAAACAAAGTCACAAATTTCGTCAAAAACGTTCCCAACAAATAGAAATATAGTTGCACAATATTAACATGGACATAATGATGGGTATGATCAAAGCCACCTAGAATCATAAAAGGCCAACCCAATTTTGAAATTTAAAAAACGAAATGAGTGACTTTTGAAGGACAAACAAACTCCAAAATAAAATTACGTCGCACTCATCTTGGCACCAATGAAAGTATTGAAAATTTTAGGAATCCTAAAATTCTTAAAATCCCATATCAATCACACCCAAAAAAATAACAAAAAAAAAACACCAATTATCTTGTTCTTCAATACAAACCCACTTACCCATTCAACCCTGTAATAAACAAAAGTTGTAAATATCTTCAAAACTTTCCCAAATATAGTTGCACAACTTTGACACGAACACAGTAATGGGTATGATCTAAATCTGAAATGTGAACTGTAAATTACAATTATATAACCAGATCGGATGGCAGAAGTCTTACTTGAACGTCGATTCAGTGAACTGATCTAATTCTTCTTGGCCGGCTCTTTGATTTTGAGATTTGAGGAGAGAGCTAGAGCTAAAAAAAAGTGAACGTTAGGGCAATTCTGCTGATTTTGAACAACTTTAATTAGGCGCGGTAGGAGTATAGTTATTAACACCTTTTTTTTTTCTTTTTTTTTAAGAAAAGAACGGAAAGTTTGGGAAAATAAAAGTTTAGCGACCAATTTTCCTTTAAAAAATTTCTTCTTAAAAATTTAAAAAATTGAAGAGAAAAGAAAACTTGATTAAGTAATATTTTTATAATACCATTTTTACTCTTACATTTTTAACTAAGCATAAATTATTTGGAAACTGATATTTTCACATTCTTTTTTGATATTTTCACACACAAGACCCATATTTTAATTAAGGTGAGACAACCGTAAGATACAAAATTAGTTTTTCAAAAATACCCTCACCTAGTACATCTAAGAGTATACTCGGTGGGTAAAACATTTTGATGTGTGAACTTTTTGTCTCTCTCTCACTTCTTCCAAAGAGAGTTTTATATGTCTTTATATAGTAATAGATCTAAGTTTTTCGTTGGATGGTCATGATTTGAAAATTAAACTCTTTTCATTTCTTTAACTTGGTATATGCAATATTCACATCAAAAATTTCTCTCTGCAAAAAGGCAAACTAGTGCAAGATTGGTTCAATTTGAGGTAAAAAAATTCACATATATATATATCCCCTATTTAGCTCTTTAACTTCTGAACTTTATTCATGATTTTTTCTGTTTTTATTATTATTTGTAATTGAGGTAATATTTTAGTTTAAGATAGATAAAATATTTCTCTCTAAACAATCCTTTTTTCCTATAAACCCTAACTCTTTTTTTTATAATACGAGGAATGTAATTAAGCTTATTAAAATTCATATCGTGTCTTTTTACAATGGGAGCAAACTTAACATAATTTATTACTAACATAGAAAGAACATTAATAGTTTTGAATTTCTTATACGTACACTTTTTATTTTTTAATTTGATTCTTATGCATTTAGTTTGCCTGAATCATTTTTATTATATGATTTGCTTCTTATGCATTTAGTTTACCTTTGCTTGAATCATTTTTATTATATGTTTTGCTTCTTATGTATTGAGTTTGCCTGAATCATTTTTATTCTTTGTAAGAGTTCATCTCACTTTGTAGAAACATAATGTAGTTTAGGAGAGCTCTTTTTTCATCCTATTTGCTAACTATAAAATTTTGATTTTTAGTAAGATTTGAACTATAAACACGGAGAATTATGGAGCAAATGAAAATTTTAAAAATAGTTCAGCCAATGATGATTACTTACCTAGTGCAAATATAAAGTGTGAAGATAATATTGATATGCTAGATGGAGCTTACAACTTCTAGAGATAGAATTTCAAATTCGTAAAGATTTAATTGGGATGGTTCAAACATATGTTTTAATGCAAGGTTACGCAACATCGATAAAAATATATGTTGAAGGTCGATTTGTGATTATTGGTTGTGATAGAAGAGGTACTTATCGGAATAAACTAAAAATTCCGATAGAAAGTCGTAAAAGAAAGACATTATCTCATCTAATAGATTGCCTTTTTAAAGTTTACGGAAGGAAAAGGGTTGGGCGACCTTAGGTGCTTGAAATTATAAATGCATGTCATAACCATGATCCTACAGTAGATATATCGGGTCATCCTTCTTGTCGCCACTATTCAAAGGAAGAGTTTGAACGTGTTAAAGAAATGACCAAGTCTTGAATTGTTCCACGTCAAATTCTTTCTTCACTAAGACAATGTAATCCGAATCTCAATGTCGTTTCTAGAACAGTGTATAATGCAAAAGCCAAAATGCATAGGGATAATTTGGGTGGTCGTACAATGATTCAAGCTTTAGTTAAAGAACTTGGTGCAAATGGTTTTACTTATGATGTGGAATCAGATTCTTCTGGGCACGTGACAGGTTTATTTTTCGCTCACCCTATATCAATAGCATTAACTAAAAGTTACTCGCATGTCTTTGTAATGAATTGTACTTACAAGACCAACAAGTATAAAATGTCCTTACTTGACATTATTGGAGTATCAAGTTTCAATATGTCATTCTACTCTTGCTTCACGTTCTTACAAAAAGAAGAAGTGGAAGACTATATTTGTGCTTTGAAGAGATTTAGGGATATTTTTTGTGTTAGTTTTGAACCTTTGGCTATTGTGACAGATAGAAAGTTGGCATTGATGAAAGCTATTACAGTGATTTTTCCAACAACATCCAACATCATATGTGTATGGCATATTGAGAAGAACATCTTGGCAAATTGTAAATCTCAGTTTCAAGAAGGTGAAGATTAGGAAGGATTTATGAAAAGTTGGACAGTGGTTAAAATTTTCAAAGGAAAAGGAATACAATAGAGTTTTGGAGTACTTTGAAATTCAATACAAAGAAAAGACAAGTGTTCTCAATTATATCAAAAATACTTAGTTACATCTAAAGAACACTTTGTTTGTGCATGGACAGAAAAATACACTCATTTTGGAACTCGTGTTACCTCAAGGGCAGAAGGTGCGCATGTACTTCTTAAAAGGTACTTACAAGTTTCAATCGGGGATCTTAGTGAGGTAAAAATACAAATTATGTCTTACAATTGAGAATCAATTTCGAGAAATCAAGACACAATTTAAAAGTGAAAAAATAAGAATCCTTCATCACCTTCATATTTCTTTGTTTAAAGATTTCTTACTTATGTGTCAGTGTTTGCTTTGAATGAGCTCCATAAGTAGTACAAGTTAGCCATGTCTTATGAAGAATCTCTTACTTGCAAAAATTATTTTATGACAGTCATGGGTATGTTTTGTGCACATAAAATAAAAAGTTTAGGAGATGAAGTGTTACATTTAGATGATATACACTCACAATGGAAACTTGACACAAGATCATTTTTAGATAATGATTTTACTCAAAATCGTGGAGAAAGTGAGATATGTGGGCTGCTTGAAAAGTTGCAGGAAAGATATGTGGAGTGGACTCTTGCGCAAAAGCAAGTTGTTCAAAAGAAAATTTATGAACTTATGGATGGACATGATTCGTTCTTACATTAGCCTCGTATACAACCCCACAAAGGTCGTCCTGCGAGGTCAAAGAATAAGAAGACGACATCCACGAGATGTGATCTTTCTGATTTTGAGTTTGTAGAAAAGTCAAGGAAGTGCAATGTATGCAAAGATCTGAGTCACAACAAAATATATAGTCCATTCAAAGATAGCCCAAGCACTTCACTTTGTACTCAATTCATGTTTTAATTTTACTAACTTCATAAATTTGATTGATTAAGTAATACTAATATTAGTTTACATGCAGTAGTATTACTATAATATTAGTTAAGTAGTACTAATATTATTTAGTTTTCTTTAACTCATTTTGATCTTTCAGTACTGACCAAGGTGATGGACTATCTGATGTATCATTACTGTAACTCTTTTAAAAAGAAGAAAAGTGATTCAAATGAAATTTGTTTATATATAATTTGATTGTCTTAAAAATAAACATATTTTTAATTCTTTTATTTTCCTATTGTGTTCATCTATATCATAGTTTTGGTGTCAAATTTAGACTGATGATCGAGTTTACATGATGCCAGTTTGGACTTTTGAAGAAAGTGGATTTAATGATCCAATAGTGGTAGAATTTAAAGTTTATTAGAAGATGTTATGTTTACTGTAATATGTTTTTGAAGTCTTAGTAGAATATTGATGATGGCTTCTCTTATATTTTTGGTTATTTATCAAATTGATGGATATTACTAAGAGTCTGATTTAACTAAATGTAATGTCCATTTTGCACCTCTTTTATCTTGCTAAATTATATCTTTGTCCTTCTAACCTCTAATATCTGATTTCTTCTTCTCCAACGTAAACAAACTTTCAATTGAATTTTCCAGATCTGCTTTGCTCTATACTCTATGATCTAAGTAATGACTCTACGATCGTTAAGTAATTACTCTAAGATCGTTAAGTCATGACTCTACGATCTAAGTCATTACTTTACGATCGTACATATATATTTCCAGTGATATAAAATATCTTTCCTACCCATTCTTATAATTGCATTAAAGATTACTTTTCTGGGACCCACCAGTATATGCATCCTAATATAGACACAAACTTAACATTAAGTTAAAACAAACACATTACTTATATATGTGTATAAACAATTAATGTAAGGCCTAAATAAATAATATAGTGACTGTCAAATTTTGAAATGGTAACATTCAAAATGCTTCTATATTTTTTTTCTTCTAAATTTCAGTTTTTTTTCCTCTTAAATATGATCTATAATTTACAGGTCTTGTCATGGGAATGAGTAAGAGTTAATTAAAATTCAAAACTATTAATGTTCTTTCTATGTTAGTAATAAACTATGTTAAGTTTGCTCCCATTGTAAAAAGACACAATATGAATTTTAATAAGCTTACATCCCTCATATTATCAAAAAAAAAAGTTAGGGTTTATAAGAAAAAAGGATTATTCAAAGAGAAATATTTTATCTATTTTAAACTAAAATATTACCTTTATTACAAATAATAAAAAAACCATGAATAAAGTTCAGAAACTAAAGAGCCAGTGGGATATATATATATATATATATATATATATGAATTTTTTTACCTCAAATTGAACTAATCTTACACTAGTTTGCCTTTTTGCATAGAGAAATTTTTGATGTGAACATTGCATATACCAAGTTAAAGAAGGGAAAAGAGTTTGATTTTTAAATCATGATCATCCAACAAAAAACTTAGATCTGTTACAATACAAAGACATATAAAACTCTATTTGGAAGAAGCAAGAGAGAGAGAGAAAAAAAAAGTTCAGACATCAAAATGTTCACCCACTGAGTATATTCTTAGATGTATTAGGTGAGGGTAATTTTAGAAAATTAATTTTATATCTTTGTTAGGTTATTGCAGTTATCTCACCTTGATTACAATATGGGCCCTATGTGCGAAAATATCAAAAAGAATGCGAAAATATTAGTTTTCAAATTATTTTCATCTATATCCTAAGGTTACTAACAAACCAAATTTGGTATTATACATAATAACAATCGATCTTTCCCTGCGGCTAGTGCGGCTGTAATTCCTGGTCTTGGTCTTGTAGCTGCTCTTCCCAATTGTTCTCTCACAACGGTACCTCCTTCCCCTTGACGATAACTTTTTCATCTCTATTGTTGCAGGTAAGAAACCTTTTGTCAGAATAATTGCATATTTTGATTTGATGATAATGAGATAGCGAGATAATGTATATTTGTAACCAGTAACTTTTGTAAAGTCCTTAAATGAGAAATTAATGTACACGGACTTAGAATAGAAGATCAAACTTGGTAGTTTGATCTATTGAGCTGAACAAATGTATAGATCATATGACTGAATCGATTGTATAGTTGGTTGAATGATTGTAAAGCTGCTCTGAGAAATTGTAAAGTTTATTGAAGATCGTAGAGGCCAAGCTAAATACTCTATGATCTCCATGAGACTCTATAATTAGGCAAAACGTAGAGTATGTCAGGTCTGACATTGGACTGACATTGAGAAGACTTATGAAGTGAAGATTCGGAGATGGTTGCTGATCATCCTAAGTTTAAAATGAAGATCAGATCGAGTTGTGTCTAATAACTAGTTTAACGATGTGATATTACCCACGTGGTTGGTACTGCAACAGTTAGATGTGACATATCAGAGTCGAAAGTAAACTGACACATCCTCTTTGAAAGTCAACAATCAGAGATCTTCTACGATCGAAGCATTAAATGAGCAACGAAAACTTTCTAATGGGAAAATCCTGAGGTCTCCTATAAAAGGGGGAAAAAGTTTAATCCATCAGTACGAATAAAAAATTACAAGCTAAACCTCTGCTCAAATCTCAAGAACTCTATTCTACGAAATAGAACGACTTGTTCTGCTACTAAGTCTTCAGAAGTTGTGCATAACGCCACTTAGTAGCACCTCAGAAAATCACCTCGTCTCTTGTGCTTCATTGTTCTTAGTGACCTGTTGTTACCAAGTTTAAGTGACTTGAAGAGTTATTAGTGAATTGGTCTTAGTGAGCCTTTGTCTTAGTGACATCTGCCAAGTCTGAGTGACTTTAAGAAATCTTAGTGATTCATTGTTGCAATAGATCTTAGTGATCGCCCTACATCCTTAGTGAATTTCCTATTTATGGAGTAAAAGAGTGGACTAAGAGTTATTTGTGCTTCGAACCACTTAAAAATTCCCTGTGTCATTTACTTTCATGCACTTATATTTCTGCTTTTATCTGTTCGTGACTTAATTCCACAAGTGAACTAAATTCAGAGTTGAGATTTTCTTTAAATCTTTGAAGGGGTTTTTCAAACTAATATTCCGTTGTGCATAATTAAATCTATTTAATTTATAACCTGGTAATACTCTCTTAAAAAGAAAAAGTTTTAAAGGACCTATTCAACCCCCTTTCTATATCTCTAGATCTCTCAGTACCTCTAGGAAATAACAAGTGGTATCAGAGCAAGTTCTCTTGAACAAAGCTTAAATCGCTTGAGCAGATTAATGACACAAAATAAAATCAGTTCTGAGCTTGGTGGTGGAAACAAGCCACTCATTTACAATAAAGATAAATTTGCTAACTGAAAAGTTCGTATATAAGTGTATATGGATGCTATCGATGAAGATTTGTTCGATGTAGTAATTAGTGGGCCTTATGTACCAACAAAGTTTGCACCAACAACGGATGATCCAAACAAGGTGGCAGTAAAGCAAAAAGCAGAGTGGACAAACATGGAGAAGAAATTAGTGCAGCTGGATAAGAAGGCCAAGAACATCATGTTCATAGCTCTAGAATATGAGTTATTTGAGAATGTCGTCAACTGTAAAACAACTAAGGAAGTCAGGAAAGCCTTGTTGGTTATGCATGAAGGTACCGAAGAAGTCAGAAAAAATAAGTAGTCCCTGCTGACCCAGCAGTGAAATGTTCTCTCACTTGTCGGGGGAGAACATAACAGCTACTTATAAAAGATTTAATGTGCTACTCAACTCTCTAAGAGCTTTTGGGAAGGTCTACCCAAACAAGGCCCTCAACATCAAGTTTATGAGGGCACTGCCTAGCAAGTGGGATGCCAAAACCACTATTATTCGAGAGTTGAAGAATCTGCACGAGAGAAAGAGGAGTTGCGCTTAAAGTGTCTGAAGTAACCTCCAAAGCCCCAGTCGAAGCAAATTTTGATGATGATGATGATGACAATGATGAAGATATTGCGTTGCTGGCCAGAAGATTGAGAAAGTTCACGTGGAAAGGCAGAAGCAGTAGACTAAGAAGGTACTCGAACAATAACAACAACAACCGAGATCATGTCAAGGACCTATGTTGCAACTACAAGAAGCTAGGTCATTATATTATAGAGTGCACCAAACCCTTACGAGAAGAGCTAAAGAAGGACAAGAAGAAGTTAGCTCCAAAGAAAGAGTTCAAAGACTACAAGAAGTTCCAGAAGAAAGATAAAGGTCTTGTAGCTGAAGGATCGTGGAGTGATTCGGAGAATGACCTGAGCTCTAAGTCAAGTGAAGATGAAAGACCTAATGTGGTCAATCTGTGCTTAATAGCTATAGAAGCAGACAACGCCAACACCATTGATCATTAAGAAATTAAATTAACATCAGTGAGGTATTTGATTTCAACTCTCCTGATGTTGATATTGATGATCTAAGAATTACTTTGCACGATATAACCTCAAATTTGCATAAATATATGAAATGGTTCAGGGTTCTATCAAATGTCCATTCTCTCTTTCAAGAAGAGAAAGAGAAGGTTCAAGTAGAAATGGAAATATCTCTAAGAAGTGCCTCTTCTCTTTCTAACCTTGAAGTTGAGAATGAGAGATTTAGACAGATAGTTGAAAGTAATGCACAGAGAGAGTCAACTTTAGTTTCTAAAATCGATGAACTAGAAAAGACGATCTCTACGTGGAATAGGTCTTCGTCGTCAATGGACCCTGATCATAAGTTAGAGAACAGTCTCCGATCAATCAGGTTTAGAATTTGGGGATTCTTCCTTAGATCTAAGTGTGGATAAATTCCTGGAGATTAACAACAACATTGGTTTTATTTCTCATAGAGGCATTGTGTTCGTGAAATCCACAGAGGTCACAAAGTTGAGTATTTTAAGCTGCCCAATCTCTGCTGATCAATGAGAACAATAGATCACATATTGGTCTAGGATTCGTGAAATCGCAGGGTAAGCCAAAAACTGCCTTCAAGCCTCGAAGGGTCGTAGAGTCAGGCAAAACTAACTCTACGAACCAACCAGGCCTGACATGTAGAGTTGACTTCAACCCTACGAAATCACAAAATCGTAGAATAATATGAAAACAGAGAGAGTTTTAGCCAAGAAGAAAGGTTCCAAATGGCTATCATCCACACATGTCCTTGATGAGAAGGAATCCACGCACATATTCACACATTCAACATATTAGATGTTATAATTGTCATGAATATGAACATGTAGTTGCATTATGTTATTTCAGTGATTTGTTTATAAACGTAAAATCAAGCAGATTTGGGTCCCTAAGTTACTAACAAGTTAGGACCCAAATAAGTTTGGGTACCAAAATAAAAGCTAATTCTTCTTGAAAGTATAGAGCTCCACTAGTTCTATCTAGTATCTTGATAGTGAATCTTAAGATACATGACCGACAACAAGGCTCTCCTGACGAACTTTGAGGAAAAAGATGGTCCTGCAGTTGTCTTTGGAGACAATAATTCTAGAATAACTCGAGGATATGGTCAATTAGCAATGATGCAATATCGTTTAGCAAAATAGTGTATGTTAAAGAGCTAAAGCACAGTCTGTTAAGCATCAGCCAACTGTGCAACAAAAGGCATCAAGTTATCTTCCTCAACAACCAGTGTCAAATTCGAGACCTGGAATCAAACTCATTAAAGCTGACTAAAACTAGGGAAGGTAACGTGTATGTGGTTAATCTTGTTGAGCTAAGTTCAACCGAGACAACCTATTTTTTTGCTAAAGCATCAGAAGATGTTAGCTGGTTGTGGCATCGAAGATTATCCCACTTGAACTTCAAAAGCATGTCAAAGCTTGCCTCCAAAGACCTAGTCTCACGGTTACCAAAGCTAAACTTCATCAAGGAAAGACCCTGCAAATCATGTTAGTTAGGGAATAAGATAAAAAGCTCAGTCAAAAGTAAGACAGTTAACTCTATTGATTGACCCCTGTAACTGCTTCATATAGATTTCTTTGGGCCTATCCTAACTGTCAGCCTTGGAGGAAAAAGGTACCCATTAGTGAGCGTTGATTATTAAACTAGATTCACATGGGTATTCTTCCTAAGCTTTAAGGATGAAACCAGCTCTTAACTGATCAAATTCTTCGAGCTGGTTGAGAATAAGAAGGGCGAAAAGATAAAAGACATAAGGAGTGATCATGGAAGGGAATTCGATTTCTTTGAGGTAAATAAGTTCTGTGAGGATAATGACATTCATCATAATTTCTCAGTACTAAGAACTCCACAACAAAATGGAGTAGTTGCGAGAAAGAACAAAACTCTCATAGAGACAGGAAGGACACTTCTAGCAGCAGTCTGTCTTCCTGAATATTTTTGGGCTGAAGCTATCAACACTGCCTGCTACACTCAGAATAGATCATTGGTTCACTCTACGTTCAAAAAGATGCCCTATGAATTATGGAGAGGAAGGAAGCCCAACATCAGTTACTTTCATGTCTTTGGTTGTACGTGTTACATCCTCAACAATGGCAAGAGATATTTGACCAAGTTCCAACCCAAGTCAAGCGAAGGGATATTTCTTTGATACTCTATAGATAGCAAAGCCTACAGATCTAGCGTTCAACAAGAAATCGTTGAGTGTTGAAGTCTTTATCCATGTCACTTTCGATGAATCTGACTTAGGAGAACCAAGGAAAGTTGTATCATTCGACGAGATCATAGAGTAGGACCCAAGATCGTATAACAAGGGAACCCTACAATTAAAGAATCTGAAGCCATAGAGCTAGACTCGACGATCGTAGTGCCAAAGAAGGGGATCGTAGAGTTCATAGTGCCAGAGATGGAGACTCTACGAATTGAAGACTCAGCTGATCGTGAGCCAGAACTTGAAGAACTCAAGTAGGAAAGCACAAGGACCGATGTTCTAACTGGAATTAGATGGGCAAGAGATCACACCCAAGACCTGATTATTATTGATCATAGTGCAAGGATCAAGACAAAGTCGGCTACTCAGAACGAATGCTTATTCCTAAGCTTTCTCTTTCAGATGAAGCCTAAAAAGATCGAAGAAACCTTAGAAGATTCAAGCTGGATCAAAGCTATGCAAGAGGAGCTGAACCAGTTTGAAAGAAGCAAAGTTTAGAGGCTAGTCCCAAGACCAAATGATCATCCAGTCATCACCAAATGGGTATTCAGAAACAAGATGGATAAAGATGGGGTGATCATAAGGAACAAAGTAAGACTGGTGGCCAAATGATATTCGCAAGAGGAGGGAATCAACTATGATGAGACCTATACTCCTGTTGCTAGGCTAAAAGCGATTAGAATGTTCCTTGTGTATGCTACTCACATGAAATTTAAAGTCTTCCAAATGGATGTCAAGAGTGCATTTCTGAATAGGAAACTTCAGGAAGAGGTTTATGTAGAGTAACCTCCAGGATTTGTCAATCCAACCCTTTCTGATTATGTTTATAGACTAAATAAAGCACTTTATGGTTTAAAACAAGCACTTAGAGTATGTTATGAAACACTAACTAATTTTCTTCTTGAAAATGGATTCACTAGAGGTAGTGTAGACACCACATTATTTTTTAAGAAGTACAAAGATAAAACTCCATTAATACAAATTTATGTAGATAATATTATTTTTGGTTCTACTAATAAAAAATTGTGTGAGAGATTTGTCAAGCTAATACAGAGCAAGCTTGAAATGAGCATGATGGGTGAACCGAACTTCTTCCTTGGACTTCAAGTAAAGTAGATTGATGAAGAAATCTGCATCAACCAGGCCAAGTACATTATAGACTTAGTTAAGAACTATGACATGGAATTAGCCACTTTTATAAAGACTCTCATGGCTTCTGCAACCAAGCTTGACAAGGATGAACAAGGTAAATGTATTGATATAACTCAATATAGAGGTATGATAGGATCTCTCCTATACTTAATTGCTAGTAGGCCAGATATTATGTTTACTACCTGTATTTGTGTCAGATTTCAGGCTAACCATAAGGAATCGCATTTAATAGTTATAAAAAAGATTTTCAGGTATCTCAAGGGCACTCCATATTTGAGACTGTGGTATCCCAAGGAGTCACCATTTGATCTAATAGCGTATTCATATGCATATTTTACAGGATGTAAGATTGCTAGGAAAAGCACCAGTGTTACATGCCAAATGCTAGAGAATAGGCTTATCTCATGGTTCAGTAAGAAGCAGAATTCAATGTCAACTTCAACTGCAGAAGCTGAGTATATTACTACTGGTAGTGGCTGTGTTCAAATTCTATGAATGAAGAATCAGCTAGCTGACTATGGGTTTGAGTTTAAATCTATTCTTATATTCTGTGATAATACCAGTGTTATAGCTATAACTTATAATCTTGTCATGCATTCTAGGACTAAGCATATAGATATCAAATACCACTTTATTAGAAATAATGTTCAAAATGAAAATATATCATTGCATTTCATCTCAAGTGAAAATCAACTTACAAATATTTTTACTAAAGTACCATTAGATGAATCCAGATTTAATAAGCTAATTAGTGAGTTAAGAATGCTAAATTTTCACCCTTAGTATTATGCCCTAGAGGTTACTAACTTTACAGGAAGAGATCATAGAACAGTCGACAAATAACACAGTTCATAGAGTGCTTCGCTGAATGAAAGGTGTTCGTAAAGTGAGTCGTAGAGAATGAGAGATATCATAAAGTTAAAAAGCTCAATAAAAGCTAACTCTACGTTATATGTCAAATCGCTGAGCAAAAGGATAGTAATTAAAGCGCATGGTCGTCAACTCTAGAGAAAGAGAATAAGAAGAAAAAGTAACTGCTCTACAATTGTAAATAGCAGTTATGACTCGACGTGTGCTCAATAATCGCTTGAAACATGTCCCACTTAGCCGAAATAGAAGGAAGTACACTTATATAGTTCAAATTTTTAATTTAACCTTTCATCTTCATTTGATCTAAAATCTCTAGCATTCAAACTCTCTCTCTCTCTTTCTTTCAAGCCCTAGCTTTTGCTAAAATTTCTAAAACTCAGACACTTTTCATTTCCTTTTCAATCCAAATCAATACCAAAGAATATGCCGAGCTATCAAGTGATCCCTGGAAACTAACTGTGCTTTGTAGAGTTCGAAGGAATGGACGTACAGTTCCGAGCCATGCTCTCCCTTATACAGAAGGCTGGATTCTATGAATCCTTGAACTCAAACACAAGAATCTTCTCCGAACGAGTCGAAGAGTTCTACCTTAATGGCTCTTGTGTTAATAGAGTCATTACAATAAGGGTAAATGACGTCAAGCTTACATTCGAGGTACCAGAGTTGAACCATCTTCTAGGGTTCATGACCAAAGGAATCACTTCCTTCGAGGATATGGATATGAAGTCTGGGCTGGAGCTGATGGGATATAAGAAGAACCCACAGCTAAAGGGGATGAAGAATACAGAGTTCCCCCAAAGCTATGAGTTCCTTGCCGACATCATCGAAAAATGTATCCTCTGCAAGGACTTAGCCCATGACTCCGTCAACGAGCTTCAACTAAAGATAATGACAGCCATTGTGATGGGGAAGCAAGTAAATTTGGAGCTGTGCTGATAGATTGGATCTCTAAATGGTTCCATAACGCTAAGAAGAATAAGAAAGAAGGAAAACCCCTTCTCAATATGTTATATGGGAGGCTTATCAGCATCCTCCTGAAGAAGAGGCTGAAAAATCACCTTGAAAACCGGGAAGGAGATGCTCTCAATATCAACAAAAAGATGATGAAGAAGTTGTTCAACAACTGGAAGAGGAATCCAGTTAAGATCCTGGGGTCGAAGCTGTCAGAGGGCAGTACAGAAGCCCGTAAAGACCAAGTTGAAGATGAATGTCACAGAGATAAAGGAAGAAACCTCTTAGGTTTCTGCAGCCCCACAAGTTCCTGAATCATTGACTTCAACAGTAGAAAAGCCACCTCAAAAGAAATTGAAGAAAAATAAGGTTGGAGAATTAGGGGGAAACAAAAGTTAGTGATAATTAGTCTGTTGATTTAGATGATTTAGAGAATATTCTTAGGGACTCTCAGGACAAGCAAAAAGTTCTTGATATGAGGGAAAAGGTGAAAAAGTCAGTGTCTCTCTCTCAGCTAATAAATAAAATGGGATGGAAAGGCAAACGCTTAAGGAAAACAACAATTCAGCCTCCTCTTAAGACTATCAAATAACAAGTTGGAGAGATCGTAGAAGATTTTGAGAGGTGGGACACTAAAGTTACTGCCAAGGAAGGTCTGTCCCTAGCTGAATGGGATAGAAAGCAAATAAAGAAGGGAAGATTAGCCAAGATGGCCAAGTCCAACAGACTTATACAAATTGAAGATTTTGAGTTTGTCGAGCTGATTGTAGAGCCTCCTATCTCTCTGATTGTAGAGAAAATTGAAGCAGTAGCTGATGAAAAGATGACTAAGATGGCCTTAGAGCCAGAGCTAATGGATGATGCTGAGATGGCTAGGACGACCTCAGTGCCTGAGCCAATGGTAGGTGATGAGACGGTTAAGACGACTAACATGCCGGAGACACAATAAGATGATGAAGAACCGGCTGTGAAGGTATCCAAACCTAAACCAACGAAGAAGAAATTAATAAAGATGACTAACAAAAAGGTGAAGAATGCAGAGAAAAAGAAAACCCCAAAATTAGCAACTTCAGTTGGCGTTATTTCTGAGGGGGAGGTGCAAGATCCGCAACCCAGCTCTTCTGATGATTCTTTGGTCTTTACAAAAATCATTGAATTTGTTGTACAAGACATCGGAAAAGAGGCCAACCCACCTATCATTAAGCCAGAAGATCCTACATCTGAGGGGAGCAACTAAAGGCTTCACATAGAGCCCCCTCTAAATATATAGGGATAGGTGTATGGCGTATACACGTAGTATTCACGTGTCAAATATTTGGAAATAGATTGGTCTCATAGTTCATCAAGAAGCAAAACTCAGTATCAACTTCAATTGTTGAAGTTGAGTACATTGCTGCTGGAAGCTGTTGTGCTCAAATTCTTCGGACGAAGAATCAGCTAGCTGACTATGGGTTTGAATTTAAATCTATTCCAATATTTTGTGATAACACTAGTGTAATAACAATAACCCATAATCATGTTATGCATTCTAGAACTAAGCATATAACTATTAGATATCATTTTATAAGAGATCGTGTTCAAAATGAAAACATATCTTTACATTTTATCTCTACGAAAAATCAATTAGCAGATGTGTTTACTAAACTTTTAGACGAATCCAGATTCAATAAATTAATAAGTGAATTAGGAGTGTTGAATTTAAATTCTTAATATTATGTTTTGGAGAAACTAACTGTGCAGGAAGAAATCGTAGAACAAAAGAAAGTGAAGCAAGGTTTGTAGAGTGGATCATAAAGTAAAAAGGAAATCGTAGAGTTAAAAATGCATTATGAAAGAAAGATCTACGATATCCATCAAATTGTTGAGTGGACAGTCAGAAATTAAGGCACGTGCAAGGCAAATCAAGCTAAATCGCGTGATCTGATAAAATAATTGCCTCACAGCTGTAAGTTGCAGTTAAAACAGAACGTGCCTCTAACAACTATTCACCCACTAAGCTAAAATAGAAGAAAGTATATTTACATTTCAAAAATTTCAATTTAACTTTACCGATTCATGGTGTGTTGTAGCAGGCAACCAAAAATAAAACCTTACTGCGAATGATATTTATGTAATAGTGCAAGTAAGAGTCGATTATGTAGAGAATGATTAGTCTAAATTTATTCTTTGTAAACCGAAATGGGGAGTTTTGAGTAATATAGAGACTTTAAATAAACAAAATAATTTATCAAAATAATCAGAAGAACAAGCCTTAGATTAATTCAACTTCCACTTTCAGAAACTTACACTTATCATTGACTCAAGTATAAACAATTAGTATTCTGAATATTCATTGTTGGAATTACTTCCTTGCCTTTCCTTGATTGTAGTTAGATAGAAACAAGCAATCTAAATAACCCTAACTACTAAGCAACTTTAGACAAGCACTGAAAGTTTAATCTAATAGCAGCTTTAAGAATTAGAAAGACTAATGAAGTTAAACAACACAAGCACAAACGGTTGCATTTAATTTAGTTGATTATTCTTCCGAAGATATAATAATCTTCTGCTTTGCAGTTAATTATTAACCTTAATTGCTTCACAAATTAGAGTGACCAAACAATTACGGATTTGATATCTAATTTAGCAGTAGATTTTAATGAATAATAAACTAGTATGCATCCTAGCAATTAAACGAATCAATCATGGAATTTAAGCGCAAAAGAATAATCAATACTCAAAATAATAATCGAAAAATTAAAACCAATTAGATCTCACAGTGTAATAATGATAAGTGCATATTATTCATTTATTTGCATTCCTTTGTATTTAGTTTATTGCATGTTTTATTGTGTATATGCACTTATTAGGCTGTTTATTGATTTCAGAAGGATTCAGAGTCAAAAGTGGAAAAAGATGGAAAATCGGAGCTTAAACGAGAAAAAGTTGAAAAGTTAGAAATTTTGAGGTTCTCGCCCCGGCGAGAACTTTGTACTAGGATTTCTCGCCCCGGCGAGGAAGCCACTGTCCGTTTTCGCCCCAGCCGAACTAGATCTCGCCCCGGCCCAAACCTCTCTGGAGTTTCTCGCTTCTCGCCCCGGCGAGAAAGGCGGAGTTGACCAACTTTGACCAGCTTTGACTTTTTGTAATTTTTAAGGATTTCTATTTCAGATTGGATTCTTAATTCTTAGAGACTTAGGATATTATCTTAGGACTATAAATAGATGTTTTTAATTTATTATGAGAGATCTTGACAACTACAATTGTAACCCTAATTAGAGGAGATTGAAGGCATATCAGGCTAAACTCTTACTTTTAGTTTTAAGGGATGTGGAACCTTATTCATAATTAATGGTTTAATCAGGTTTTATTTATTTATTCCTTCTTGCATGAGGTCTATTCTAATAATCTGTTTTAAGTGATTATATGTTATTTAATCTTTTGATTTGATTTGGCCAATTGAATTGATTTGATTAATATCATCTGCTAGATTAAGATATAGTATTAAGTAAACGATATTATATCTGATCATAGGTAGCAATTGATAGTATTCGATTGTGGACAAGCTTTTGGATATTATTAAGATTATTAGAAGGCAAGTTAAATAATTCCTGATTGTGCAATTGTTGCTTGGAATAACCTAATTCTCTAATTCTTCATGCTGCTGTTATATTAAATCTAGACTGATAGTTCTAGGTTATATGATAGTTAGAGTCTCTTGAGGCGATTGTCACATTTGATTTACACATAAGGAGAATTTCGGATAATTAGCGATTGGGGTTATCTAGGGTTATTAATCTCATTGAAGGATAAATATTGTTAAACTTGACTCTTCCATAATTGTGCTAAGGTGATACTGAACTGAAGAACTGAAGTTTTTTAATCATTGATCATTCTTAATTACTTTTGTTAGCTTAGTGAATCAAACTCAAAACCCCAATTCATAGAAATAATAGGAATATTAGAATAAATAAAAGACTAATTCACTTCTCTGTGGGATTGATCCTTGCTTGTCATTATACTAAGTTTTGTGCTAGTAGAGTGTTAGTAAGGTATTAATTTTGGAGTGTAAAACGACAGCTCCCAAATAATTTGAGGCTTCCGTCTCCTTAAACTAAGAATAGAAGTTTAACTACACTTAGCTATGAAAATCACCAAAGAATAATAGAGAAATAGAATTGTAGACCAGGATCCCCTCTCAAGTGTCTAATGACATATATTTATAGTTTACATAAGAAAACCCCAACTCAGGAGAAATAAAAATCCTATTTAGAATCAAAATCTTGATAAACGTGTACAAATCTAGCTGATCCCCGACCCTGGCTAAAGCCATAGCGCCGCAGCTTTTAACTTAAGCATCGCGGCTCCCTAATCCACTGTTGCGACTCTTGGACCTCTGTCAGCCCACACAATCGTAATTATAGCTTTGCCCCTCTGTTCGCTTCAAGTCCAAATAATGCTTCATTTGACTTCCAAAGTCACGAATTCCTTTAATTGCACCTTAAATCAAAATATAAGAATAATGAGTGTATTTAGGCACAAAATAAAGATAAAAGGTAAAGCATTAAGGGGTAAAAATATAATAAATTCCATACTCATCAATTCATCTGCTTTAAACTTTCAATTATCTCTCTCTAAGCCCTAGTGCATCCTACTAGTTCATAAATCTTAACTAATCTCTTGTCTTTTAGATAAAATCAACCATTCAAAAGATGTTTGAAGGCGTTGAAGCCCATTTTAAAATAGTGCTAAATCTAGCGAAGAAGGCCCTTTCTATGAAGCTCAGAGCATTGATACAAAGATCTTCTCAAAAAGGGTGGAAGAGTTCTATGTCAATGGGTCAAGTGGAAACAGAGTTATTTCCACCAAAGTGAGAGATATTGCTCTCACCTACAAAGTCGAGGAGATTAATCAACTTTTAGGGCTTGTAAATGAAGAAACCCTAAATTTTGAAGGCGTTAATGTGAAGTAAGGGCTGGAATTTATGGGGTACAAGAAGAACCTAGAGCTAAAAGGGTTCACGAAGAAAGAGTTCCCCCAAGACTTTAAGTTTTTGGCTGACATTATGGGGAAATGCATTCTTTACAAACATTCTGCTCATGACTCTGTCAGTGAGCTTCAACTCAAAATCATGTCAGCCATAACCATGGAAAAGAAATTAATTTTTGAACAGTGTTGGCTAGCTAGATCTCCAAATGGTTTAAAGATGTTGAGAAGAGGAAGGCTAAAGGAAAACCTCTTCCAAAGATGTTTTATAGAAGATTTATCAGCATTCTACTAAAGAAGAAGCTGCTGAATCATTTGGATGAAAATGAGGGAGATGCTTTGAATATCAATAAAAAGATAACCAATAAGCTATTTGAGAACTGGAAGATAAATCCAGTTGAAATTTTGAGATCCAAGCAGTCTGTGGCGAGTGAGAAGACCCTTAGTGGAGTTTAGAAGTCTGCCATGGTGAAATGAAAGAGGAAGCTGATAGAGGTAGAAGAAGAAACTTCAAGGGGCTGTGTAGCTCCAAGCTTACTTGAGGCATTGGCTTCCATTGCTGAAAAGCCACCTCAAAAGAAGGTGAAGGTGGTCCATACTACCATCCAGACCAAGTAACATGGTCTGATAAAGAAGAAGAAGGAAAATAGGCAGAAAAATCTTAAGGACTCTCAGGACGAATCAAACGTTCTTGAGAAGAGGGGTTTAAGTAAAGAGAAAACTAAGGATAAAGTCGATGACTCTGTCTCTCTGAGTCAGCTTGTCAAAGAAAAGGGTTAGAATGATAAAAGATACAGGAAGACCACTGTTCAGCCACCTCCCAAAACCACTCTTGAACAAGCTAAGGAGCATTGTGAAAAAAATAAACATAAGAGACACTGATATTGTTGCTAAAGAAGGTCTAACCCTTGCTGAGTGGGATAGGCAGCATATAAGGAAAGTAAGAGCTACTAAGATGGCTAAGTCTGGCAGAATCGTTTCAGTTAAGGATTCAATATCTTCCAAGCCGATTGTAGAGCCTTTCAACTCTCCGATCGTAGAGCATGAAGTAGCAGCTGAAGTGATGGCCGAGACAACTTTTGAGCCTGAGCCTATTAATGAAGAACTGATGGCTGGGAATGTTTTTGAACCTAAACCAATTCCAAAGAAGAGAAAACAGAGAAGAAGAAGCAAATGGCAAAAAAAAACCTTTGAGCCTTCAAAGCAAGTATAGTCTACATCTAAGGGGGAACAGAAAACTTCAAGTTCTTCTGATGATTCCTTGGAACTTATAATAATCATTCAATCTGTGGTAGAGGACATCAGAAGTGAACCCAGCAGACTTGCTTCTGTATAAGAAGATGTTCCATCTCAGGGGGAGGAAGCTGAAGCAATAATTAAAGAAACTTCAATACTTGAAGCGGCAATAACAAGGTCTAATAATTTGGAGTTCTTGGGCGAAATGGTCTTTGATGAAGGTGAAGAAGTAGATAGAACCACTGTTATTTTGATGATAATAGTGACTTACTTTTCTACTTCCAACCCATCATACCCTAGTTGAAGGCACTTCTGATGGGAGATCTGAGCTACATCACTTAGACCTTCAAGTCTTTTCCAAGTGTTAAAATGTTGTCTTAGAACTTCCCAATGATAATAAAGTTTGCCAGAAGAACCATTTCAGATGGAAGTTCTTCCTCCCACTCAGGTATATTCAATAAAGTTATAGTCATAGGGAATATCTGTATAGTTAGGAGTATGGGTTTGAACAAGTATAAATTGAGATTGTTCTATATTAGGTGGGTTAAGTGACTCTACGATCGGATAGTTAGGAGACTTTACGATCGAAGAGTTTTGAGGAGATGAGGATCTAGAGTATATATGTTCAGGAGTTATTTTGGGTGAAGATGAAATGTTATATACAGTATGAGTTTGGGTAGTTTGGTTAACGATCGTGGGGTTTTGAGACTCTAAGATTATGGGTTGTGAACTTTGAACTGAAGTACGCTCTGCAGTCGTAGAGTTGAGCTCTACGAAAGTTTCATAACGTAAAGGTGATTGAGTTTTATTGAAGAGAGAAGATGCATACAAATCCAGATATACCCTCTTCATCTAATAGTGAAAATTTAGGCTTAATTCTTCCTCTTTCTTTGCTTGGAAATATCAACCGAGAAAATAAGGAAGAAGTCAAAGCTCTCACATAACAGATTCTTGAAAGAATTTCAGTAGTACCATCCAAGATCCAGCTTGAACGAATGTTGGATACGATATCTGAAGAATGCAATGCTGGTATCCAGGACATTACTGCTGGAATTCAACAAAGTCTCGCCCATATTGCTCAGACTGCTGTCAAAGTACCATGTGAGATGTCTAAAGAGTGTGGCACCAAAATAAATAAGCTTATTAAGAATATTCTTAATAACCTCAAGAAACGTGATGATCTCTATTTCAAATAAATTGCTGAGCATAAAGCGACACTGATCTCTCTTCAGATAATAAATACAGATTTTATCAAGTTTCTCTCCGACAAAGTTTTCTCTCTGAGCTCCTCCTTAATTGAATTTAAGAATATGGTTGTCCAGTTGTTGGAACATACTGATAATGCAATGATGTTTATACATCATCAACGAGAATAAGCTGATGCCAAACATCAAGAATCCAGATACGACATCACACTTTCCAGGAGCTAGATACAGGAACTTGTGTCCACAGTCAAACAACTCTCTGATGAAGTTAATGCTCTACAACACGATCAGAATGTTGACAAAAAGGGGGAGAGGAGACGACCTCAACAAAAATCATCATTTCCTAATCCTCCGCAAATCTTTGTGCCTCATGCCATTCCTTTGGGTCAAGGCCAATCTCCATAATTTTCTTCTTCTACGCTAGGATCGTCGAGTGTAGTAACAAGTATTGGCTCATGACTCTCATCCAGTGATCCCGCCTTTATGAACAAAAATATACAAGAGGTTCACATAGAAGGAAAAGAACGATTCAACATGCCAAACCTTGGACCCAGAGATTCAATAGAAGAGATTCAAAGAAGAACATACGCAGGTAGAGAAAGTTATTAAAGGAGAAGAGAGACTGAAAGAAGAGATCCACCAAGAAGCAAAAAAGTTAGGACGTAAAGAAATTTTGTTTGACTTGTAAAATTTAGAAATTATTTCTAACCTATAAAAAAAATTTCTTCATACCTTATAACGATTCTTTTATCAAAAAGTTCATTCTTTTTCTCTAGAAATACAATTGCTCACTGTATATAAGTCATATTTAAATTTCTAAATTATTTGCATTTAAGAATTGATGATCGTTTAAAACTACTACTTTTGTTATCATCAAATAGGAAAAGATTGTTAGTACGATGCATGTTTTTAGATTTGATGATGATATGTGTAATTAATGAATATTTGTAATCAGTAGCTTTTATACAGTCCTTGAAATAAAATTGGTGTAAAAGGACTTAGTTTAGAGATCGAACTTGTTAGGTTGATCTATTTCGTGTGAATCTGATGTATAGATCTTAAGTTTAAAGCCAATCCTAAAGCAAGTAGTTGAATATCGTAGAGTCTACTGATCATAGTTCTAAAGATCATAGAGTATATTGATAATCGTAGAGCCTGTTGATTATAGGTTCAAAGATCGTAGAGCTATAAAAACAATACTTTAAGTTTGTTGAATTATCAAGTCAAACCTCAGAGTTCGTAGAATACAAGTAATGATCGAAGAATTAGAGCAAAGATGGAAATCATCAAGCTAAGAAGAAACGAAGACTTAGTCTTTCAAGACTAAATAAAAGCATCGTAGAGTGCACTGAAGTTAAGTGAAAAACGTAGAGTCTGTCTAGCCAGATACTCTACGACTGGATACTCAACTCTACGATTAGAAAAATTGTAGAGTGCATTAGTTCTGACATGGACTGACAATGTTGATCTTTGTAAAGTGAAGACCCCAAGGAAGTTTGTTAAAACTCTTAAGACTAAGGAGAAGGGCAGTTGGAACTGTGTTTAACAACTAGATTGGTGAAAAGACAGCACCCACGTGCGTGTCTCTTTAACAGTCAGTACTATGAAAAGACATGTCATAGCAGAAAGCTGATATATCTCCTCTAAAGTCAACAATTTGAGATCTACAAGTATCCAAACATTAATGAAGCAACAGTAACTTCCAAACGGGAAGATCTCAAGGAAAGTCTATAAAAGGTAAGCAAATTCAAACAAACAATGCACATCGAACAATCAAAGATTCAAACTATTGTCATTTCAAAAAGACTTTTATTTTACGATTTAGAACATCTTATTCTACTGCTAAGTTATTTTGTGCCAAACTTCAAGCAACTTAGCAACACCTAAAGTTCATTATTATTTCTAAGATTAATAAGTCTTAGTGACCTTTATAACCAAGTCTTATTGACTTGAAAGAATCTTAGTGATTCAGTTGTTGTAATTGTTCTTAGTGAACAAATCTTAATAATGATTACCTCATTCTTAGTGGATTATTCCTATTCAAGGAGTAGAAGAGTGGACTAGGAGATCTTCGTGCTTCGAACCACTTAAAATATCTTGTCTCATTTACTTTCCTGTCGAATTATTTTAAGTACTCTACGATTTAGCTTGTGACTTTGTTCCATATTTGACTGCTAAATTTAAAGCTGTGATTTTTCTATAATCTTTGAAGGGTTTTTATAAACTATCATTCTGTTATGCAAAACTATCTAATTAATTAACTCGTTTAATTATAAGCTGGTAATAACTATTTAAAAGTAAAAGTTTTTAAATGATCTATTTAACCCTCCTTCTAGATCTCTCAGTGCCTTTGAAAAATAACACAGGACTTTACCTTCTGCTGCCCGTTCCAGAATCATACTTGTCCATGGATTTTGTCTTAGGTCTTCCGCGAATCAAGGTGGTGCATATTTTATATTTATTGTGGTTAACAAATTTTCAAAAATGGCACACTTTATCTTCTACCAAAAAACATCAGACACAACCAATATAGCGAATTTATTTTTTAAAGAGGTGGTGAGACTGCATAGAGTTCGAAAGTCTATAACATCATATCGCAACACGAAGTTTCTTAGTAACTTTTTGAGGATTTTACAGAAGCGATTTAATACATCTTTAAACTATAGTCTCACTTGTCATCCACAATTAGGTCGCCAAACTAAGGTAGTCAACCATTCACTTGTTAGTAGTATTCGATGTATATCGGGAGAAAAGCCTAAACAATGGGATATTGCATTAGCACAAGCTGAATTTGCATTCAACAACACAGTTAACTAATCAACAGGGAAGACACCTTTTAAGATTATTTATTTTCACCAGCTAAAGCATGCTTAGTACCTCTTCCAAAGCTCCCTGGTACGAATATTGCAACAGACAACATGGTGAAAAAAATGCAGGCTATACAAGCTGAGGTCAATAGAAAATTAGAAATCAAATGCCAAATATAAGGGGAAAACTGACAAGTATCGGCGAGTGAAGGTGTTCAAAGAGGGTAACTTAGTAATGGCCTATCTTTGCAAAGAGAGGTTTCTTATGGGCACATACAACAAATTTAAAAACAAGAAGTATGAGCCTTTTTGAGAACGTGAAGAAGATTATTGACAATACATATGTTGTTAACCTCTCTGAAGACATAACCATTTCTTCCAACATTCAATGTAGTAGATTCGTACGAGTACTACCCACATGATGATCTAAGCTATTCAGAGTCTAACTCAAGGATAAGTTTTTTTCCAAGAGGAAGAGACTGATGTAGAACATGTTACACTTGCCTTTTTGGATAACTAGAATCGTAAGAAATCCCACAAATTGTGCACATAATTCTATCTAGAATTAACACAAAGTCCTCCCACAATTATGCTCATGAATTATGCTGAAAATCCCACAAATTATGTCAATAATCACTGTCCTAAAATCCCTTAAATTATGAAAATGATTCATTCTCAGAATTGTTCCATTTAGTTGTGATTCAGATTTGATTATGGTTTGATTGTTTGTAATTTGTAAGTTTCATTAAGAAACTACTTTATTTAATATTTGTCTAGTCTTAGCATGAATATTTATATTGGGTTGTAAAAAGCTTGTGGCATTATTGAATTTGAATAATAAAAGTTTTCTCTTTGAAATTTTTTTATCCTTGTGAATTCAAGAAAAAACCCTTGTGAATTTAAGGAATTATCAAGGTTGAAGACTTGAGTCTTTTTCCTCAGCTCACACGTTGTGTTAATAGCGTAAGGGAAATTGTAAAATTATTAAAATTTATATGTAAAAATATCAATTCCCTTTAAATATTATCTTTAGAAACAAACATGCCCTAAATATATCGAGGATACTATATTAAACAAGGTAACTAATACCATTGTAATGTACTTGGACTGAAATACAAAAGTAACCCTTATGTTTGTACCTCTTTTGTAAAACTCACCCTCCAACTTTTATTTTTGCAAAACTCTCTATCCAAGATGTATAAATTGTGCAAAACTTACCCTTTATGAACTTTTTTTTTGGTTAAAAATCCTCATATACAAAGATTATTTCACTATAATTCATCACTTAAGAATTTTACCTTTAGAATACTCCTTTTATTTCATTCAGACGACTTCTAATTAGCAAAAAAAGAATTCTCACAATACCAACAAATATATTTATAACATTAAATTGCCTAATTCATACATCTTACTCTTTGTCTATTCTATATGTCAATCGATTATTATTTTATTTGGATTCATCACCTTGATGCATTTTCTTGTAGTATTAATAATGAGGAAAACTGATCGGCACATGTTTATATAATCCATATAATCTATTTTATTGTAGTGTTTAATGAAATATTTAATTACGACGACACATGTTAAAAATCGAGAATAAGATTGACATTTTAATATGGGTCTTGTGAGCGAGACATTTATTATACAATAATAATCAATTGACATATAGCAAATATAGAGAATGAGATATATGCATTAAGCAATTTAGGGTTCCAAATCTGATGGTATTATGAGTTTTTTTTTCTAGTTTAAAGTCATTTAAATGAAATAAAAGGAGTAGATTAAACTTAAAAAATTTTAGTGATGAATTAGATGAAATAATTTGATTATGTGAGGACTTTTAACAAAAGAATACATAAAGGGTGAGTTTTGCAGAATTGATACATCTTAGAGGGAGATATTTGCAAAAATAAAAGTTAGAGGGTGAGTTTTGCAAAAATGATACAAACTAGAGAGTAATTTTTGTATTTCAGTTAGTGTACTTGCAAAGCAAAACCAAAACAGGAAAAATTCTCACTTTCTCTCTCCAACCTTATTTGAATTCCTTATCAACAACAATTTTCACACTACGGGGGTGTTTGATAAAAACTGAATGAAAAGTTTTGAATGGCTAAGCAATCTAAATGAGCTGAATGGCTGAATACTGAATGGAAATAATTGTTTGATAATTGACATGTCTGAAACATCTGAATAACATAATTTTATTATTTTACCCCTTTAAAAAAAATTCAAAGTTATTGTAAATTTATTTGATATTACTTAATATAATAGTTAATATTTTTTGTTAATTTTTTATAATTTTTTTTACTCCATTCAGCTGCTCATTCAGCCAAAAAAATTTAACTTAGTCATTCAGCTCAATCATCTGACTGATTCAGTCATTTAGATGATTTTTATCCAAAACAAACACACTTAGGGGCTTGTTCGGGGGTAGCTTATAAGTTGGTCAAAACCAACTTATAAGCTGCTTTTTACTGTTACACTGTTCGGGAGCTACTTAATTTGTAACTTAATTTTTGACTTATAAGTCAAAAATAATAAGTAACAATTTTTAACTTATTAAAAAATGACTTATAAGTCATTCCTAATAAGTTATTTTGACCAAATGTAAAGACTATTTTGTCTCTCCTCTATCTTGGTAAATTACATCTCTTAAGGGGTGTTCGGGAATGACTAATAAGTTAGTCAAACTAACTTATAAGCTATTTGTTACTATTTGAGTGTTCAGGGATGACTTATTTTTTTACTTATAGGTTGAATTTTAAGTCAAAAAATAAGTAACTATTTGTGACTTATTTTAAAATGACTTATAAGTTATTTTAAAATAAGTTATTTTGACCAAATGTAATGTCTATTTTACCCTTCTATTTATTAATGTCCTTTTTAGTAATCTTTACGTTATTTTAACTTATAAGTCATTATGAGCCGAACACTTTCATAACTTGTTTTAACTTAATTTTTGACTTATAAGTCAAATTAATGTCGTACACTTTTACTTATAAGTCACAACTTAAAACAACTTATAAATCAACTTATATTTTAACTTATAAGTCATTTAAAATAAGGAGTTCCCGAACAGGCCCCCTCTTAACCTAAAAAGCCTTATCTCTTCTAACATAAACATTTATTCACATCGGCTAAAATCGAGTTCACTGATTTGCTCTGCTCTCTCTCTCTCTATCTGCGCTCGATCCTTCAACTTCTTGGCTTCTCCGTAACACCCCATGTCCCACATCGAAAGATAAATAAAAAGTTTGTCTGTATATATGGAATTGAGTTATTATCAATAGTACCTTCAGTTATGACCTTTTAGGTGAGTCTATGGTGGGCAAAGATGGCCCAAGAATATACTATTGAGCCAGTAATTTAAGGCTTTTTTGGATGGATTTGATTCGATTCGGACTTGGGATTTGACCCAAGATTTGTTCCGAACTTGGGATTTGACCCGGGTTGTTATATATGGTATCAGAGCCGACTCTCGAAAGCTCGGGTCAGGTCATCTGATCAAGTTACCGGAGGTGAAGACACGAAGGCTGGTGGTATTATCCCATAATAGAGAGAGGGAGGTCCGGAGGTGCGGACACGAAGCCAGCCGGCATTATCCCACAATGGCTAGAGAGACAAAGACTTGTGGACCGTCTGTGTGATCGGTTCTGACGGGGACGTCAGAAATTTAAGTGGGGGAAATTGTAACACCCCCTATCCCACATTGAAAGATAAGGAAAAAGTTTATCTATATATAAAGAATTGAGTTACTATCAATAATACTGTTGGGAATCAGCATGCGAGTATTACACTCATTAACATAGGGGGAGAAATCTGCGTGTGATTACCACTAACTGTTATATATTATTCGATTGATGACAAAATGATAAGAAGAACATTCATGCTATTAAAGCCCTGTAAAGTCCTTAATGAAATCTATGTACAAGGACTTAGAAAATCAAATATGTTAGGTTGATCTTAGCTAAATGTATATTTGTCTGATCAGAGCATGGTTGTAAAAATAGGCTTTATAAAAGTCCTTAAATTGAATGTGATGAAAAAGGACTTAGAATAGAATAGAAGAAGATCAAACTTGTTAGGTTGATCTTATGCACTGTAATGACAGACAAGGGCCAAACTGAACGTAGAGCACTGCACTGACTAAATGAAGGATCGTAGAGCAGTCGGTCAACATCGCAGAGCCAAGTATGCCATCACAAGCCCTGCCAGGAAAACGTAGAGCTCTCTCGGTAGAATGTAAAGTTGCCCCGGCCGAACGTATAGCACTCTCGGCAGTACGTAGAGCTCTCTCGGCAGAATGAAGAACACTCTCGGCAGGACGTAGAGTTGCCTCAACATTTGAAGTGCCAAATTCCAAGATCGTAGAGTCTGTCAGGCATGCACAGCAACAGGTTCAGCAGATCGTAGAGATCACTCTGCAGCATTTACCAGGCATCGTAGAGCTGTGCATATCAACGGAGAGAGTGCAAGGCAATCGTAGAGTATGACTCGGCAGAATAAGGGCGTACTCAGAATCGTAGAGTATGACTCGGCAGAATAAGGGCGTACTCAGAATCGTAGAGCATACACTACAAAGAGAAAGTCGTTGTGCTAACATGGGTTCGTAGAGTGAGTTCAAGCAAGCCACTCTACGACTCCCAGGAACAGTGTGCAATCAAAGCAACAACGTAGAGCAGTCGCTGCTGAGGCACTCAAAGATAAGGTGGCAATCTTCAAGACTACCAAGCAAGCTGAGCATGAGCCATCAGACATAGCAGGATCTCTGAACACAACCAAAGCATCAAGCCATGACAGAGATCAAAGGACAAGGTCAAGTAATCACTCTACGATCCATCAAGGCTCTAGACGTGCATCAAAGACAAAGGTCGTAGAACATGAAAAGTTCAGCAAGATCAAGTGATCGTAGAGATAAATCTAAAGACAATTAGAAGCACTCATGCAGTCTCAGCTAAACAAAGCAAAAAGATCATAGAACAGCACTTTGTGACTAAAGGAAGAATGTCTGAAGAATAAGTAGAGCAGTCCTCTACATCAAAGATGCCACAGCAAACAAGAAGATTATAGAGCAGTCCTCTATAATACAACAGCAGAGCCAACACCTAAAGAACATAGAGCAGTCCTCTATGATAAGCACACGATAGCAATGGCTTAATGAAGATCATAAAATGTTATGCTCTGGAACAAAAAGCTAATTGGAAATCAAAGAGCATAAGGAAGGACAGACTGCAGTATAGTGAGAAGCACATCAAAGGGCAATGCCAGTACAATCAGCCACTCTACGAACTACAAGCGAGCACAAGGCCACAGCTGAAGTTAGCAGTAAACTCTACGATCAAAGACAGTCTTCAGTTAGAAGCAAGCAGGCCAATCTACGATCAAAGACTCAGTCTACACCTAAGATGGTCGTAGAGCAAGTAAGAAAGTGCCAACTGGATTACAAATATTAAGGCACTAAGGGTTGCTATTCCAAGATGAGCAGCTGAATATATAAATGAGTATAATATTTGAGTGGAGCTCAAACAGTCACATCTGCAGCAGTCAAACAAACAGCACATCTGACTCCACTATCTTGGTACCAACTAATGGATGTTGACTCAGCCATCACTAGCAGACTTAGGAAACTAAAATGCTCAGTGATAAAATAAACAAGTCTGCAGAAAGTTAGTCTCCAACAGAAAGAAGTGCAACGGGAAGATTTCAACGGCAAGCTCCCAACGGGAAGAAAATGGAGAACTACAAAAAGAAAGAAACAACACTCGGATATGAGTGTGTGTTGGTATGCAGTAAGCAAGAGAGCAAGAACACTAAATATACAATCAACTAGAAACTTCACTGCAACAGAGAGGTATGCCAAAGGGCTGGCATACGAGTTAAGAGTCGAATGACCAAGAAGCTAAGATCTAGAGTAACCGAATCCATAATGGACAACTCTATGATCAAGCAAGGAACACTATGTGCTGAATAGATGAAGAAGTGACTTGGACAAGTCAACTAGTGTTCAAAGGAAGTGATCATCTGCATCTGCTATGTACCAGAAGAAAGAAGGGTTTTAACGATCATCATAAGCAGTATCCAGAAGAAGATCATCAACAACTGCCAAGTACCTGAAGATAAAGGAGATCAAAGTTCATCTTGGCAGCACAACTCAACAAGCAATCAACACACTAAAGAGGGCGGGGCGTCCTTGTCTTAAGTGACTAAACAAAGTCAAGTCTGCTGGACTTGCTGAGTACCAAAGGGTACAAGAGATTCTAAGGCTGCTGGCTTTAGTCTACAGGTTCCAAGGCTGCTGGCCTTGAAGGGTTCTTTGTGAACCAGGTTTCCAAGTCTACTGGACTTGAAGAGGGTCATTGGATCCTTGTCCGAGGGACTAAAAACAACTCAAGTCTGCGAGACACAAGATGGGTCAGAGGATCCGTGCCTGTAGGGGTTGAGGAGGGTCATATGATCCTTGCCTTTGTGGCTAAAAACAACTCTTGTCTGCTGGACTTGAGGAGGGCGTAGAGTCCTTGTCTGTGTGACTAAAACATTTAGTGGATTCCTACTTGTTATAGTAGAAGAGTGGAGTAGGAGTTATTACATCTCCGAACCACTTAAAATCTCCTGTGTCATTTATCTTCTGTCATTTACTTTATGATTAATGAATTGCTATATCTGATATCAATCATATTATAGACTTGTAAACTGATAAGTGAATAAGCTTGAATCTATGAAGGGGTTATTAATGATTGTTCCGCTGTGCATGAATTGATTCTTTTCTTCATAATTGTTATTTTCATTTGATAAAAGGAAAAAGTTTTAAAGGATCTATTCAACCCCCCCTTCTAGATCCACATTTTGTCCTGGGGAACCAACAATTGGTATCAGAGCAGGTTCTCATGATTATGCTAAAGCTAACGCTTTGAGTAGATCCATGACACAAATCTTGATCAGTTCTAAGTCTAGGTATTGGTTGACGAGACAATGAGCTAACAGTTGAAAATTGTTTGTGCAGGAGAAAAACTGTCCTAAAACTATCCAGGCTATTCCATGGACTTAAAGGAAAACTCATCATCACCAAGCATGCTGATGTCATTAAGCATATCGATCATTTCATAAGGAGGAAGTAGACAGATGCAGCAAGATCGAAGATACTCTCCATTAAACAGAAAATCGACATCTCCACCCAAGATGTTTGTGAAGTCCTACAAAGGATGAACAAGGGGTTATCCAAAAGATAATGCACCATGCACTTACTACGACGATCCCATGAGCTTCTCAACACGCATGACATATTCCCACTCTATAAGATATGAACTCAGAGGTTCATTCAAGCTTATCAATGATCATGGGATGTTATAACTAAGCAAGTGCACAATTCAAAGATATGCTCAATATATCAGCCAATGGAGCACAATGAAGGAACAAATGATGAGACTAGCAATGGCCTAAGAAAGTTCAACTAAACAATGCATTATTGCTAGCAGCACCACTGACTGTCAAGAAATTGACATCAGTGAGGTATCTATCCTATCTCCCTAAATTACAAATGTCTTTAACTGTTAATATATATATATATATACTGCATAGCTGCATATCTTCATACTTCAGTAAGCATATCAAGAAATCATTTTCTACCCCAAAAGGAAAAGGAAAGTAAGTGATAGTTTAACAATCACTTGGCTGTCTATCCATATTTGAGGTTGAAAATAAAATCCTTAAGTTGAAGGTCTGAAGTCTGTGCAAATAGTATATTCTCTCATCTTCTTGCTAAACATGTCTAAACTACTTTGCAATTGCTACTGTGTGCACTGCCTCATTAAAATTCATTATCTTGACATTGAGAGTTTGCTATTGATGTGAAAATCCAAGTAGGGATTGTATACAGTGAATATACTTAAAGTGATCCTACCTTGGTTCTCACACCTTATATGATGAGTAATGCATTATCTCATGATCCAAGCATTTGAAAAGTCATAGAATGTAGTCATGTCTGACGCTGCACATTGAAGGATCATAGAGACTGATCAACTCTACGAACCATATATGTTCAACTCACAGAACTAACCACTACTCTACCAATGTTCAAATACCTGGAAAATAAATGATGGATAAATACTCATCTAAAGAAAAGGTTTGAGAATCTACATCTGTTTCACACTCAACGCTCTCACTCTCATACAACATGCTCAATTATCATCTTATTTAAACTACATAAATTGTGAAGATACAGTCTGGAGAAGACTTGAGCTTTCAAAAGAACTAATCCAGCAGGACCCAAAGAATATTGGGTACCAAGTTAGAAATTTGTATTCACCACAGCAACAACATATTTCTCCAGAAAATCCCTCTCAGACGTTGGAGCTCCATTCAGCACAATGTAGCTTCTCAAGAAGCGTATAAAGACCAGGTCTACAACAACACTACGATCACGACACAAAGGATCGTAGAATGACCAAGGATCCAAGTCTTCATCCCACTCTACGAACACATACAGAGAAAAGGGTCGTAGAGTAACATGTGCTAAAGAGAATACTCTACGATCAATTGAAGAATAACGAACAGTCACTCAAGATGGAAGTATCAGTTATGGGGGAGCAACAATCTGATTGATCAACAAATGCTCAAGTTGATAATGGAGTCAAGGAAACTGAAGAGATATAGAATATAAAGCTGCAAAGAGTCAAACAGCTACAACCTTGAGTGCAAAAGGAAGTTTTTAAGCTAAGCAAAGGACATGCCAGGACAACAACTCTCCAGCATATTGAGGAACAAATCTAGTCCCTGAATATAGATCTCAACTGCTTCAGGACTCAAGAAAAATGAAGTTCCTATAGTCCCTAAGGTGACACTCCCTCACACAAAACCTTGTCCTAGACTCAGAGTCCCAAAACTCTGTGACTGATGAACCAAATGAATTCTCATCTCAGATCCTAGAATCCCTAAGCTCTACGACTATCAAACCAGGTTAGCCATACTATTCAAAGTCGTAGAGTCATGATCGTAGAGTATGTTGTCTCCGCGATCTCAGCTTACCAAATACCACTCCATTCTTCATAACTATCCTAGTCCAAGGAATACAATGATGACATTCTATACACTATATTCAAAAAGTCTTTCTTCAGAAAAGCGCCTCAGAGACAAACCAAGCCCTAAGTTGTCAAACCTAGAGGCCTGCCATTTCTGAGCTACCTTAGTCCTGGTGAAAGACTAAATGCATCATTTCTCCAGATCTTGAGATAGAAAGAAATAAAGGAAAAAGGTTGATACCCTAGAAGAGAGTTGATCATGAGACTCTCTAGAAGAGAAAGAAGTTGGTCCTAAGGAAAAATCCTCACCTATCAAATGACTCTGCTTTAGTACAAGATCAGACACAAAGCATGAAGAATGTCATCTCGGGTGTCAAGAGAAAAATAAGGTTCCTTCTAAAACTACTTATTTCAGAAGGAAGCCACTGCGAACCGAAATGGAGGTTCCCTCATCAAAATCTGCACTCACTAAGACAAGTGCAAGACAACATCTGAGCAGCAGTAGGTATGACTAAGCTGGACATGTTCGTAGAGTTAAGGGCAATGACATCTAGTTACTCTACGAACGGACTAAGTCAAAAGTCAAACAGACAGGGACCATATACTTAGTAACTGACGTACAACAGTTATGGAAGTTTTATCACAATTGGCCACGTTCAGCTAATGAGTCTCTCACACGTGTACTTGACAAAAGGAGGGAACTAAGATCAGTAAGATTTCAAACACTGACGGTTGCTCTTCCCTATCAGTTATCAACATCGTTCCTCCCATAAGGCTCTGCCGATCTTTTAAAACCCTAGAACCATCAAATCTTTAGCAAATCAGAACCATCGACCTCCAGAAACCCCAGAACTCTAATCACTTCAAGTCTCCATTCTTAGTCAACTAGCTTCTTCTTCAAAAACCCTCACTATGGAAAATTGCCAAGTCGTGTCAGGCATTCAACTTGGGTTCGACAAATTTGGAGAAACTGGTGAGAAATTCAAAGAAATTCTTGAAAGTGTGAAGCTGGCAGGATTCTCAGAGTGCTTGGGGTCAAACACAAAGATCTACTCTGATCTTATTAAAGAGATCCACCAGAATGCGACAATCGACGGTGATTCTCTGATCACTAAGGTACGTGGAACCAAACTAAAGATAAATGCTGCAGAAATCAACCAGTGTTTAGATTTTGCCAACCAGGGTCTGTCATCACTAGACGAAGTCGACTCTGATGAAGGAAAGAGGTTGATGGGATATGTGAGGAATCCTCATGTAAGAGGAATGAAGAAAAAGGAATTCCTGGAGGAGTTTGAATTTCTAGCTGAAATTGTGGGCAAATGCATTCTATGCAAAGACACTGCACATGACATAGTAAGCGATTTGCAAATGAAGATCATGACTGCCGTTGTCATGAAAAAGAAGATGAACTTTGGAGCTTTGCTGTATGATTGGTTGGTCAAAGATATTAAAAAGGTAAAATCTTCAGATAAACCTGCACTAAAGATATACTATGGAAGATTTTTAAGTATCATACTGAAGAAGAAACTGAAGAACAAAATTGGAGGCGATGAGGGGGAAACCCTAAATGTCAACAAAGTCATATCGCCAAAATTGTTTGATAACTGGAAGAAAAATCCCATGAAAAACAAGAGATTGAAAATTTCTGGTAGCAGCAGCAGAGGAACCATAAAGACCAGCAAAGGAAAGAGGAAAGCTAATGCACTGAAGGATGAATCATCTCAGTCAGAAGAATCTTCATCCCCTGAGCCTATTCGCTTAAAATCACTCAAGAAGAAGGTAAAAGTTGAGGCGTCCCCAGAGAAGAACTTTTCCTCCTCAAAAGAAGAATCTACAGAAGAGAAAGAAGTATCCGAAGCATCAATGGTTAAGCCCTCAAGAAGACAAAGTGCAAGACTGAGGCAGATAAAGAAGCACCCAAGTCATGAGAATAAAGAAGAAAGTACACCTGTGACACTTGATCTTGAAGAAGATGATGGTGAAGGAGATCAAGCAAAAGTGGCAGGGAATAAATCTGTTGGAAAGGATGAAATCTCGAGCATAGCAGAAAGTGAGGACACAGATATGTCTGATGAAGAGAGCCACTCAAATGAAGGTAATGAAGACATGGAAGCCAGCCACGATGATCAGTCAACTGAAGAGCCCGTTGAAGAATCAGAAGAAGCAGCTATTGAAGAAGAAAATTTAGAAGAAAAGAACATCAAAGAAGGCACCGCGGGCAAAGGAAAAGAACCAATGGATGATGAGGAAGTACAACTGGACTCTGATACTAACAGCAGTGCATCAGAGAGCCACTTCAAGCCAGCAACCACTCGAATAAGAAGAAGGATTGTACTGGAGGCAACCGACAAACCTGAAGCTGTGTTGCCAACTAGATGGATAGACTATAGAGATGGTGAAATGAAAGTGGTGTCTATGACAATAGAAGATCTTCTCAATAATTTTTAAGACATTGAGCTTGATCGCACCACAGTTCTATATGACCCTTATAGCGAACAATTGACATGGTTATATCCGTTGATGCCCTGGTTGAAGGCCATTGAGTTTGAAGATACAAGTTTCATCAGCTGGTGCTACTCACAATTTCCAAATCTGAAGTTGATCTCTCAGAACTTCCCAAGAGTTCAATCTTATCCAAAGTTGCTGATCAAGGACACTCAACACTTCGAAGTTTACCGCCATACTGAAAGTATATACATTCCATACTATATGTTGAAAAACAGTGATAAAAGCATGCCAGCAAAGCAGTTCGTAGAGACAGTGGTTGTGGAACCCCCTAACTCTACGACTGCAACCATCAAACTCCCCGACATTAGTATAAGGCATGGCACACCTTCCGATATCCCTTCCTCATCCATCGGAGAGTTATTCGACATTGTCACTGCTCTTGAGAACATCTACAAGAGTGAGAAGGCCAAGTTAACTACCCCAATCCTTGAAGATCTCTCGATTGACCAAGAGCTGTTGAAAAATTCAGAAGAATTGATTGAAAGCATTTCCTCCGTTACTAAAGCAGCAAAGAAGTTAACTGGAGGTGATGACAATGAATTTTACAAGCAGCTGCAAGCCTCATTCACAGATATGTCCTTAAAGCTACATCAACGAGATCAGATATATCTCAAGTCAATTGAACAACAGAAATCTGAGGCTCTAAAACTCCAACAACAGAATGCACACTCTCTTCAGATTCTGTCAGCTAAAGTGGAAAACCTCAGCCAGTCTCTCACTCAGCAATTGGAACTTGGCCAGTAGGAGGTAAAGATGGAAGTTGGTAATACCTCCTACTTAGTTGAGCAGCTCATTACGCATGTCCAGTATCTCTCTCAAATGATTGATGACAAAAAGGGGGAGAAAAAGATGAAACAAAAGAAGATGAAGCATAAGCATAAGAAGAACAAAAAGAGGACAAGTGCTAGTATGACAAGAAAGGAGCTGAAGAAGAAGAAGAACAAACATGAAGCACCAACAACTGAGGGGGAGCAAGGAGAAGAAGAACCAGCAGGAAGTGCAGGAAGTGAGCTAGGAGAAGAAGGAGAAGAACCAGCAAGAAGTAAGGGGGAGCATCTGCCAGAGAAGAACTAAGAAGAAGTAAAAGAACGCAGCAATCACAAGGCATCAACAAGGAAGTGGAGGTACATCTCTAACAAAGCAAGGAGGAATTAACTATACTATGATAGTAACTAGGATCTCCTTGATTATATTATTATACCTTATGAACTGCATATGTTTTAATTTCTTGATATGATGTAAATGACTATCTTAAATGCACATCGTTTCATTTAGGTCTAGCCATACAGTGACTTACTGTATCTTAAGTCATATCAGCACTCATACACTTGCATGTATTGCTTGAATTGAATGTTATGCTATTAGTATTTTTGTCATCATCAAATAGGGGGAGATTGTTGGGAATCAGCATGCGAGTATTACACTCATTAACATAAGGGGAGAAATCTGTGTGTGATTACCACTAACTGTTATATATGATTCGATTTATGACAAAATGATAAGAAGAACATTCATGCTATTAAAGCCCTGTAAAGTCCTTAATGAAATCTATGTACAAGGACTTAGAAGATCAAATATGTTAGGTTGATCTTAGCTAAATGTATATTTGTCTGATCAGAGCATGGTTGTAAAAATAGGCTTTGTAAAAGTCCTTAAATTGAATGTGATGAAAAAGGACTTAGAATAGAATAGAAGAAGATCAAACTTGTTAGGTTGATCTTATGCACTGTAATGACAGACAAGGGCCAAACTGAACGTAGAGCACTGCACTGACTAAATGAAGGATCGTAGAGCAGTCGGTCAACATCGCAGAGCCAAGTATGCCATCACAAGCCCTGCCAGGAAAACGTAGAGCTCTCTCGGTAGAATGTAAAGTTGCCCCGGCCGAACGTATAGCACTCTCGGCAGTACGTAGAGCTCTCTCGGCAGAATGAAGAACACTCTCGGCAGGACGTAGAGTTGCCTCAACATTTGAAGTGCCAAATTCCAAGATCGTAGAGTCTGTCAGGCATGCACAGCAACAGGTTCAGCAGATCGTAGAGATCACTCTGCAGCATTTACCAGGCATCGTAGAGCTGTGCATATCAACGGAGAGAGTGCAAGGCAATCGTAGAGTATGACTCGGCAGAATAAGGGCGTACTCAGAATCGTAGAGTATGACTCGGCAGAATAAGGGCGTACTCAGAATCGTAGAGCATACACTACAAAGAGAAAGTCGTTGTGCTAACATGGGTTCGTAGAGTGAGTTCAAGCAAGCCACTCTACGACTCCCAGGAACAGTGTGCAATCAAAGCAACAACGTAGAGCAGTCGCTGCTGAGGCACTCAAAGATAAGGTGGCAATCTTCAAGACTACCAAGCAAGCTGAGCATGAGCCATCAGACATAGCAGGATCTCTGAACACAACCAAAGCATCAAGCCATGACAGAGATCAAAGGACAAGGTCAAGTAATCACTCTACGATCCATCAAGGCTCTAGACCTGCATCAAAGACAAAGGTCGTAGAACATGAAAAGTTCAGCAAGATAAAGTGATCGTAGAGATAAATCTAAAGACAATTAGAAGCACTCATGCAGTCTCAGCTAAACAAAGCAAAAAGATCATAGAACAGCACTTTGTGACTAAAGGAAGAATGTCTGAAGAATAAGTAGAGCAGTCCTCTACATCAAAGATGCCACAGCAAACAAGAAGATTATAGAGCAGTCCTCTATAATACAACAGCAGAGCCAACACCTAAAGAACATAGAGCAGTCCTCTATGATAAGCACACGATAGCAATGGCTTAATGAAGATCATAAAATGTTATGCTCTGGAACAAAAAGCTAATTGGAAATCAAAGAGCATAAGGAAGGACAGACTGCAGTATAGTGAGAAGCACATCAAAGGGCAATGCCAGTACAGTCAGCCACTCTATGAACTACAAGCGAGCACAAGGCCACAGTTGAAGTTAGCAGTAAACTCTACAATCAAAGACAGTCTTCAGTTAGAAGCAAGCAGGTCACTCTACGATCAAAGACTCAGTCTACACGTAAGATGATCGTAGAGCAAGTAAGAAAGTGCCAACTGGATTACAAATATTAAGGCACTAAGGGTTGCTATTCCAAGATGAGCAGCTGAATATATAAAGGAGTATAATATTTGAGTGGAGCTCAAACAGTCACATCTGCAGCAGTCAAACAAACAGCACATGTGACTCCACTATCTTGGTACCAGCTAATGGATGCTGACTCAGCCATCACTAGCAGACTTAGGAAAGTAAAATGCTCAGTGATAAAATAAACAAGTCTGCAGAAAGTTAGTCTCCAACAAAAAGAAGTGCAACGGGAAGATTTCAACGGCAAGCTCCCAACGGGAAGAAAATGGAGAACTACAAAAAGAAAGAAACAACACTCGGATATGAGTGTGTGTTGGTATGCAGTAAGCAAGAGAGTAAGAATACTAAATATACAATCAGCTAGAAACTTCACTGCAACAGAGAGGTATGCCAAAGGGCTAGCATACGAGCTAAGAGTCGAATGACCATAAAGCCAAGATCTAGAGTAATCGAATCCAGAATGGACAACTCTATGATCAAGCAAGGAACACTATGTGCTGAATAGATGAAGAAGTGACTTGGACAAGTCAACTAGTGTTCAAAGGAAGTGATCATCTGCATCTGCTATGTACCAGAAGAAAGAAGGGTTTTAATGATTATCATAAGCAGTATCCAGAAGAAGATCATCAACAGCTGCCAAGTACCTGAAGATGAAGGAGATCAAAGTTCATCTTGGCAGCACAACTCAACAAGCAATCAACACACCAAAGAGGGCGGGGCATCCTTATCTTAAGTGACTAAACAAAGTCAAATCTGCTGGACTTGCTGAGTACCAAAGGGTACAAGAGATTCTAAGGCTGCTGGCTTTAGTCTATAGGTTCCAAGGCTGCTGGCCTTGAAGGGTTCTTTGTGAACCAGGTTTTCAAGTCTGCTAGACTTGAAGAGGGTCATTGGATCCTTGTCCGGGGGACTAAAAATAACTCAAGTCTGCGAGACACAAGATGGGTCAGAGGATCCGTGTCTGTAGGGGTTGAGGAGGGTCATAGGATCCTTGCTTTTGTGGCTAAAAACAACTCTTGTCTGCTGGACTTGAGGAGGGCGTAGAGTCCTTGTCTGTGTGACTAAAACATTTAGTGGATTCCTACTTGTTATAGTAAAAGTGTGGAGTAGGAGTTATTATGTCTCCGAACCACTTAAAATCTCTTGTGTCATTTATCTTCTGTCATTTACTTTATGATCAATGAATTGTTATATCTGATATCAATCATATTATAGACTTGTAAACTGATCAGTGAATAAGCTTGAATCTATGAAGGGGTTATTAATGATTATTCCGCTGTGCATGAATTGATTCTTTTCTTCATAACTATTATTTTCATTTGATAAAAGGAAAAAGTTTTAAAGGATCTATTGTGTCCCAGAGAACCAACAAATACCTTCAATCATGACCTTTTGGGTGAGCCTGTGATGGGCTAAGATGACCCAAAAAGATACTATTAGGCCAATAATTTAAGGCTTTGTTTAGATGGATTTGATTCAATTCAGACTTGGGATTTGACCCAAGATTTGTTCCAAACTCGGGATTTGACCCGGGTTGTTACATTCTCTCTCTTTCGCTCTGCGGCTGTTACTCCTACTACTCATTTTACTCCTTCAATTGTTGTTACTCCTTCGATTGTTCTTAGGTACCAAACCCTAGACCAACTATTTAATATATATATATATATATGTGTGTGTATGTGTGTGTATTATGTTATGTTTAAATCTTTGGCATGTGATTTTTCTTCTTCTTTACCACTTTAATTTTGAACGTACTTTCAGAGCATGTGGGTTTCGATTCAATTCCATTTGTTGTTAATTTATGTGGTTCAAATGTTTGATTGATTGATTGAATGAATTGTTGTACATTGGTGCTTAATTAGGAATATGTGAGCAGCTTAATTTTTAGTAATTTTCAGTAACTCTGTTTGAAACAAGATTTATATGTTCAAAATATTTAGTTTGTGACAAAATTTAATGTTTCAATTGTCATTTGTTTGAATGGTTGATTAAGATTCTTCTTGTTCAAATTCGATTTAACTGACATATATTATGTATGAGCTATGTGAATTTTTTTTAAAACTATTTCTAAAAATAAAATCAAGGTTTATAAGAGGTCAATCTAAAAAGTAAATGTTAGTTCTTTATCTGAGTTTTTGTTTGTTAATGGTTATTAATGTTATACTATGTATGTTGTGAATATCATGTCTTATGTTATATTATTGTTTGGTGTTTATAAATTAGATGGAAAGTGAAGGAATAAGGGGATTGGAAAAACTTCAAACAAAGGGTAGGGGTCAATGGGTAGGCGGGGAGATAAACACGTTGATGAAGGCTCAAGCCAAGGATCTGCAAAATGGGATGACATTGCCCATCAAATGTTTGTTAAGTTATGTGTGGATGAGGTAAGAAAAGGAAATAGAGATGGTAATCATTTCAACAAAGTAGGGTGGAATTATATATTGACCAATTTCAATACGGAGACGAACAAAAATTATAGTTTAAAACAAATAAAGAATCATTGGACTCAAATGAGAGGAGATTGGTTATTGTGGCAACAATTAATGTATACGGACACAGGATTGGGTTGGGATGCTGCCAAGCAGAATGTTGTTGCGTCTGATGAATGGTAGCAAAACAAAATTAAGGTATCCTCAATAAACTTTACACAATTATTATATAGTAAGTTAGACTTTATTAATTATTTTAAGTTAGTCTCTTAAAAAAAATTCTTACACTATATGCATATGAACAAAGACTTTGCTAAATTTCATAACAAAAATTGCTCAATATACAATAATGAGTATCATGAGTTATTTGCAAGTGTGGTTGCTACGGGTGAGGGTGCATATGCACCAAGTCAAGGGTTCGCCCCTCCATTAGTGTCTACGCAGAGATCAGGAGTTGGTTATGATAATTACTTTGATGTTGATATTGAAAGAGATGCATATGGTCGTGGTATTGGTGGCGAGGGTTGTGGGGATAGTGATGATCTAGGGATGGGAGATAACGGTGGTGAGGGTAGTGGTGTCCGTGAGGTGTTTTTTTGGCCATCAAATAGCCAATCAAAGAGGCCATCAAACGAGAATCTTAATAATGTAAAAAAAAGAAGAAAAAGGTAATAACTCGGGAGAATCTATCCAATCAAATTGATTCAATGTTAAATCTCATGTCAAACAGAAGTGCAACCACAATGACATATCATGTACAAGAGTCATCTATGCCTACTCCAACTGCATGCATCAAGTTATTATTGAGTGAGCTTCCAGATGCAAGAGAATTATTTACAGCTCAGCCAACTATTGACTCACACCTATCATTCATCAAGTTACTTGTGGACATGAAGAATTCTAAGATGCCCCCACCTAGTTTTCATCAAGTTATCGTTTGAATATTTTATTTATTATTGTAATGAGATGTTTTAGTAAGATTATATTTCCTGAGCTTTTGTTTGTAATATGTATAGTATGAATGTAATTCCAAAGGCTTCTGATTGCCTTGGCCACTCTTAATGTGTTATGTTTTATGAATGAATGAGCAATTTGGCATTTTATGTAGATACTAAGATGTAAGTCTGGTTTGTCATGATTTGTGAATGAATGCAATTCTGGTTTATTTATAATGGAAGCCAACAATCATTTGATTTCTGTTTACAATGCAAGTGGCCTTAATTCTGCCTTACATCTTCACAGGTCCATTTTGATTGTGTCTATCGAGGCCTTACAGCATTTTCGTATGGACAGTCTAAACTCTTAGCTAGAAATTGCAGCATTGCACAAGTTATTATAAAGAGTAATTTCTTACTTGTTGACTATAATTTACTGCTTGTGTTTTAATTTTTATTATACAACTGAAAACAAGAACCCCCAATTTCTCTTTTGGTTATGATAAAAGGGAAAACCCAGGTAGATGGAATGACCTCTAATAACTGTCGTTTGCAGTTGTCTATGGACTTCCCATAAACATTTACAAGAACAGTCTCTTACTCAGTTAAACATTTAGAGTTTACCCAGTTAAAGGTTATTCTCTATAATTATGGGTCATCTGTAAAATTTGTGAAGTATGTGACATGATACTTGAATTAGGAATTTACCCAGTTAAAATATCATTCCTTTTAATTCTGGGTTGTTCTTATTTTACCGTCTACAGTGAAGAATGTGATGATTTTTGGTAATTCTGTGGTAGGGGAGATTAATGTGGTGAACGTTATGTATCTGGCCTTGAAAGTTTTAGAGTTAGCTTAGTTCTGGTTTTGTAGTAATTATTGAGATATATTTTTGTCAAAATATGTAATAAAAATTATACGAGGTTGTTAATATAAAAATTATATGGGTTGTTAATGACATACAACCACCATTCTACCATATTGATATTGTAATGGACTGGAATGATTAACCTTTGTACAACAAGTCTGTAAAGAAGCCTTACTCTTTGTCTAAGATCTACCAACTTATAGAAGTGAAACTTTTTGAAATATTTGTGATTAATTAGATCAAGTGTGGAGGGAGGCCCTTGAAGGGTTGGATTTCATTCACTTTTATCTCTTTGGTTCAACTGTGGTCTTGGATTTCTAGATTGTCAAGTCCCCTTTCTCTTAATATATGCCTACAAAAAAGAATAGGGAGTATGAGCAACATTTGAACTTGGGTCCAGTGCTTTTCTTTATAGAGCCCCCAAGAAATCATATGTTATGTTGACCTGCTTTTTGATTGGTCCTCATCACACATGCTAGTTTTCAACTGAGAAATCAAGCTCTAAGTATCAAGACTATGTTACGTGGACATGTATTTCGCGAAAGGGTTTTCCGAGAAAAACAAGATCAACTTGGTATAAATTTCTGATCTTTTTGTGAGATCTAATTAATCATAAAATTAGAAGGGGCCAATAATCATGTGTACGAATGGCTAATCTTTTTGTATAGATATAATATAATTTCAATCCTTGTTTATAATTAGTTTCATGTCTTCTCTTAATGTTGTGTACGACAGTTCACTAGCTCAAACAATTATAACAACTTCTTTCATAAATTACAGCAACTTGTTAACTCTTTTGGTAGGTGGTAGCTCATGTTAAAAGGAGTTCGTGCTCAGCTCTATCAGGTTGTTAAATGAAGCCAAAACAATTTCATATAAACTGATCTCAAGCTAATCTTGAGCAGTTTAATTTATCCATTTCTAAATATTGAAAGTGATTGGGATGGTTTGTGGTGCAAAGTATGTTATATGTCTACTTTATGTGGCAGGGTCAACAGGACTTTAACATTATGCAATTTCTTTCTCAAAATATTTGTAACTTGGTTTCCTCTAAATTGGGGACTCTGGACTACGGAATAATATATTCTTGATTTTACGGTCTGCAGAGTGAGGATATAATAACTATAGAAAATGATTTGGGTGATTGTTTGAAACTGTTATTGCAGGTTAGATTGGATCCCTCTAGTCCATTGAGCAAGCACAAACGCTGGATTGTTGCTGAGATTCTGAATTATCAGTTTCATCTTCCACTTAAGGTTAGTGTATAACTCATTGTGTATCTTTGCTGAACTACATACAATTTGTAAATTTCATCCAAAATTATTTTTTAAATAGGCTTTACCAACTGTGATTTATCTTCCTAAAAGCATGTCTTGAAGACTCATGTTATTGCCCTTTTGCAAAAGTTCTCTATTTTATTAAAATATAGTGAGTAAAATATTTCATATGATTGAGGTGGAAAATAAACCTGACTTATGATGAATAGGCTTAGGATTAGCACAAGAAAATATAATTGGAATGTAAATGGTTCAAATTTCAATTTATAGGCTATGTAGATTTATAGATTCAACCTTTTACTTTGATTGATTTGTTTTTTTTATATTAGTTAAGTATGTTACCAAGTTACATGATTTTGCTTTGATTGAGTTGGTTAGTTGGATAAATTAGAGTTTATATTTTTTTAGTTGTTTTTAGTTTAGGTGAACATCATTTATAATTAGAAGATTAGAAATTGTATATTCATATTACTAGGACGTATACAAAAGGAAAATAAAGACTTGTTTTTGTCTTTGTCATTATTATTATTTGTTGATAACCAATGATAATTTAATAGTGGAGTGATAGGTGTTTAATCCACTTACCGAAAATATACTATATTTACAATAAAATTTGTTGATAACCAAGGATAATTTAATATTGGGTGATAATTGTTTAATCCACTTACCAAAAATATACTATATTGCAAAGGTAATGCCTTGTATACATATCAAGAGTTAATTGTTCAAATGAGTTCACAGTTCTTCAATAATTATTGATTGATTGGTAAACATTCTCTCATTCTGTTATAGAATAATTATCCATTATTTTTATCAATAATTCTTCTAAATTTCAGTTTTTTTAAAATATGATCTATAATTTATAAGTATCGTCATGGGAATGAGTAAAAGTTAGTTCAAGTTTTGACTTGTTTAGTTGTTACTGTTGTTAAAATGGATATGAATCATATTCTAGAACAAGTGGATGAACAACTATTCTATTTTTTTAATGCTAGTTTTTTTTATAACGATGATAACAATGAAGAAGAGTTTATAAGAAATATAGAGTTGGATATTCAAAAGTGGCAGGAAGAAGATAAATAATGGTTACTAATGTCTAACATGGTTAGTCTTGGAATTTATATGTATTATGAGAGTTTTATTTGTAAGGAACCATGTTGAAATTCTTCAAGAACTGGATATATGTTGATAATAGAGATACTAAATGGTAATGAATCACGATGTTATCAAGATTTTCGTTTAGATAAAAAAACCTTTTTAGAATTATGTGGTGATCTTAGAAATCATTATGGATTGAAACCCACATATGATATCATTGTGGAAGAACAAGTAGGCGTGTTCTTGATGACTTTAGCACATGGGGCTGGAAATAGATTGATACAAAAGACTTTTCAATATTCGGGAGATACTATCAGTAGACATTTTTATATGATGTTAAATGCAGTCTTACAACTTTATACAGACATTATTAAACCAGATGTCAATTATAATAATAGAGCACAATATCATATGCCCTAGAATGACCGATATCTTCTATTTTTTGAGGTATAAATGTTTCTTTTTCTCTTAATAAAGTGTAAAGTGTATATTAATTATATATGTTGTATGATGGTTTTCTTTTCCATATTTTATTAGAATTGTATTGGAGCAATTGATGGTACACACATAAAAGCTCGACTTCCAAAAGGGTAATAAGTTCCATACATTGGGAAAAAGGGCATTCATACACAAAACATAATGGCAATATGTGATTTTAACATGTGTTTTACATTTGTATGGCCTGGATGGGAGGGTAGTTGTGACGCCCCCAAAATAGGTCCACACAACCCATTTTTAAGTCGTCAATTACATTTTACAAAATACAAATACAAATACGAATTTTCTCATTTACAACTAATAATTATCGTGCAAAATACGACAACACACATATTGTGACTTTCAATACAAATACAACTTAAGTTCTCAATACACTTATTGTCACACTAATAATAATGTATTGAGATATTTCTACTGTCTCGGACCATCACTCCATTCCCCGGCTAGTCCCCGCTACACTCTCATTTCCTGAGGAGAACAATGGAACAAAAAGGAAAATGGTGAGCACCCAGTAAGAAATATCATGACTAAGATAATGAAGAATAAAATTATCTTTAGCCTTCAATAGTAATAAATCAGAAATTTAAAAATATTATAATTGTTTCAACAACAACAACTGCAGCGGAACGAACAATCTATTAAAAGAGTCAAGTAGATTATAATATCTACCATCTTCTATAAGTTAAAGGTTCATCACCAATATTTTATCTCTGTAACACCAATCAACAGTTCCTGTTTATGATCATCCAAATCAACAGTTTATATTCAGCAGCCTCTCTTTGCACTACGTGCCAAAGATATTTATTTGTAACACCACCGGTCATGATCATGCCAAACGCCAGTTCATCTTTGCACTACGGGCCAAAGAGAACTTTCACTATACGCCTTTGTCTGTAACACCAAAAGTCATGATTATACCAATACACAGTTTGGTCATAATCCTGCCACGTCAGTTCATCTTTGCACTACGGGCCAAAGAGAACTATCGCTATAATTTAAGTATAAAGATGATGACAATGATATAAACTAAATACAGTGAGATCAAGAATAAGAATAAATATTACAGATTTATAATTTAATTTATCCAATATCGAAGATTGTCCAAATTGCCAACACGATGACCAAATTGTGGAGTCAAATTCAAGAATGATATTCAACAATAAAATAAAGTTCACGATTCAATTATAACGTATAAAATGAAATAGAAAGATTCAGGTGAAAAGATATTAGATGAAACACAAACTATTAAGAATATTTTACTATTTTCAAGGATTTTCACCATTTAAAAATGAAGTTTTGGAAACAAACAATAATTTCTTAGCATAAATGGAGAAATATGAAAGAAAACGATATCCCTTGAAGAGTACAAAAGAAAAAAATATCCAATACGAGTATGAAAGAATATACGAAACTACAAATGGATTTTCACCCGTCATGTTATAATGCGCGTAGACAGATCATTTCCACAAAAGATTAATAAGTAATGAATATGAAGAGTTATTCACTAGGCATGCGTCAATCCGCACAGACAAATTATACCCACAGATGAACACAATGGGGTATTCACCAGGTACGGTTCTCCGTACAAACAGGTTATTCCCACAGAATAATAAGGAATGAATACAAAAGGTTATTCACCAGGCATGCGTCAATCTGCACAAACAGGTTATCCCCACAAATTAATACGGAATGAATAACAACCCTTATGAGTATGAAGTAAAATAATATCACTTATGAAAATGAAAGCAAATGATATTACATACGAGTATGAAATAAATGATATCCCCTACCTTTGTTAATAAATGACTGAATGTTGCTTTCTATGAAGTTTACTATCTTGGACAATACTAGTATTCTTACAAATACTCAAAATAACCTAGCACACTAAGAGAACTTAAGAAATTTAGAGAGAGATAAGGGAAGTATAAGCAAGGAAGGTGTGAAATTTTCTTAAAATAACCCTTCCTATTTATAGGAAATCAAGGTGAGGGCATTTTGGTCTTTTTCCTAATTTTTCTTGGTTTATTACACTTATACCCTTGGCATATTCTTTTAATATACTTTATACCTTAGTATATTCTTAGAATATGTTTTCTCTTAGGTTTTTAACCCTAAGGTAAAATAAAAACTGAATTAAATATTTACTGACGGTAAGTCACTATTGAATAACTTGTGAGTCCCACGGAAGAAACAAAATTTGAATAAATTATTCTACAAAAATAATTTGTGGGTCCCACCGATCAAATAGTTGTGGATCCCACGGAATAAATTGTGGGTCCCACAGAAATATAAGTTAACTTACAACAAACGCTTCACGTATTTTTAATCAACACTATATCAGACTTTCAATAATTATTCACCGTTAATATTATAGACTTATAATATTGACAACTATATCATTCCTAGGGAAAAGGGGGTCTTCCGTATAAACGACGCACAATTAAATAATATTTTTTCTTGACAGAATTTTTAGACATTGTCAATAATGATAAAATATCATATCAAATAATATGAGTTACAGTGTCGTGATAAATAATAAAAAGTACTATGCAGATGCTACTGTAACAATTATTGAATCATAATACAGTGTAATTACTACTTTATCAATTATTGAATCAATAAAAATAAATAATGTGCAACACCGTGTGCTATTGTGGAATAACGCGTACGACTGTGGAATAACGCGTTTTACTGTTCTTTTTATTACCGGGTATTTCAACAGTTGCAGGTGATAATACTGTTGACAAAATACTATCGTTTTCAGTATTCGACAATTTGTCGATATGGGGCCCACCATCGTTGACAATTTGTGTATAAAAATATTAGTACTGTCGTTTTTCATATTCGACAATTAATCATTGTGGGGCCCACCAATATTTTGTTATTTCGGCGCTGTCGTACGTTACCGAATATAATATTCCCCAACAGAAAGAATATTCCCCGACAAAAGGAATATTCCCCGACATACTGTATATCAGATAATTTGCATAGATCACTCTTAACTATAACATTATATCATTTAAGCACTTTACTGTTTAGAACAATAATCATAAAGAAAAAATAATAAACTTTTATTTCATAAAGTCTGGGTCTTACAGTAGTGCTCATGACACTCGTATATTCACACAAACACTTATAAGAGAAGAGCTCAAATTTTCGCACCCAACTGGTGGTATGGTCTCATATTTTTATATTTTCTTTGTTCATTTCTATATAACATTTTTTATGTGTTAAATTAGTTTCTTGTATTTTTTTAGATAAATATTATGTTGTCGATGCAGGTTACCCAAACACAAAAGGTTACATGGCTCCTTATACAGGAGAATTTATAAAGGTATCACCTCCTAGATTTTCGTCGAACAAGAGAAGCACGTGCACCAAAAGGGGTTAAAGATAAGTTTGACTATTTACATTCCTCTTTAAGAAATGTTATTGAATGTACATTTGGAGTCTGGAAACACAAGATGAGTTATTTTGCGTGATATACCATTTTTCTCCATCGAGACACAAAGAAACATTGTTATTGCATCAATGGCCATTCACAACTATATAAGAAAAAAAATCTAACTCTGACAATGCATTTCAAGTAGCTGAGAAAGAGGGATATCGTCCAGAAGATGTTATTGGTGGCGGTGATGACAATGTTGTACATGGGGGTGGATCTACTTCAGTTACTAATGGTTTAATTATGCAAGCAATGAGAGATAATATTGCATTAAGAATCTCTAACTTTAAATAAAATTGTAGTTGATATGTTTAGAGAATTTGTTTAGGTTTCTATTTAGTGCAATTGTGGATGATTGTTATGATATGATATTGAATCAATGTATCGATAAATAATTTTTTTTAAATAATAAGTTGTTTATCAATAATAAGTTGTTTACCAATAATAAGCTCTTTAAATAATAATATGTTTACTATTAATAAGTTGTTTACCAATAATAAGTTGATTAAATAATAAGTTGTTAGAATAATAAGTTGTTTACTAATAAGCTGTTTAAATAATAAGTTGTTTACCAATAACCTGTTTAAATAATAAGTTGTTTATCAATAAGCTGATTAAATAATAAGCTGATTATGAATAAGTTGCTTAAATAATAAGTTGTTTACCAATGAGCTGTTTAAATAATAAATTGTTTAAATAATAAGTTGTTTACCAATGAGCTGTTTAAATAATAAATTGTTTACCAATAAGCTGTTTAAATAAGTTGTTTACTAATAAGCTGTTTAAATAAGCTGTTTACCAATAAACTGTTTAAATAATAATATGTTTACTATTAATAAGTTGTTTATCAATAATAAGTTATTTAAATAATAAACTATTTATCAATAAGCTGTTTAAAGAAGTTGTTTACCAATAATAACCTTCCATATGATATTGAATCAATGTATCTTTTTATAATGTCCTTTTTAGTAATCTCTACATTTAAAAATGAATTATAAATCATTATCAACCGAACAATTTTATAACTTGTTTTAATTTAATTTATGACTTATAAGTCATTATTAGCCGAACGCTTTTACTTATAAGTTAACTTAAAATAATTTATAAGTCAACTTATATTTTAACTTATAAATCATTTTAAAATAAGTCATTTTCGAACGGACCCTTGTTATTCACCGATTCAGCCGTTAGCCATTGACATGTATTAACAAGGCTCAAACTCTCTATTTTCTGCGATCCTTTCAGCTGCAGCAAAAACGAAATTTAGCTGGTGGTGTGGTAAGAGCAATTTCTCTTCTGAAAACTCCGATTACGATGAACTGTTTTTGTTTTGGGTAAATGAATTGAATTTCATTTGCGGCATTTTTCTTTGTTGTATGTAGCCTGTAAGGTTTTGGTTTGGTTTGGGTTCGATTTTGACTCTTGATGGAAAATTTTGGTTCCTCTGTTCTACACAGACTGTGAGTTTGATTAATTGATTTGTTTGTTTCATCTTTATTTGAGCTGAATTTTAATTTGGGTGTGTGAATTTTCCTTTTATTTGAGCTTATTGAGTTGAGACATGATCATTGAGGTTTCATTTTTTATTTTTCTTTTGTGTGGTTATTTGATTGTTGAAATGCATTTAAATAATAAACTAAAATAAGAAATTGGAAATATGTCATGCGTTTCTTGAGATTTCAAATTATCTTCTTTTTTTTTTCTTTTGTTTTTGTGTGGCTATTTGACTCATGAATTTGCTTATCGTGTAGAAGCAGCTTGAAATTTGACCCATGTCTTGATCTTCTGATAATAAAAGCAAAGGTGAGCATATTCAATTTTTTGTTTTTTTTGGCTGTTAATTATATACTTGTAACTTTAATATTAAAGAACTGTCTCTTTCTGTAAAAAGAGAGGAAGAGAGAGAGAGAGAGAGGGTTCTAGTAATAATGTATTGGGCAATGCTCGTGAGCTCCCTACTGCTTTGTTGGTTGATCATTTATTAGGTTCACCTCTTCATGACTTGATCAATGCTAACATGTTTTCAACTTGCCTTGTGACTGATGTCAACATCCTTCATACCTTGTTTTTTTTCCTGGTATAATATTACCATATTTCATTCTTGCTCTTGTTCTTTTTTATTTGTATATTACTCGAAGAGATCAAAATTAGAAATTTGTATGAATGCACTTGTAAGCATAAATTTTGTTTTTCAATCATGTATTCATTACTTTTTGCTGTGTAAACTCTGCAAATTATTGAAGGAGATTAGATATTGATAACTAGGATTTGCGGATAGAGGAACTTAACAGTTTAGAATATGGGATGCTTCGTGTCTACCCCAAAGGATTCTGATGGAAACCGGAGGAGGCCAGGAAATATTGGTGAAGTTACGGTATTTGTTCCTGGCTTACGGATTCCAAAGCCTGTGGATTTATCTCAGTCACTAAGTGACCACTTGTCTAAAAGTTTAGTGGAACGCCTCTCTGCTCTTAGAACCCGAATAGTTGTCATGGCTGCCCAAGAAGGTCCAACAATCACAAGAACAAGGAGAAGAAGTGTTACTCAACACGGTTAGTCTTAGATACGCCTATGTTATCAATTGTCAATAATATGGTCTACAATGATCTGCCATTATCTACAGGGGGTTCGACACTGGGAGATCTTATTCAGGCTCTTGGAGATTATTTGCCGGTCTTCTTGGGATTGGTCAAAGATGGTAAATCATGTGTACTGCTGTTGTTATTAATATGCATACGCTGTTCAATATAACCTTTATTGCAGGGGCGGATCCAGCCTCTTAGTTCAGTGGGGTCAAATTTGGAAAAAAAATTCAAGAATAAAAATTTAATAAAATGAATCACAAAACTAAATAATCCTCAAATATTGTTTGTAATAACATTTTTCGATATTTCATTGCTTGAAATTGTTGCATGATAGCCTCGTTTTTAATAGTTGCAAAAATATCACGCTCAATGTAAATTACAAAACAGTCATTCATCCATTCATCTCCCATTTAGTTACGGAGTTCATTATTCACGAAATGTCCTTTCAATAGTTACGTATGTCCATGCCTGACAATCAATAAATATTTGAAAACTAATTCAACATTAAGATCAATATACAAGTCAAGAGTAATTAGCACCAACAATAAACAATCTCAATTAAACCACTAACAAGAAACATTACAAAATTTAAAGAAAGTAAAAATAAAATAGAACACATACTTGAAGAACTGTTATTTGATGAAGTTCTCTTCATTGTTGCAGTGTTGCTTTAAGAAATAAAAAACTCAAATTTTATAAAAATACAAAAAAGAAGAATCCATAAATAATTACAAAAATTCCTAAAGCATTTGTTAAATTTGTGAAATTAAAAAAACTAAAATTAAAATATACCTTAATAAAAAATTTCTCAAAAGTTGAGCGTGGAAAGTAGTTTTGGAAGAATCGAACGAGCTAAGTCACAGAGAGAGAAAAAACTATTATTGTATAGCCTGATGTACTTGTAGATCGTGATTGCCTGATTGGAGACTTGGAGTTGCTCTATTGCTGAAGTACTATTGTACTAGACTACTAGTGGGATTGGATTTAGACTTTAGGAATTTTAATAGTTTTTAGTCTAAAACATGATAATTTCATTTAACACCCTCAAATAATTTTTTTTTAATTTGACCCCCTGCCCCCCTGAGGGTCAGGTGCCCCCCCTGTCCCAGGCATAGATACGCCACTGCTATATTGTTTTTTGGATCTATCTGCAGGGAGCCCATTACAACACAAGATACAGTTCGTTTGGGTTAACCAGGAAGATGATGCAGAGGTGAGAATTAGATTATTAGATTTGTACTTGTTGTCAAAGTTATTTCCACATTTTTTCTCTTTCATTAAAAGTTATCTTGGTCTTGATATATACTAAAAATTCAGGAAACAACAATGTTTAGTGCATGGTACGAAGTATTATCAGTTTTGCACTTGATGGCAACGTTATCATTCTTGCAAGCTAACTTACTGCTTCTTCCCAGAACATCCGCTGATAGCTATCAACCGAAAGTATCAGAAGGTGGGTACCAACTGCAAACTTTTGAGGCTTTAGATATTCAAGGTTTATTAAATGAAATAGTCTATACGAACTCATACATCCCTTGAACATAACAAACAGATATATTTGAGATCAGAACATATGAAGCAGATATATGTTTGGCGTATTTTTATGTGCTCAAGTAATCTTTGTATCTAATTTGTTACCATTAAAGAAGAATTTGTATAACTTCATCATTTGTGTTATTAATCTGACAGTGTTCTGGAAGTTTATTTTTTGACTTAGTATCAGTTCAAAGTCAAGATAGCGGCCTATGTTTCGGAAGGTTATTTTTTGACTAGATATTGGTTTAGAGCGATATTGTTACACTAGTTAGGAGCTTAAAAAAAACTAAAAAAAATTGAAAAAATTTCTAAATAATAATAATAACAAGAGTTCACAAAAAAACACTATCCAGTACACATAACACTGTCCAAATAATAAAAGACATTTTGCAAACGTGTCTAATGCTACATTGCATAAAAATTGAGCTGTAAATTCTTAAGATATTTTCAAGTTATACTTAACTATGTACTACATAGGTACAATTTTTTTTAATTAATAGTATAAAATATATATATTTTTTTATATGCAAGTAAAATGGCTAAAAAATTTTTAGCTCTAGCATACTTAGGTACTATATCATGTATAATTGTTTTTTGCTAAGTAGTTAAAGTATAATTTTATAAGTTGTAGTTAACTTGAATTCTAGTTTTACTTTATTTATTGATACCAATTTAGGTACTACTTAAAATGTATTAAATACAATTTTATTTTATTTATGTATGTGGCGTTTCTCCCCTGTACGCCCAAATTTCTTTGCTATTTGGTTCGAAACTGTTCCGCTACGCCGAAACACTGAAACATACCATTTATATTTATTATATGAATAATCACTAATTTTCCGACTCGTCTCAAGGTTGAAGTTTGGCAAGGGCCAAAACAGCTCCGATACGCCAAAATATTGGCCTGCTTTTTATTTGTTTCATTGTTGGATGTTGTGAGCTAAAACCATTAATAAGAAAATTCGAATATAAAAGTGAGGAACTTAAATGGTTTTCAAGTGCTCTTGGATTGCAGTTTACATACACGGGTTTTTTCGGACCAGCTTATAGTAGAAGGCTAAGAAAGTCATTACCCATTGATTCACTTTAGTTAAGTGTATTATAAAGTTGGACTTTGGTACAAACATGATCTTGGGCTTTAATTTAGTGCACTAAGCAATAGTCTACTAACAAAATTTAGTGATAGAAATACATATGCATTTATTTTATTGGGCATATTTTATGCACATTGGACTTATAAAATGTGTAAATTTGCAACAAATTGAGCTCATCTAAATAACATAAATTAGAAGACAATAAAATCTGTTTTAATATTTGTCATTCTCTAATAAAATCTTCTTCTTGTATCCAAAAATGACAATAAATCTCTTTTTGCAAGAAACTGGGTGAAAAAGTCACATTCGTCTGTACATATTTCCTGTAAATGGAAGTCTTTAATGTCTTGAAGTAACTCATCTTAGACTATATAACTTAGGGCATATTGGTCGTGTAAGTCTATGTGGCATGAAATCTATATTGTGGTTTCTCTCTTTCTCATATTTGGATATAAATGAAACTACTTATAAATGGAGTATTCCTTCTCATATTGACTCGTGAATTCATGAGTCCCTTTCATAAATACATTTCTATATTTGTACTATGCATCATATGTATTTTTTTTATGCAACAGAAAGCAGGAGATCTTCCATAGATATTTTCTTGAAGGCAGCTGGATACCTTGATTACGCAGTCCGCCATGTTCTACCACAGTTGCCTCCGGAACTTAGGTTTATTGATAAAAGATTTTCTTTTGAAGTATAACTTCTAGTTTATCATTTGCAATCATCTTGATGCTTTGCAAGGATTAACTGGTCTGACCTTTTTCAATATTAGGAGAGATCTACCAGTCGACCTTGCTGAAGGAGTTCTACGTGCTCTCTGTCTTCAAGCATTAGGGCAGGTACTAGCGCATCATCCATCTTTTGTACTTGAACTGTTACATATATATCATTACTTTCTCCTCATAATTTGGATTCTGATATTTCTTGTCTCTTTGAGAATTCTATAAAGCAAATAAACTAGTATCATGAAAAGTTTTGTAACACCAAGGAGCTTTGTCGGGTAAATACTATGATCATTCCAGTAACAGCTTTTGTCAATGGATGATCTTCTAGTTAATTTTTTTTTTACTATGTTTATCACGAGCTTCAACTTTTGCTTCTTTATCATGATTCACTATGTTTTGTTGTGTTTTCTTTATTTTTTTAAACTAAGCTATCCTACAAATAACTTTGGTCAGACTGGGTCTTCTAGGATGGAAAATTCCTGTACTTGGTTGACAACCCTAAATCTGAGACTTGTAGTGGATGGGATTTGAATTGATATGGGTTTTAGTAAGCTTCCTTTCTCGTTTACTTTGTAAATGGGACAAGTTGGTCGACTTGCTAATTGACTTGATGTATCATGAGTGGCAAAGAAAGTAATAACAAACCTATTTTACCAGGCTTTTTTGGACATTCTTTTGCCGTTGAGCTACAAAGTTGAGTTATTGTGGTGCTCAAATATTGCTATGTCTCCCACACCTTTTACCTTCTGGTGATCTGGCCCTTATTTGTGACAACTGGCAATGCCTACCAGTCTAATAAAAAGGAAGACTAAGTTGAAGATTTCAAATGGTTCACATATAGGTCTGATACTGCAGAAGATTAAATTTACGGAGCTTTCCTCTTCAATCTGGGCAAATGTGTTGTAGGGGGATAAGGAAGGTTCTGAAGTCTTAATAAGTCTATCTGGCTATCTGCTAGCCTTTTCTGGGAAAAGCAAGCAGCACGTCATATAAGCCGAGCGGAGCACGCCCTTCGAGTTTTTTATTTGTGGGTGGGGGGTTGTTCGATGTCAAAAGCAGAGGCTGGGCAGTAGAGCAGTATCTGCTTAGACCGATAGAAAGCATATCTATTTTGCCCCTCCTGACAGAAACTGCAAAAAGAGGAAAAAAAGGCTGACAACTCATGCATGGGAAACTCTACAACCTTGGAGCGAGAGATCTCTTAATTGTTTTTGGTCCAGCTGAAAGTGAATCACTTTGCCAACTGGCTAGAGTTATTAAACAGTTTTTGACCCTTGTTTAATCATTCTTCAATTGTTAGAAACATTTCTACTCTTACCAACACCACTAGATTTTTATAGAGGTAGTTAGCAAACAATTGCACTGAACTTCTTGCCATCCTTGCTTTCATCAAGGTTAGTGATGATTTCTTTCGACAATTGGAAGCAATCCATCTTATTACTGGTAAGTTTACTGGCTTAAATAAGAGATTACCTGCTTTACGAAGAATGAGGAAGAATGTTATACAATTAAATTTATTATTGCTGGAAAAATGGGTGGCGATGCCCTAGCAAAAACAAAGAGATGCAACCTACATGCATGAAAGGGTGCGAGAGAGAGTGTGCCATCGCGAAAATAACCAAATGGGTCTTAAGGGCTATTTGAGCGACTTAAGCACAAACCTGAAGGACATGAACATTTAGGATTCATTTTCAGCCTGCACCACCTAGTTTGGGATAAAATGCGCCGTTGACGAGTTGAGGCTGATTACTGGTTCAAAATTTATGGATGAACATTGAACTCCTTCGGCATCTATTGGTTTACTTATAATTAGCATGATGAACCACCAAAAGCTTTGTCATTTTTGTTTGGATTATTATTCTATAACCCATTGATCACCAGTTTGTTTTCTCCTATTGGATTTATTAGAAATTTGTTCTTTGTCATTTATGCAAATTCTTTGTAGTCATGAGGACTGAATTTATATGCTTCCGAGATAAGAAAACCTTTGTTCATTACTTTTGCTTTGTGGTTTTTCTATGTGGCCTTGCAGTGTTGTATTGGCTGTCAATCACTAGGGTTGTAGCTATATCATATCACTTTTACTTCTTGTTCACGGTGAAATGCTATTACAGTTTGCTACATATGGTGTACAATTTGTGGGAAAGAAGTAGAAGTATTTGACGTACTTGTCAATTTTTTTTAATAAAAGTTTTCTAAGATATGTTACTTTCTTTTTTTTTTTTTTTTTTTTTTGCTAATTGATATGTTACTTTCTGTATGTGCTACCATGGCTTTCTAATAAATTTGACTCCACAATAATTACACTAAGGAATATAGAGTAGAGGTATACAGAGTAGAATAGCTTATAATATGGTTCTCTTATTTTGGGTGAAAATATGCTGATTTTCTCTGTCATGATACATATCTATATTTTTTCTTCCAAATTTTGATAAGGTTGTAGATATACAACTTGGACTTGCAATTGATAGTACAAAGGCCACTCTTGCAGTGAAACGTAGGCTTGCTTGTGAGATGGTGAAGTACTGGCAGCAGGTATTGATGCATTTTTTTTCCTTCTTAATTTTGAGCTCCATCAAGAAAAGTCATATTTTTAGGATTTACAGTTGCCTCTTTTATGTTCCATGTCTTGTATGACTAATATTATCTTATTATATGCTTTACTTTTGGTGTAATCAAAAGCATTTTATTGAGTAGTTTTATTCAATACTTCCTCCTATGATCTTCCTACAATAATTGTCACAAATATTCATAGACTAATAGATAAAATGACGATGTTATCGCCATCATATCATCTCTAGGTAAAGTACCAAATTGTTTACCATTCCTATTAAATTTTTGAATTCCGCTTTCTGTTATAATTGTTCTGTTGTTTCTACCTTACTAATACGTTGCTGCTTATGGCCATGATTTTTTGTGCACTACCTGCAATTGTACCCTCTCGCTATGCTAAATTAATCATAAGAAAGCAATAAAGAAACAACTTACATATTAAGGTCAAATGTTGGTACACTAATTATATTACCTCTACTCTATATGCAAGCTTCATAAAGAGCCAGGTACATGTACGCAAAGAGAGAGTCAATCTTTGAGCCAAATAGAGTGTCCTTGACATCCCTAAGGACCCTAAGCATCTATGGTCTTATGAACATATGACAAATTCACTGTACATACTGATACTTGTTTTTAAGAGAAAGAGAGAGGAGAAGATGCATTCAAAGGAACTATATTGGATTTCGTCCCATATCAATTGTTCTTTCTTTTAGGTATGTCTGACGTGGATTTTAAGATGTGCCAAAATGCATTAATATAATGTATTCTTAATATAGTTGAAAACATAATATATAAATATCAGTGGACATGAAGATGTTATACGGACGTCTTCAAATCATGCCACACACACCCAAGAGAGGGGGACATCCAAAATGAATAGAGGGGAGTAATAAGTATTTGTGTAAAGTTGTAAACAATCAAGAATTCATGAACTTTCTGTTAAACTGTCTCCATCCGTAAAAGATGTCTTAAATACACTTCTCACACAATTTAAGAATCACACAATTTAAGAAAATTAAAATAGAGGAAAGACTATGAAATAACCTTTACCCGTAGTAGACCCCACATAAATATATGAATGATTCTTTCTTTTTCCTAGACTAATGGAGCCCACGTTTTACTTTGAGTTGTGTACTTTAGACATGTTTTTGTGGGACAACTTTTGTTCTAATGTAGACATCTTTTGTGGGACGGAGGGAGTACTAGTCTACACACAAGCATGTAATAATAGCTGGCATGAGGGAGAAAATGGAAACAGGGAGAAGGGTCGTGAGAGAGCATGGGAGAGAAAATGGGGATGAGAGAGAGAAAGACCAAAGTGAGACACCAAAAGTGCTCACTTAGTAACATAGGTTAATGATGTCCATAATCCATATGCACAGGTAGATATGCATATATCTTCTTTGTATATGTAGTATTGGATGTACAAGTGCAGCCTTCAAATTATGGAATCTGGTGGTTTCGCATTCTCAGGCACTCTTTCCTGCTATCATCTGATCCAAGAACTGGAAACTTGGCTCCTAACCAATGGACAACATAGGAATGTCTAACAATTTCTACAATTTGAAACCTCTTTGTTTTGTTTTATCTAATTTTTCACTCCTCTCACTTTCTATTAAATCCTACTAGGATGGTTTTGTAATTATGCTAAGTCCCCAGTCTTCTATTGTTTTAGTCGTTTCTTTGTTCTTATTTTTCTCTTGTATTGCCTCCGTTCCAAAATATAAGATCAAATGATCAATATTGACGTTTTAAAAGTCAGTTTATTGCATAATCTAATTTAGAATTGACATGATTCATTAATTGTGAAAACAATAAATCATGTTATTAGCAGTACTTTTTAGATAGTGTATAATATTCCTAATTATATGACAAACTAAATGTTTCACATTGGTCTTTTAAAAAGTCAATATTGATCTTATATTTTGGAACAGGGGAAGTACTATTTTTAAGTGCAAATTCCTAGGTTCTTACACACATTTTCAGCTTCTTAAAGCATCTTATTCTTCTCGTTAAGTTCTCTTCAAGTCTCTTTCCTACTATAGCGTGACTGACCATTGTAATAGTTTACTTTCTATATTTGATTAAGATGTTTTTATTTGCTGACAAATGTTTCCCTTGCATCTGTTTCTTTTTCTTTATCGATCTGTTTATGAAACATGCAGTCTTTACTTGGGTAACTCATTATTTTTTCGTAATTCCATTATAATTTTATGCTTTGGATTTAAGGGCATGACATTTGGAAGGCCACAATTTTTACAATTTTTTGTACAATAGCTTAGTTTCTCTTGGATCAGTAATTAGTCAAGGTGCATTCATTTTTTGTTTTCCCTTTCTCGTTCATGATTTGTTTAGTACTTCATTAATCAATTAAAGGAAAAAAAAAAGAGAATAGAAAATGTAGCATTTTCTTTATGCCTTGTTAGAACTTCTAAGAAGCATTATTTTCTTGATAAATAATTTCTTTTTACTATTTTAGTTTTGTAATGTCAGTACAATTTTATGGTTTGGATTTAAAGGCATGACTTTTGGAAGGTGACAGTTTTTGCAATTTTGTACAATAGCCCCCCACCCCCACTTCGTTCGCAATTCATTTAATACTTAATTAATCAATAAAAGGTTAAAAGAGAAAACAACGTGTACTACTTCATTAATATATAAAAGGAAAAATAGAGATAAGAAAGTAAATTGTCACATGTGCTTTATGCCTTGTAATAATTTCTATTAAGCATTTCTTGTGATAAGTAGTTGTAAAACATATAATTTCTGTATATTACGTTATGAATTTACATTACAATAGGTACCTAATTTATACAACTTGTTTGGAGCTAGTGGAGGAGGAAAACAGGGAACTTGTTTTCCTCAGTGGACTATAACAGCACATATACACATACACACAGCACAACACATACACACACTTGCACTTCTAACAGTAGTTTTTCAAATTTGTAATGCCATTACAATTTTATGGTATAGATTCAAGGGCATGTCATTTAGACGACAACACTTTTTGTCAATAACTTAGTTCCTCTTGGATCGGTAATTGGTCAAGGTGCATTCGTTTTTCCCTTTTTTTGTTCATGCTTTGTTTAGTACTTCATTAATCAATAAAAGGAAAAAAAAGAGAAAAGCAAGTAAAACGTAGCATTTGTGGTATGCCTTGTAAGAACTTCTAAGAAGCATTTTCTAATACATAAATGGTGTTAAGCTAAAACTTCTATATGTTACAATATATTTATGCTACCATCACAATCATATGCAACTACATTTTTATTTGAGCATATATAATCTTTTTTATATACACTTGTCTACGCTGATAGTGTGATATTCCTTTATACCCATATGTACCAATAGCTTATATACAATTACACACACATGATGTGCTTATCATCACTGAAAATAAATTTTGATTGCTAAATTTAAAAAACTAATTTTGATGATTGAAATTCATTTGAATGATGGTTTCATAATCATATTATCATGGCGCCATGGCGAGATGCGACGGTAGTTGACTGTCAAGACACCTAGGAGACAAGGCGCCCGCCATGGCGTCCGTATGGTGACAAGTCATTAATAGTGTCCAATTTATATATTATTAATTTTACTTCAAAAGTATATTGAGCAATAAAATTTTATATACATTAAAACCCAAAACATAATAACTAACACTATGGAATACAATTAAAAACACAATAATATGAATACTTGACAATCAAAATTCAAAAGTAAAACACTTGACATTAAAAACTAGTAGAACAAGTCAACAAACACTACGTAGAAAATAAAGAATCAACCAAGTCATCACCCATCATACATTAATAAATAATAAAATTACACCACATAACAAGTATGATGAGTCATGGGTGAACCGCCAAGCCATTTTTTATTAACATAATGACACCGAACCTTTATTGCAGCCCATGCTACTAAGTTTGCTTTATTTTTAGTGCCAACGATTAAGAATTGTTTTCCCCTACTTGTTGCATCAAAAACCAAATCACAAGCTTCTAATAAAAAACGAGCAGTTCTAGTAAGATTTGTAATATGAATACCTTTACGCTTTGCATTGATATAAGGGGCTTGATCACCTAACTTGGGCCAGCTACCAAAGCATGATCCTTGGCAGCTCGGCGTCCAAGGCATCACGTTGGCCTTCTCCAGCAACAGCGTCGCCTAGTCGACGCCATAGCGATGCCATGACAACTATGTTCATAATTGTCCCTACTTTTTTCCTTTCTGATTTTTGTTAGAAAAAAAAAGAATAACAAAGATGTGTTTTCTCTTACTTCAAAAGTTTCCAAAGAGCAAACATGATATGATTCTCGATGTAACAACCCGGGTCAAATCCCGAGTCCGGAACAAATCTTGGGTCAAATCCCAAGTCCGAATCGAATCAAATCCATCCAAACAAGGCCTTAAATTACTGGCCCAATAGTATCTTCTTGGATCATCTTAGCCCACCACAGGCTCACCCAAAAGGTCATGACTGAAGGTACTATTGATAGTAACTCAATTCCTTATATACGGACAAACTTTTCCCTTATCTTTCGATGTGGGACAGGGGTGTTACACTCGAGTTATTTTGTCCAAGCTCATCTTTATCAGTTTAAAGTTTGGGTTCATCATGGATATAACCCAGTCTGAAACGGAACCTTACAGATTATTTTCTCCTGTTGTGTTCTATCATTATAGGCATTCACTGTAGTTTAGACTGCATTCTATTCCTTGTTCTGATAAGTTCTGATGATATTTTTAATTTCTTTTGTCTAGCATCACTGTACTAGTGTGACATTTTTCATTGTCCATCTAATATTTCGATCTTAATTCCAACTGTTAATGAAATACCCTTTTCTTTTCAATAGTAGAGGTAGACCTGAAAGATAATATTGATTTTCACTTTGTAGGCCCAAGATAATATTACGAATCTTCCATTAACGAATGGTTGGGGAGAAAAGCATAGACTCTTTGTGAAGTGGAAATACATCGAAGCAAGGGTAATTAATACTTCTTTATATATATATATATATATATATATATATATATATATATATATAATTCCTACTTTCTTGTAAAACTTCAAACCTTTCTAATCTTAATTAGTTTTGTTCTGACTTTGTTACTGTTAATTCTATATCAGACATTTAGGTGTATCTTGACACATATTTAGTGTTATTTTTCTTCACTGCATAAAGAGTATCTGTCACCAATTATTCTAAATCTCAAGCAACGTATATCATGATTTTAACACTCTCCATTATGTGCAACCTCATTTGCACGTGGAGAGAAAAACTAAGGTGCATCATAATACACAAACTGAATGAAGACTAACATGATGGGGACCAACTGCGAGCGCGAAGACTTAAATCCATGACCTTGTGAATTCAAGACTTACAAAATGTTAAATTACCAATTTCTCTAAAAGCTGAAGCTGTTAGAGAATGTGCCCAAGTAATAACAATGTAAGTCATGATTTAATATAGACAATCTTTTTGCTGGAGTCTTCTGCCAATGCCATCAACAGAACTACTTCTGACTTCCTATTATCTAAGTTAGGGCTACGTTACACGGACTCGGATGGAGTGTCTAGTACCCATAACATTGTCCGAGTGTCAAGTGTCGGATACGGGTACTTTAGGGCAAAGTGAAGAGTCCATGTTACATAGATTTAGAAAATACTGGCTGTTTGAGAATGTTTTTCAGCTCCTTGAGATCAACAGAATTAAGAATATGAATGTTGCTTGCGTGGTAGCTTCAGACATGCATACATGCTATGGATAAGTGAGCAATCTCAAAGTATGAGAGAAAGAACATCTTCACCTTGATACATACTCAGAACTTCAGCAAAATATTAGAATCTCTAATGTGATCATGAGAAATGCTGAAATTGATATCGGTCAAGTATGCTGAAATTGATTTGTTGGTGTCGGCATCAAGGATTGTTGATACTCTATTGTCAACAAAATTGAACTTACTCCCTTTGTTGCAAAACAGACAGCTTGGTTTCTATTTAGAGATGTCCCAGAATAAATGATTCGAATTAGAAAGCCATGTGCAAGAAATCTTATTTGACTAAGTTACCGATGTTTGGAAAGTTAAAGATACAAATTTAAGTTGAACCCACCAATCACCATTCCTCCTAAACAAGGGTGCTTTGTTAAAGGGCGCACAATGTGAACCAATTTTATTGGTCTTGGTCAAATATCCATTTTATTAAACTATGCGCTACTCAAACCATCTTACTTATTTTTGAACGAGGGAGTTCTTGTTTGTATTTAATGGTTGAAGATTTGAAGTTGTGCAATCGACACCAAGAGGTTTGGAGAAGTTTTTGTAGCAGGTGAATTGAGTTGGTTGGTCCTTTACAATAGATGTCTTTGACTTGTGGAATGGGATATTTCTTAAATCAATGTCATATAGAGTTGCTATATAACTGCAATGCTATTTAAGGAATTGTGTGAGGAAATGTATACTTCAACTTAAACAAAGAAAATTTCAGATTGTTAAAGGGATTACAGCTTTATACAGTCATGTAAGGGTGTACAATTAGTCTATTAGCTGAGAATTAGGAAATTATCACTTGTTCAATCCAGAAATAATTACCTTTTTTTCTTTTTTTCTTTTTTTCTTTTTTTCTTTTTTTCTTTTTTTCAAGGTCAACTTAATCTGTTAACTTGCATCTCTTCATGGATCACCTTAGTTGGTTATGACTATGGTATCGAGAAACAACTAGCTTATATATTTAAAACAAAAGGTGGCGTCTTAAAGTAGAACTAGACTGATAACCCGTGCAAGGCACGGGTTAGTATAAACAGTACAATTTAAAATTGTGGTTTGTCTTATATGGTATTATAATTTGAGTGTAAATAATATTAGTGTGGATAGTATTGAAGAGTTGTATTTATATCAAAATTATTGTATATGTATTTTAATACATGCATGTACACCTTGGAATAATACACAAAGAATACAAAAAGTTTGATATAATCAGTGGATGAACTCTGGACTAACTCGGTATGAACTCGATGACCAACCAAATCGACTCAGTTAATTTGGATAAGATCTTCATTTGCCTTATTATATATAGTTATAGATGAGTGGTTGCATGTAAATTTGCACATCCCCTTTTTCCATTTCATTGTGTAAATATTAATTGGGCTTCTAAGGTTTATCGAAGATAGTAGTTCTATATTAATTGCCTCATTAACTTATATTTTCTCCTTTTTGTTTCACCGTGATATACTGTAAGCTTACATTTTGTAACTGGAGGTTTCTGTGAGAACCATCTATTTACCAACAAAAAACAGAACAAATGTGTGAGAATATGTTGTAACTTGTGAGAAGAAAATATATATTTTTAAACTTAAAAGATGTGATACTCATGACCTGATCATTACAGATCATAAATTACACTTTCAGTGGTGTTTTCTTCACTTGCTTTAGTGTACAGCAATCTTTATCAGCCAACTCCCCAGTTTACATCTTTCCTTTCTGCTACACATGCATTTCATTCCATAATAGAAAATGATAATAGTTATCTTCATCAGTACAAGAAAAAAACATTGTACTCTTCTAGCTCATTGGGATGTGAAATTGTTATTATTTTTCAGGCTGCCGCATTTTATTATCATGGGTTGATCCTTGATGAGGGAAACACAGAGAAATCACATGGGATGGCTGTAGCTGCTTTGCAAGCAGCAGATGAGTATCTTAAAGAAAGTAAGAAGACGTGTGAAACTTTCAACATGGCTCCTCCTCTTTCTCGGTAATTTTCTTTTCCTTGTGAACGGATTGTTTACATCTAACTGTCCATACTCAAAAAGTAATTTCCAAGTAATGAATATGAAGTTTATTTTTCATGGTAACTTCCCCAAATCTCAAGATATCTATAGTGTATTGCATAGTATTTGCTTCCGCATAGACTAGAAGTACATGTAAAATTGTACTTTATCTTTTTATGTTAGGTATTACTTTATTGTGAACTCAAACTAGTTCTCCGTAGGAAAGTGGGTAGTGGAATTGCTAAATCAATTGCATACTTGCAGTGAACATACATTGTTTTCTTCTTGAAGAACTAAATGCTGAAAGTTATACCACTTACATTTTGTTACTCTCTCTGTCCAAGTTTTCGTGGCTACTTTTCCTGTGTAAGTTTACATTAGTCATTTTTTTTTTTGAAATGTACATAAGATGTGTAAAAAACACATTTTGTACATTTTACTTTTTCACATATTTTTGAATTCTCGATATATATACACACGCACATAATCATACATACATATATTTATATATAATATTTTAAAATACATTAAATATATATATATATTCAAAAAATATAATACGTAATTGTCTTAAAAATCTGTACTGGACATACTGAAATGTGGCCGCATAAACTTGGATGGAGGGGATATCAGATTTGGATTGTGGCTTCTTAATGTTTTAAGAATTGAAGGTTTTAAGTCGCTGATTGTGATGCTATTTATGAGGATGAAATAGTGATGTGGCTTTAATATTTAAATCATTTCCAAGAGGTGTTCCATTAGTTTGGGTGTGCTGTTTAATATCTTGGTATGTTTTGGCAACTATTAGAGCACCCTTCATCTGTATGAAAATTGTCAGGCAGCTAGTTTTCTAGGCCAATTTACTTGGCAATTAAGTGTTTTTTTTTCAATGTGAAAATCGCTTTAATGTTGGTATTTTTTTAAAGTATTTTTATTGTTATGCTGAAACTTGAGTCTACAAAAGGACAAATTTATAGTCCTTGGACATGAGTGCCGTGCACTGGCAAGCACAGGTTTACACAGAGAGAGTTCAAAATGTTGGGATTAGGTCTATCCCGATTGTCTTTATGTAAATTAAGAGCCTATAGTAATCATATAATTGTGCCGAGAATTGTTTATATTGCTCATTTTTATTATTATTTATATTATACTTCCTTCGTTCTAAATTGTAAGACTTTTATTGACTTCTGATAGTCAATTTGAAACATTTCCAAACTCAAAATTGGTAAGATTCATTAAAAATTACAAATCAATAAAAATTATAATTAGTAGTACTTTTTAGATATTTTACAATATTCATCATTATATTAACTAAAATAAATGTATCAATGTCAACTTTGAGTTTGAAAATGTCTCAAGTTGACTTTCAAAAGTTAATAATGATCTTATATTTTGGAACGGAGGGAATATTAATTTACCAACAATAAGGTATTTAAATAGTACTCAACACTTGACCAGTGGACCATGTCGCATACTTGGCCTTTCTCGACTTTACCTACTTGCATATCTGATGCAGAAATCCACCTCTTTGGGGAACCATGAAGTATCTCTCCGAGAAGATTCCGAAAGATACTTCGATCAAGGTGCGAATCAACCGGGATCTGTACTCTTATGAAAAGTAAGATTTACTTTATTTTTTATCTTTAGTAGCACTATTATTTTCACTGGGTAATGGAAGGAGACCAATTGTATCCAGTGAGCAACATTAATGGTTGAGGTCAATAATACACTTTTACCAGTTTTGTTGTGATATGATAAACCCCAATAAATAGATTTTTGGGAGGATTTCTGTGTAATTGTCTCATATTTCACATCTGAACCTTAAACACTTTAGCAAATATTCAATTTGAAGTCTCAGTGCATAACTATGGTTAGATAAGCTGGAGCATCCCTTGCCAAATTTTCTTATTATATTGGCTCATTGGCTACAGGATTATGGAGACAGCGCCAACATTGCCCGACTTTGCTTTGGCCCTGAAACCTGATGAATTTCAACTTCCTCTTGTGCACATCTCTTGGAACAATGAGAACCTACACAAAGGGTAAATCGGCTCCAACAACCTAAAGGGTAATAGAACATGAGCCCTTATGGAAGTTCTGGCATCATAAAGATGGAGCCGTCAGCCAAAGCACGGACGTCAAATTGATGAAAATACGGACAATTCTTACGATTCTTCAATTGCAACTGGGGATGGTTCACATTAGCTGTTCATATTTCATTTTTGAAACCTTTGGTCCTATCATGTGAGATTTGATGGGAGCATTGTACAAGTCCCTGTTGTTAGCAGATTCCATACTGCAGGAAAAGGGGTGATTTTCTTTGCCAAAGTCTAAATAATGGGTACAGAAATTCACCAATTGTTTGATAGAATAGCATTGTACAAGTATTTGTTGTGTGTAAAATTGAATATTACATGAAAGGAATCACCATTTTCATTATCACAAAGCAAATTTGAATTTTCTACCGTTCAATTTTAGAGGTGTATATGTACGTTGAATTATGTTAGCATCTAAATTGTTTCCGAAATTATAAGTTGGACTTCTGGACCTTCAAGGCCCAGAAGCTGTCCAAGGCGCAGGTGTTTTTTAGTCAAATCTTGGCCAATTAATCCTCCTATCCTGTGGACAGTAGTAGATGCACTAGTTGGAACAGTGTGTATAGCTAATTCTATGGATCACCCCACGTGTATACATGTCAATAGAGAGAGAGAGAGAGAGATCCATCATCCCAACATCTAAACACCACAAAATGCAACAGCTACCAATTTGTGTCCCCATTCTCTCTTTTTTACCTTCGAGAATCTACAAGACTACAAAATTTGATTACCATCCAAAAATCACTACCATTACACTCTAAGGCATGCCACAAGCACCAACCTACAATATTACATTTACAAAACACGAAGTGAACAGCAAGATTTCTTCATTAATAAATAGCCTGCGTCTCCTTTTGAATATATCACAAAATCAATCGTCAAACATGCATATTCCAGCCTAAGTAGATATGATAAGTCAAGTTAGCACAAGTTTGTAATAAAAAGTAGGTATTTCCAACAGCCACATAACCATCAATCGATATATATGAAAGTAACATTTTTCTATTTTCTACTTAATTTGATGACAAGTCCAGAAAAAAAACTGTACTTGCTACATTTATCAACGAATCCTAGTTCTCAGCCAATCCGTGATAGTTAAAAGTTTTTTTTTCTCCTTTTTTCCCGTACAAACAGTGCCTCAACTTTGGTCACATTCCCATATGCATCATCTTCCTCAACCCTCTGCGTCATCTTCCTCGGCCAATTTCTTTTGCTTTGCTTGTTCCTCTGAAAGAAATCCAAAAGTATGCAGGTCAAGCAACTTAGTATGTCAGTGTCTGTAGATCTAACTGGCAGAAAGTAATGGAACATTTACTGTATACGAGTATGTTGAAGTACTCGCATGGTTAGTTATACAGTCATGTCTAATAGCATATTAATAATATATTCTGGAATGATTCATGAAATAAAGTAAAGCCAATGTGAAACGTACACTCACATGAGATAATAATTAAAGAGAAGTTAAAATGATTGCTTAGGCAAACAATGGAACATTGAAACCCATGTTTGTGCTGTATTTTTATCACAAAACTAAAGGGTCTACTGTGCAGGAGTAATGATCACATAATCACAATTCTCCATGTTACCGGCAAGTACAGACTGTCTTAATTCAGTGCAGTATGGCACTTTATCACTACATTTCGATTTCTCATAACAAATTTTTTTAATGTATTTACATTTCCAAAATGTTTAATAGTAATCTTTCAAATCTACTAATTTTTTAGCGTAGTCTTTGATTCCAGCTCTTATCACTCGAAGATCACCATCTTTCAAGAAAAGTAAACTTGTAACTGTTATAGTTAGTTTGTTAATGGAGGTATGCAGTCCTTTAGATCCATGCTTCAAGAATCAAATGCCTGTGCCAATACAATTCCCCTCCTCCCTCCAAATGAGAAGTAATAAGACCTCAAGTTGTACCCAAGGACAGGGACCACCAAAATAAAATAAAAAAATAAAATAAAAATTTAAGGGAAACCACATCTTGGCAATGCAAGGGGCCTACAATGAACTGAAAACAAGTATCCCAATAAGGAATTTCCATTTAGTCATAAAGTAGCCAAAAGAAAAAAAAAATCATTTATATTTTCTTTTGCAACAGGGAAGCTATACACTGAGCTCAATGTCAACAATACTGAACATTATCCAAGATGGCGACTGTCACCTAAGTCCAAACATTTTATTCGAGTCTAGAAAGTGTAGGATTGATCCCAAAGCCACAAGTGGCATTTACTAGTAAGGGTGTAAATCAACCGAGTCGAGCCGAGTATTGAGTTGCTCAGATTTGGTTCACAAAATTTATCGAGTATAAAATAAGGTTTGACTCGTTTAGCTACCGAGTCGAGCACGATCTTGAATCGAGCCCGAGTAGTTTGAACTTTTCGAACGAATATGATCCGGGTATCAATAGAAAATTGCAATTTGAGGAGGTTCGAATAATTTATCGAACTTTAAAATTTGCTCATATTTGAATCATTTATATTTCGAGTCGAGCTCGAATCGAATTTTTAGTCGAGCGAGTATGAATCGAGCCCGAACTGTTTGCTCATTTTACAGTCTTATTTACTAGAACCAGTAGACCTGTGTACCATGCAGGAATAATAAAGAATGGAACCTTTTTTTGAACAAGCAAAACTCAGAGAATAAAACAAGTGAGGATTTGGAAGAACAAAATGTACTCCATGCATAAAGAAACAAAGTCAAGAAAAAAATTGAGGGCAGAAAAGAAGGGTAATACAATATAGAACAATGTTTCTTTAAAAACCTAGCATTCTTTATAATCAGCTATACCAAGACATTAAGTTGAGTACAACCACATATTGCAGGGCAGAAAGAAAGAAATAACTAAGGAATCATTACGTTTTCAAACAATATATCAAAAAACTAGAATACGAAAAAAAAAAAACCTTTAAATGGAAATTCAGTTAGCATGATATATAATTGAGTAGGACTTCACACCACAAGCAAATATACATAATTAACTAAGGATAATCACATACCCATAAGTTGAAATATTGCTTTCTGCGTGCGCTTTTCAAGTTTATCAAGTTTTTTCTGCACATCCCTTCGGAGGTCCCAATTTGGTTTTTTTGGAGCAATATTTAGAAATGGATCCTGAAAATTCTTCCAAAATTCAGGAATTTATATATAAGGAGCCAAAAATGTAGGATATATGGGAATTAGATAAAACATGTTACATTATAGATCAAGAGAAAGGGATGTTAGAAGTGATAAAGCACCTCTTTATTGTCCTCTGCTGGAGGTTCTGTTGCTACCGGGTCTTCAAACTTTGGAAGTACTGGCGGAGCAAGCTTACCCTCTTGAAGCTGCTTATCATGAGGAAGATAATTTCGGAATTTCATGTTGAGATTGCTGCAAGAGAATTCATAGTTCTACTTAAATACAAGAAAGCAATGTTAAAAAAAAAAGGTAATACAACGATTACACTGACACATCAAATTTCACGCCTATCACCATTATCCATATCAAATTTCACGCCTATCACCATTATCCATTATCCATAGTGGGAGCAGGACTTATTATTGACAGTAATGTTTTCCAGACACCAATTATCAATACTTCATACTACATAAATGCAACACCTATCTCGCATTGTAGTATAGTTTTCATATAGTTCCACCATTCTATTTATTTTGGTACTGAGTCACTGAACAGGTAAATTGCTCTTCCCATCTCTTCACAGTAAGAAACATTTTTTTCTTTTCTTTTTGGTGTGTGACAATGGTACATGAAACGTGGTACGTTTCGGTACGTGATACAAATACAGATACGCGGTATAAAACACAATAAGCTAGGGTATATTTATATAAATTCTTATAGTTAGAAATTCTAAATGTTATAAACCTAACTTTTATAGAAGATTTTTAGTTGAATCAACAAAGTTGATTGTTTTATAAATATTTTAGTATAAATTTAACGTTTGAACATTCAATATTAAGTTACAATATTGGTATTTGTGCAATTATAGTTAAACAACAAAGAAATATTTCGGTACACTAAATTTAGAATATTGGTACGTAAGAATACCCTGTTTGGTTATGCAAATATCAATACACGATTTGCTAAGTCTATGAGAGTATCTGGTAACTCTGGTGTGTGTGTGTTTTTTTTTTTTGGAGGGGTTGGTGGGGGGGTGGGATCAAGACAATAGCTTTTGGAAAGGCCATCATACTTTTTTTTACTCATATACATCAAGGAGATCCATAATAAATCAGGTATGATAAGCTCATGGAGTAAATATAAAGGGAAAGAAATAACAAACGAAAGAAAAACCTACTTCTCTTCGGTATCATTTCCATTAGCCTCTTCGAGCCCGTCGTTACCCTGAGCTTGAACAGAGTTCTCATCATCAGGAGTGTCAAGAAGTTCCTGTGCAGCTTTCAAAGCTCTCAACCTCTCACGACGTGCTGCAGCTGCTTGTTCTACGCCTGCTTCTTCTTCTTCACTACCCATCACTTCACTTCAAATTTACTTTGCTGCCTACAATGTTGTCATTTACATTATTGCTACACACAAGTACATGCAACAACAATACTACATCCCATTTGGTTGTTTGTCAACTGCAATTACTGCAATTTGAAAGATTCTGATTTTGAGGCTAGACCATTATAATGACCATTTTGGTTATCTTTTTTTCTAAAAGATAGCCTCTAGTATCACTTGGCCCTAAAATGCATGCATTTGCAATTTTTAAAAAAATTTAAAATTGAGGTCCAAATATGTTATTAGACCATTGTTTCGACTCTCTATAGTTAAACAATCAACCATTTTCATAAATATTCACAAAGAAGAAAATAAATAAATAAATAATAGAAGCACATAGATTATTAGAACATTGTTTCGACTCTTTAACAATCTAATAAAAGCATCAAGGTTCTGAGCCACCAATTTTATTTTATTGTTTTTGATTGAAAATCCAATATCAGTCCAAATTATTAGAACCATAAACATTCTTCTCAATCAATAGAGTAACAAAAATACTCTAAAACATGTTTATGTACATATATGTGTGCGTGTACATAAATATGTTTTATATCCATTGTTGCATAGGTAAATCAGAAACCCCACAACACCAAATTTATTCATAAACCAGTGAGATTGTGTGGATTGTTTAATCTTTCAACTGAAAAAATTCTTCAATAAAAAACATAAATTAAAAAAAAAGGAGAGAGAGACTTACAGATCAGTGAGAAATAGCAAAACCTCAGAGACTGCGAATTTGGAGAGAATCAGTAGAGAAGAAGAGTTTTCCCCTTTCTTCGACGCTTGCAATTATTTTCTATTCCTTTTGGGATAAAAAAACACGGCAAAAATATCAATTTGGTCCCTATAATGGTTTTTTGGTTTTCATTTTCATCCCTATACATTTTTATTTTCATAAATCTCCGTATATCAATATCGTCTCTCAGTCATTATCAGCTAATTAAAAAAACTGACGTGACGTAAAAAAAAGGTATATGAAATTAAGGGTAATTATGTCTTTTCAATATGTAAACTTCTTTCAAATGACAACTGTCCATCGGACCATCACTAACATTGGCGTTAATATCAATACAATTAACATTAATTATAATTAGTCAATTAAAATTAATACATTTGATAATAATATATTAACAAATTTTTTTCTCGGATACAATTAACAACCAAAATTAGCATTAGCATTAATTAACATTTAGTTAATTATTAATGCTAATACAATTAAGATGAATATCAATAATTTAAATATATTTTAATCAAATAATTTTGTACGCTGGAGATGTCCATGCTAAGAACGTATAAATCAAAAGACTCAAATACCCTTTATTATATACACTGGGACACAAAATTGATGTGTTAATTTTTTTCGTTTCTTTTTTTAAAGCTATGTCAGTTATTTAAATGAGTTGCCAACTTCTCAAGATGATAATGATAATTTCATAAAAAAAGTATGTATATATATATATATATATATATATATACACACACACACACACATACACACACAATAAGGATCTCTAGCATACCCTTTAAGTAGCATACCCTTTTAAGTAGCATACCTACATATAAGCTCATTTCTGATTTTTTTTCCTCTCTCTTCCCACTTAGAATCGAGAGCTCTCTCTTCCCTCAGAAAAGCTCCGAAAGAAAACCAAAGACCCAACTGTGAAAGCTCTTCCTCCCAATTGCGATTGTGCTTCGATCGATTTGGCATTCACTCGTCCCAGCTCTCAAAGTACCTTCTCTATCGCAAAGCTCTCTCCCTCACTCGACCCAGCTCTCGATTCTCCTCTATTCAGACGGCATAGAAAGAAGGCAGCGACCCAAATCGATCGATATTCTCTTCACAAATCGTTCGAGCTCTCGATTCCCAAGCCATTCCGAGCCCAAATCGAGAGCTAGCTCTGAAATTGCCCTATTTTTTCTGGGTAAGACTCTCTAACAGACATTTTAGCCCTAAATGCTTTAATTTGTAATTTGTATCAATTGCTCTGAAATCTTCTTAATTTGTAACTTAGGGCTCAAAAAATTAGGGCTCTGAATCTCTCCATTGGCAGACGCCCAAATCGAAGAGTCATTTTTCTCTGTAAGACTCTCTAACAGTCATTTTTCTCAAACTTTTTGGCCCTAATTTGTTCATGTATTCATCTTCTTAATTTGTAAATTCTCAGCCCTAAATTTTCACAGCTCGAAATTTGTAACTTCTCAGCCCTAAATTTGAACATCGGGTTTTGTTTGGCTGTGGTTGTATATTGTTGTTGCTTCTTCTGTATTTATTGTTTACTGGTTCATTAGCATGGTAGTGTATAAAAATGCACAATTGAAACAGGATGTGGTTATAATTTGTATCGATTGAGTAGTAAAAGTCAGTACATTTTTGCAAGACTTGAAAATACATATATTATTTTCAGGTTTTTTTAAAATGGATGACATGGAACATGAAATAGGGAGTTGTGGGGATAATGCAGAAATGGACTACATACACAATATGAAAATAGAAATGGAGGGGGATGAGTTGAGTGGAGAGAGGTTAGATGTGAACAATGATAAAATTATTGTGTACTATCCTCAAGTAGCCGATGAGTTTACACCTAAGCTAGGTCAAAAATTTCAAACATTAGACCATGTTCACTCTTTTTACAATACATGTGCAATGCATGCTGGTATTAGTGTACGAAAGTATAATGAGAAAAAAAGGTGGGAAGCGGTGAGATTTGTAGGAAGGAGTATGTGTGTTATAAGCAAGGAAAGAGCAAAGTATTAGTTGATGTGGATGTAAAAAGAAAACGTGGTGCTATAAAGGAAGGTTGTAGTGCAAGAATTGTAGTGGTAAAAAGAAATGACGTATACGTAGTGACTATAATTGAGGAGGGTCATTGTCACCCATTGTCAACCCCACATAAGAGATATCTTTTACGATCGCACCGTAATGTGTCAATTGCCCAAAAAACTTTGAGTCAATAACTTGGCATGGTAAATATACCACAATGCCAACAATACAAATTTCTTGCAGTGCAGGTAGGAGGGTTTGAAAACATTGGTTGCACGCAACGAGATTTGTATAACTTTGATAGAGACAGACGTAATGAGATGAAGGGACATGATGGCGACATGTTGAATGAGTACTTGAAGTTAGAACAACAAAAGAATCCTTCATTCACTTTTACAATTGACGCAGACGCTGAAAAAAGGATAAATCGTTGTTTTTGGGCCGATGCAAATTCTAGATGGGCTTATAAATTTTACGGGAATGTTGTCATTTTTGATACCACATACAATACTAATCGTTACGGAATGATATTTGCACCACTAATGGGGGTTAATAACCATGGTCAAACTACTGTATTTGCTTATGCTTTCTTAAGTGATGAGACCATAGATACTTTTGTGTGGCTCTTCAAGTGTTTTTTGAAGCAATGCCAGGTGACGCACCTGGGATGATTATCACAGATCAGGATCCGGCTATGACTAATGCCATTTCACAAATCATTCCTAAGACATTTCATAGGTATTGCAGTTGGCACATTTTGACTAAATTTTCAGAGAAGCTTGACTCAGTAAAATTCAGTGCGTACTACAAAGAGTTTTCAGATTGCATTTGGAATTCGGAGACTGTGGAGAAGTTCGACTCCACTTGGGTGGAACTGTTGGAGAAAAGTGGGTTGAAAGCTAATAAATGGCTACAATCAATGTATGAGATCCGTGGTAGATGGATACCCGCATATGTGAATCATGTTTTCTCAGCCGGCATGTCAAGTAGCCAACAAGCGGAGAGTTGTCATGCATTTTTTAAAAAGTATGTTTCTAAAAGAAATTCCTTAGTAGATTTTATGATCCAATTTGGTCGGGAACTTCAACATCAACGACATGTAGAGTTGGTCTCGGATAATAAAGATTTGATTGAGAAGCTGAAAATGAGAATTGGTAATCACTTCTTAATGCAAATGGTTGACATTTATACACATTCTATGTACTATAAATTTGAAGATGAGTTGTGTGAGAGCTTGAATTATCGGTTTGAACTTCTAACGGAGGATGTCAACTACCATGTATATAAGTGTATCCGAAGGAATGTCAACACGTGCAATGTAAGAGAGATTCATTATGACAAATCTTTGGATTATGCAACATGCACTTGTAAGAAGTTTGAGAGTTTGGGAATCCTATGTCGCCATGTGATAGCTTATTTGAATAAGTATCATGATCTTGACAAATTGCCGACAAATACATTTTAAAGAGGTGGACAAAGACAGCAAAATCATGTGTTGTCGTTGATGATACAGGATTGGCGATAAAAGATGACAATTCATACTTACTCTTGCGGAGTCAATTGATTCAACAATCTTTAGACTTGATTGATAGGGCCCTCACAAATGAAGAAGCCACAAGTATTTTAAAAGAATGTTTAGGTAATGTGGATGAAAAGATCACTCAAGTTATTGGGAGGAATGATTCCGAAAGAAACAAGGAAACGGAGTTTGGTGGAATGAGTGTATCTAAGTCAATTAACATGCCCTCTACTTATGAACATAGTTACATTGAGCCTAACCAAGTGCGAGCAAAAGGGTGTCGCAAAAGACTCAAGGGTGGCAAAGAAAGGGCTTTGGGGAAAACAAAAAATAGAGGGGGTAGACGTTGTCATGCATGTGGCAAAGTTGGTGCGACACACGATAAAAGAAACTGTCCGGTGCTTAATCGGTAAGAAAGTGTACTTATTTTTACTTTGCTATTTGTTTAAAATTGAATTTGTTATTTGTTTAACTTTGAGGTTGACATTTGTTTAATTATAGAACTGGAGCATCAAATGATGATGAAACTAAGGATCCAAGTGTGGATAATGATAACAGTGATTCACCCGTACGTGCATCTGAGATTGCTGTAACAACAGAAAATTTTGAGTTCTAAGGTAGATTAGTACCTATTATCTTATATTTGTAGTGCAATTATATGTTGTTAGTTTTTCTGGATTTCAGGCGACTAAGTTGTACTGTTTTGTGCACAAGGTCCCAGTGTGTGGAGAATGCATATGTTTTCCGGAGCACCAAATATGCGTGGTATGGTTACACTATGATGTTATTTCAATCTTATTGTTTTTTCTAAATATCACTCATTCTAACTACCTGGAGGGAAACTGTTGCTACTGGTCATGTACTAAGTTGTTATTAGATTATTTTCTTATTTCCATCACATAGTTGTTATTTTTGTCCGAGCATGCTTTCATATCCAACAACATCGTTATGGTTATGATTTTCGGTTAATGATTAGTTTCATCAATCTAAAAAAAGTTATTAGACGCAAAATATCTGACATGATTCTGAGTTTTACAACTTTTACTTTTGTATTAAGAAAGGTGACAGTGATTAAAGGAACTTATTAAGAAAGATAAATTTTGAAGGTTGTCATTTAAGAGTTGAATAGTGTGTCGTGATCCATGATTTTGGGTGATTTGGATTTGTTTCCCTGTGTTGGCCTTTGCAATTGTATACCTCCTCTGTTGAGGAGGTTGAAACTTGATGATACTGGGATTCAGTTGTGATGTAATCTATAGATGGTTTCTTTTTATATGATGAAAGGCTGATATCTGAGCTCTTTTGGAAGAAGACCTAAGTGATGTGTTCAACTTATGAGGATTTTTCAACAGTGTTGCAATAACCAATGTATAGTAGTTTTCATTTTTAAGGGAATAGATAACAATTATTCTTGAAATGAAAAAGAAAAAAAGAGGGGCCCTTGATAATATGAAATTCTTTTGCAGTAGTAGAAGTCAAGTTCTATCTACTTCAAAATTTGTGAGTGGTTAGTTTTTCTGCTGCATCGTGCTGCCATTTTAACATGTTCTATTTGCTGTCTAATGATCCACTTCAACTCATGTAAGTAAGGAGCAGTATGTATGGCTGCCTGACTACAATTTACATGATGGTTCCAAGTCAAATACGAGGGTGTGATCCTTAACAAGTCCCAGAATATTGGGGGTTAATTGAGTGCTGTGGGATCAGATTGGATAATTACAAGCCCAGTTTTATGCTTTTTAGACCAGTAATTCATATTAAGTTTCATGTTTTGAATAGTTGCAGTTATGTTTTAACAACAGAGGCGGATGTATTTTTCAATTCGTTTTTCGGATAATTTTTGTTGTACTATGTACTGGCTTGCTTGTTAATACTTGAAAGTCGTTGTTCTGTTTTTTCAACTCTGTTTATGTATGTGGTTATGGCCTAATTTGTTTCTATCTGAGCTAACTAAACTTCAAATGAGGATCTGTAGGTCTCTATTTTACTTGATTATGCAGTCTATTTTACGGCTTATGTGTTATTTTTGTTAGCTTCGAAAATGAATGAACAATCTATCAAACGTAACATAGTTGTTTTTAACCAATTGATAGTTGCCAATACAGAGATAAAACCGAATTGGTTTTTAACCAATTGATAGTTGCCAATACAGAGACAAAGTTGGAAAATGTCGATCCAAATTTAGTGTTATTAGTTAGCTCATCATAAATTACATTGTCAAAAAAAAAAATTACATCTCCAGCAAAAATGTGTGAAAGATTTCATTCCAAGTATCAGGAACACCAGCAACACACCAGTGGTATGTAACGACAATCCTAGGTGTGTAAGTTAGAATTACCGTATAGGCTAAGGATTCTGGCGGGCTGGTGGGTGTTCTGTTTATATGTTTGCAATCCAAATATCTTTACAAACAACCTGACAATGCAGTATAGCTTATTACAAAAACCATTGAACAATAATAACATAACAAGAAGCATTCTCATATTTACTTTGAAGTCTCATACATCAACATTACAAATTGAATTACACCCAACATAAAAGAAAATAACCAAACAAGGGCAACATATATTCCATTTAAAATAAACTTGGTCATTGATTACCAGATGTCTTCATTACACCCAACAACAAGTCATTACTCTAAGTAAGCAACCAAAAATCATCCACTTGCAATTTACAATAACATGAATAAAAATAATAACCAAGAACAAACAAGTGCAAGAATTAATTTCCTTCGGCGTTTGTTGCCTATTGCACGCACATTCTCCATCTCTTGCTCCATTACGTTAATCTTTTGAAGTAAGCCAGAGATTATTTGCTTTGATCTGTCACACATAGGAGGATCGTACCAACCAAAAAACTGACAAACATTGCTCTGTAAACAAAGAAGTTACCAAATTTATGTTAAAGTAAATATAATGGAAGAGATAAGAGACAAAATTGGAACCCTAACACTTACTTTTCCAAAGTTCGGACATGATAAAAACCTTCTTCCTGGGTTTGTCTCGGTCCATGATGTTTTTAGAAAAGCTCGCCTCCCACAATCGCATAGTGCGTTCATCTTTTCCCACCAATGTTAACCTCTATTTTAATATGTAAATAGAATTACTAAAATTCTAATAATAAGCAGCTAAAAAGAAAAACCCATATCCATCACCAAAATCAGCAATGGTATTCAAAACCCATATTTTGGTTTGTCAAACGCACATGAATGTTTATACATAGACAAAATTATAACCACATCCTGTTTCAATTGTGCATTTTTATACACTACCATGCTAATGAACTAGTAAACAATAAATACAGAAGATACAACAACAATATACAACCACAGCCAAACAAAACTTGATGTTCAAACTTGGACAAAATTTTGCCATATCTATTTTGCCAGAAATCAGCCACAAATTTTGCCAACTCTATTTTGTGAATACTAAACCCATTATTTTGTGAATGGTCCAAAAACCAGGTATACTAAATCCATTTTCAGAGCAATCGATACAAATTACAAATTAAAGCATTTAGGGCTAAAATGTCTGTTAGAGAGTCTTTACCCAGAAAAATTAGGGCAATTTCAGAGCTAGCTCTCGATTTGGGCTCGTAATGGCTTGGGAATCGAGAGCTCGAACGATTTGTGGAGAGAATATCGATCGATTTGGGTCGCTGCCCTCTTTCTGTGTCGTCTGAATAGAGAAGGAGAATCGAGAGCTAGGTCGAGTGAGGGAGAAAGCTTTGCGATAGAGAAGGTACTTTGAGAGCTGGGACGAGTGGATGCCAAATCGATCGAAGCACAATCGCGATTGGGAGGAGGAGCTTTCACAGTTGGGTCTTTGGTTTTCTTTCGGAGCTTTTCTGATGGAAGAGAGAGCTCTCGATTCTAAGTGGGAAGAGAGAAGAAAAAAATTAGAAAGGGGTTTATATGTAGGTATGCTACTTAACAGGGTATGTTATTTAAAAGGTATGCTAGAGATCCTTATTGTGTGTGTGTATATATATATAAGGTAATGATTCAAAACATGTATTTACTATGGATCAAAAATGGGCATACACCATCTATACCATCCGTTCTAAATATCAACGGCCGAGATTAGATTTGAGAATGTGGCGGACAGAGTGTTTATAGAAATACCCTTAAAGTCAACTAAAAGTCAATTATGTTAGTAGTAAAAAAAACAATTCGTCTGCTAATAATACTAGCGGACTAGTGGACGCATATCAGTTCTATCACTACACTTTTATTAACTAGGGTTTAGGGGTTTAGAATTTATTAATCAGGATTTAAGGTTTATTAACTATAGGTTAATAAGGTCAATAAACCCTAAATCCAGTTAAAAAAATGAGTTAATAAACCCTAAATCTTGGTTAATAAACTCTAAGTCCTAGTTAATAAACCTTAAATATTAGCTAATAAACCCTACATCCTAATTAATAAAATTAAACCCTTATTTTAAGTAGCGCCCGCTACTAATAGTATCGGAAGTAGATTTTCAATTTTTAATCTTAGTCGAGATTAGATTGAGATTAGTATTTAAAAATACTCGTTCACTAGTAATACTAGCGGATTGTTTAAAAACAAGCATATTACGCTTTGACTCTTAGTTGACTTGGGGGTATAATGGTCATATTTGAGCAAACACTCCCTCCGCTAGTAATATTAGCGGACGCCGCATTCTCCAGTCTAATCTCGGTTGTTAATATTTGGAACAGATGGTATAGATGGTGTATGTCTATTTTTGATCCATAACAAATAGATACTATGGATCATTGCCCTATATATATATATATATATATATATATATATATATATATACACACACACACACACACACACACACACATACGCTGCGTGGATTTAAAGGAATTGAGTTTACAACATATAAGTATGTTTCAAAACGATCCATATGGAACTACCTATACCCAGGGCTTGATTTCAATTTCATCCACACACACACACACACACACACACATATATATATATATATATATATGTGTGTGTGTGTGTGTGTGTGTGTGTGTGTGTGTGAATTTTGAAGCATGCTATAAGATGTTGTGAACTTGTGATAATCAATCCTTATTCTAAACAGTTCAAAATGAACAACTATTAGGCAAATAATAAAAAATAAATTCTATTATATAGTATAAAGTTGTATTTTAGATGATCTTTATTCTACAAGTATTAAATAATTACAATTTTTTATTCTATAAAATGTAACTTATTTTTGTAGACTGTCAACCAATAATTTACTAGAATTTTGATCATGTTACAACACATTTAAATATATAGTGGAACGAGCGAACAAGCTAGTGGATTGATTGGTGTCAGAATATTTTATTTTAATATAATTTCTTATGTGGCCTCTATTATTTATGGAATTATTGGGCTTACATATTGCATTAATTTAATCATCTTATGTGGCCCATAAATATTAGTATTACTAATAATATTAATTTGACATAATGGGCCCTAGGGTTTCATAATCTTGATGGACGATTTTGACCGTTATATTTTATAAATAAAACAGTTAAGGTTTGGTCTCAATTGTCATCTTAAGAATTTTATACACACATATACATCATTCATCCTAAGATTGCGAGAGACAATTGAAAACTTTCACCCTTATGCGTAGCAAAAACGTGATACATATAAGATGTCTTCTTTCAATTCATGTAAGTACTTAATGTAATGATTAATTTATTTTATTCTATGAAATAGCACGACTCTAATATAATTAACATTTTCATATCATGGGCATGGTTACGCTATTGCATAGAATAAATTAATTACTTTGCTATGCTAGATTTTTAATTCCGCATAACCTCTTTATTGGTATGGTATAAAATTCTTTTATACATTTCAGTGAAAAGGGTGTTTTCGAAAGAAGTCAATATGTTTTCCGTTATCTAATATTATACTAAACGAAATCATGTGTTATGCTAAACTTCATGTATTCTCTCTCTCTCTCTCTGTGTGTGTGTGTGTGTGTGTGTGTGTGTGTGTGTGTGTGTATATATATATATATATATATATGTTCCGGCACCCGTATATGCATTGTTCCTACTATGCATGAAGTTTGTTATTGTCAGTACTTTTGATATTGATCTTGATTAAAGCAATATATTGGTGCTTTAATATAATTAGTTTAATAGCCCGTATGAGGCATGGACTTTGTTTATTAACAATTGTTTATATTAAAAAATAATAATACTTGTTCAAAGTATTTATGTGCTAAGTAAAATGAACGATATAAAAATTATTCATATGACAGATGAAAATGATAAGTACATATAACAGATATAAAAACCTAAAAATAATTTTTCACTTAATTATTTTTTTTCTTAGTACTCTTTGTCTCAAATTTCGTAGGAGTAGTGGAATAGTTGTGCTAATTCTTATGTTATATCTCAACTTTGCTTCTGTGAGTAATGGCTTAGAAAGTGGAAGGTAATTCGTATCCCATATTAGGAGGTTTTTAAACTTGGGCTGAAATAATGTTACTACTATGTTGGTTGCAAAAAACCTTGAAATGAAAGTAATCGAAGCTTTACATTTTTATTTGCTCAATTATATAGGCAACCCAATATTGATAAGTATTAAATACAATCGTTTGGGAATTCACAATTTGTTAGGACAATTGCATATTTTGATTTGATGATTATGAGATAATATAATGTATATTTGTATACCACTAACTTTTGTGAAGTTCTTAAATGTGAAATTGATATACAAGGACTTAGAGTAGAAGATCCAGCTTGTTAGGTTGATCTATTGAGTTAAACGAATGTATAGACTATAGGAATTTAAACGATCGTAAAGTTGTGCAAACGATCGTATAGAAGATTGAACGATCAAAAAGTCTGCTCAAAATTTGTAAAGTAAAATGAAGATCGTAGTGTCTGCTTAAAGATCGTAAGGCAGAATACAGATCATAGAGCACGCAGATTGTAGAGTCAGCCAAGTAAAAACTTTGCGATCTCCATGAAACTCTACGATCAGGCAAATCGTAGAGAATGTTAGGTTTGACATTGGATTGAGATTGAGAAGACTTATTGAGTGAAGATTCTGAGATGGTTGCTGATTATCCTAAGTTCAAAATGAAAATCAGATCGAGTTATGTCTAACAACTAGTTTGGCGATGTGACATCACCTACGTGGTTGGTAATGCAGCAGTCAGATGTGACCTATCAAAGTAAGTTGACACATCCTCTCTAAAAGTCAGCAATCAGAGATCTTCTAGGATTGGAGTACTAAATGAGCAATGACAACTTTTCAACTGGAAAATCTCGAGGTCGTCTATAAAAGGGAGCAAAGATTCAATCAAATAGTACAAATAACGAACATCAAGCTGAATCTCTACTCAAATCTCAAGAACACCCTACGAATTAGAACAACTTGTTCTGCTACTAAATCCTTCAGAAGCTGAGCTTAACGTCACTTAGTAGCACCTCAGAAATCATCTCATCTCTTGTGATTCACTGGTCTTAGTAACCTATTGTTACCAAGTCTAAGTGACTTGAAAAGTTCTTAGTGAACTAGTCTTAGTGACCTTTTGCCAAGTCTAAGTGACTTGAAGGAATCTTAGTGATTCATCGTTGTAATCGATCTTAGTGATCACCATGCATCCTTAGTGGATTTCCTACTCGTAGAGTACAAGAGTGGACTAGGAGTTATTTGTGCTCTGAACCATTTAAAAATTTCCTATGTCATTTACTTTTCTGCGCTTATATTTTTGCACGTACTTTTATCATTTATATTTGTTTGTGACTTAATTCCAAGTAAACTATATTCAAAGCTGAGATTTTTTTAAATCTTTGAAAGAGTTTTTCAAACTAATATTACGTTGTGCATAATTAAATTAAATCTGTTTAATTTATAATTTGGTAATACTTCCTTAAAAAGAAAAAGTTTTAAAAAATCTATTCAACCCTCCTTCTAGATCTCTTAGTGCATCTGGGAAACAACACAATTAAATATTGAAACACGTCCAATTATTGATTCTTAATATGAATATATGTACACACCAGCTTTGATTATACCAAAAGTCACTCATTGACCTATATGCATTAATTTTAGAAGATACAAACAACCAAGACAAGAAATTAATCATCATTGAATCAAGGGATTTGTTACCGCTAATGTGATCATCCGAATTAACTCAAGGATTACTCAAGATAGCTCAGTCTCATCCGAACTGAACAGGAAAGGGCAGTATTCGTGCTCATCAAATTTCTTGTTTGCTGGTTGTTGGCAAAAAGCTAAACCATCATTCCCACATCCAAATAAATTTTAGTCTTTCAATTTTTGTAATACAATTACAACATGATTGCATAATTAAGTCCGGGAAATTAAATTAGACTTCTCTATACAAAGTAGATATGTCTACGAAATTCAGCTCTACAGACTTGAAAAAATTAACGTTTAATTGGATACCTCCAGTAAAATTCAACTTTGCAGAGTTTAATGGATAATATTATGTCGTCTTTGCAATATTAATCATGCATTACCCATAAATAAATACTCCCTCCGTCCAAAGTCCAAAATTAATTGCTTAATTTTAACTTTTTTAAGTTAAATTGACTATTTTTAGAATTAATAATTAAGCATATATAAATATATTTTTAAAATTATAAAAATTGGGGTTTGTAATAAATTGTATATACTTTATTTTGGTTATAATCTCTTCACCTATATTTTAGCAAAAATAGTAAAAAGATTAATTTTAAAAATAGTCAATTTGATTTTAAAAAGTCAAAACTGAGCAATTAATTTGGGACGGAGGGAATAACATATATCTGTATGAAAAAACAATTAGACCAAGTGACGCTTAAAAGCCAAATTATATATGAAGCATATGAATAAGTAATGCAAACTCACATGGCTTAATTTTTCCATTCAATAATGTTCTAAAAACACAAAATTTGAGTAAATCTCTATTTCAAAAGGAACTACATACCCAAACATGAGAAATCTCAAACACCCGGACTGATGAGAAGTTGACAATTTATGATCGTAGCACTTATCATGAGAATTCAATTCCTTTTCTGCGAGAACCAAGAGATGGATGCATTCGGAAGGAATATGTCTCTCCTTGTTAGCACTTGCATGGTAATCGGTGATGGACTTCTCAGTACTCCAGCTATATCAGGTATGTCTTGGTTCATTAATCTAATATTAACATGGAAATTAATATCAATACATAAATACACACTAAAAGTCATTTCACTTTGATGACACAAATTTAGTATTGTCAATGTGATCATAATTATTAATCATTATTGACTTAATAGATTTGATATTGTCAATGTTATCATCTGAGTTAACTCAGAAACCGTCCGAATTAACTCACGATTCTTTTAAATTAGAATCTCTTATCAACCTATTATAATATATAAGCTATTGATGTTATACGTGAACATCCTGAACATGAATATTAAAATAATATATGTTACATTTATTACTTATTTTGTCTAAATAATATTATAATATTCGTATACCCTCGTGTATAAAGTCATTGGGAACAACAAATATTCCTCTAAATACTTTTTTGTTTCTTTATTTTCTTCTTTTATGGTCGGTAGATTTCTCTCCTCCCTCCGTTGAGTTGTGCAAAAAAATTGAGACAATAAATTTAAGATGAAAATTTTGAGACATTTGACATTATCTTAATGAAAGTGTTAAATAACGTGACTGTGACAGAAATATATTGTAAAATATTACTCAAAAAATATATTGTAAATGACTCTGTAAACAATGTTGTATAAAGAATAAATTTCCAATTTTACATCATTTTCATTTCTAGGTGATTTCTTGCGTTCTCCTAAAAGCTTGAAAGTTAAAAAAATTATTTTATGAATCAAAGGTGAAAAACAATTATAAGTTGTCTTGGTTAGTTGGTTGTGACAACAATTCAAATCGTGAAACTTATATTGTCTTTTTCCACATGAAATTATCAAAAACGGTTGCATATATAGGAAATTCAAACAAACTAAAACAAGAAATTATAGTATGACAAATGAAATTATAGGATCTATAAATTTAACAAATCAATGAAAATTTCATAAACCAAAACATAGAATAGTACATACCAAAAGAATCAATAAACAATAACAATCAATCAACAAATATCATACTACAAGAAGAAAAAAAATGAAAATACATCAATCACCAAAACAAAATCCTCAAAGCTTCAACCTAAACTTGCAAGTACTAGCCTTAATGCTAATCAAATTATTAGCACTCAAACTATCAACAATCAACAAACACTTTCCCAATATCCTCACCTCCCTCAACTTCAACATCCCAAACTTAACCCTAACCGGAACATTAACCTTAAGATCTAACGGAATTCTCCCCGTCTGTTGTTGCTCTTGTAGCGCCGTCATCAAACTACTCGCATACTGCGTTTGCCCCGTTAACGCCACGTTAAGTTTCGTCGTGTTCCGGTGCCCTTGGTAGAATCTTGGAAGTGAGCCTTCACAAAGCTTTGTTTTTGAGTACCAAACGCTTAAATCGCTCCCTTTTTGATAGAATATTCCTATCTTTTTATTAGGGTTTTGTGCGGTGATTTTCACGTCGAATTTCGCGTACAGGCTCATGTCATAGTTGAGCCTCAAGTCTGATATTTGGAGGCGGTCCACGGAGTATTTGGGAAGTTTTGGCCGGAAAATGAGGTACAGGATTCCGGCGGTGGCGCCGAGGAGGAAGAGGAGGAGGAGGAGTAGGCTTATTGTCCAGCACATGCATTTGCAACAACTAGTTCTTTTTTTGTGTGGTGGTCTTGCGGGTATTATGGGGATTGTACGTCTAACTGGTGGTGGTGGGGGTGGAACGTTATTATTAGGCTGCATGGCATGATTTTTTTCGGAGAATTTTGATGAATTGTTAGGGACTAGCGGGGTTGTTGGTGGTGGCGCTTCGATATCCACCGCCGGATGAATTTTTTGATGGGCTGCCATAGGAATGGACAAGAGAAATAACAATCTTGATTGATTTGATTAAAATCAATGGAGCTTTTCTTATGAACTTTTTGATGTGTTATATATATACTCCTATAAAATATAGGAGTGATGATTTTCCTAAAAGAAATAGGAGTTATATATGAACTTGTCTTGCCAAGAGGGTTTTGGAATTAGAAAGATCGTACCTTCCTCACCTAATAAAAACGCAATGCAACACTAGTAGGTAACCTACAACTAGAAAACAATGAGCAATTAATTGGGGTTTGTTGTCTCAAAAAAGGGGAGTATATTTGACTTTTGTTATATAATAGAACACGTATTCTATTACAAGGGTAGTACTCCCTCTGTTCCTAAAAGATTGTCGTTTAAAGTTAATTCACGTAGATTAAGGAATGCAACTACTCCTTATGAAAAATACTATATTACCCTTGTTTTAATTATCTCCACTAATTATTAACTTTGTAGATTCCAAAAAGGAGTATACTACCAACCATGAGATTATGAAGAAGAAGTATTGGGAAGAGAAGAGATTTGTAAAGACATTTCAACAACCAAGAAGGGTTTTGTATTTTTTTGAGAAAAATCATTAAGTAGGAGAACTTTAAATAAGGGTAAAGTTGAAAAAAATTACTTCATTTGCATTGATAAACTCAAAACGTCAATCTTTTTGGAACAAAAATTACTTCCTAAAACGACAATCTTTTAGGAACAGAGGGAGTATATATAACACACCTATCTACATGTGTTTTTTTACATTTTTCTTTGTTTTAATTATCACTTTTTATATGTATATTTTTGTGTATGTGTTGTGCATATTCCCTAGTACGTTTGACTTAAAAGAGGTCCTCGTGAATCACGTACGTATGAGTTCTACAATTAGGTATAACCAATTGCCTTTAATAATGCACCGCTTTGCTTTTCAGAAATAAAAGAAGACCTTTCGGATGGAAATCTCCATTAGATTCGGCAACTATTCATTGGCTTGAATTTACATAAAACTCTCCTAACTTGTGAAAGTTATTGACTAATAATCACTCTCCATCACCTTCGAGTAGTAAGGAGCATCCCCTCGCTCAGTCCATAGTGAATAAATGAGCTTCGGAATCAGATATATCAAAACCAAGAACCGAAAGGGAATTGTTATTTTCACAAGTTAATATTAATATTTTCACAAATTCTCTCTCATTTAAGTGTGAGAGTCATTTACTATTCATGTTTGAAGAATTTTATGGAATTATCACTTTTGCTTATGAAAATATCAATTCTTTAATAGAATACTATGTATATATTTGGCACATAATCCCTCCGTCCCAATTATAAGACACTTGGTAGTTTTTTACGTGAATTTAAAGACATCTCAAAAACCTATTTGTACAATATATTTTTTTATATATCTTAAATATAATTAACTATATTAAGAATATACATATAGATATATGTATATTATAATGAATAAATAAATTTTTGGAATGTCTTAAAATATGTGTGAAGAACAGTCAAATTTTTTTGACCTCGATGAAGTTAGTACTATAATGTTTGATTTTCTAGTCTTGCTAGCAAGCATATGTTCTCAAACAACAAGAGTTCTGCTGTACTGGAAACCTAGTCACCTCATGTAAGAGATTTCCCACTTAAGTTATCATATCATAACTAAGCAAGATAAGACGCATATATTTTCCAAGAAAATTATGATAATGTAATTACAAGTGTTTGATTGACATTAGAAAAGTTCAGGATTAGTTTGGTAACTTCTAATTTTTTGTTCTTGCTTCACTTTTTTCAAATCAATAGGAAAAAACCGTTTTTTGCAAGTAAAAACATGAAAGCAGAAACTCCTTTGATAAAATTAAAAAATTAAATTTTTTTTTAAAAAAAACACCAAACTCGTTTCCTAAGCTTGGGGTGAATCCAAATTAGCTCTTACTGATTCCAGATTGGAATTCATGGCACTTGAATAGCCTAAAAGAACTTGAAGCAAGTACGGAAAAAATGTAGAACATGGAAATTTATAATTAATGAGCAATACTTATTAGAGCTTTAACATAACCCACTCTTGGGGGTGGGGGGAAAGGGAAATAAAAACCCAGAACTTTCGTCGTGTTCATTTGAAGACCAAATCCTGACATTGCCCTCCAAGCTTACTATGGGAAAGCGAGTCATCTAAGATCTTATACTCTGATCCAAAAGATAATCACAATGTAACATGGATATAAATAATTATGAAACATGAAGGGAGCGAAACAAAAGAAAGAAACAAACAGCATCTTTCAATATTGGGGGTGGGGGGGGGGGGGGGGGGGGGTCCATCTTCTGAGGCTAGCAATCCAAGTATTCCGGGTTCGTCTAAACAATTTAATTTCTTCCTACGATCCCCGACGAGAGCAGCAATTGACAAATGCTGAAATAATATCACAACCGACAAGGCAAACAGATTTCGCTCATAAGAAATAAGGTACTCCTGTTCTGGGACCTCGCATCTGGTTGTTTTCCTCTGTTTCAGTGAAAAATTTCACCTCTCTCTCCTGATGGAATTAAAAGATACGAGGGAAAGGAGAAAAGGGTATCAATGAGACAAGTATATATTGATACATAGATGATAGATGTATAACAACATTAGAAGCTAGTTTGAAACATAGAATCGATCTACACAGTTAAGAATGTCAAAAATACTGATAGCAAGTGACGTGAATTATACACTCGTAAATCAATCTGCACATCAATAATATCACATGCATAGATTTTTATGGGAAAACATAATTTGAGACTCGAAGCTCTCACAGGGAGCTTATATGAAAATTATAATACAGCTTTGGCACCTCAAGAGCCATTAGATTGTATAATTGCTCAGATTATCCTATTGGTTGACAGAAACTGTAAAGAAGTGCTACATTTAGTCACCCTTATAATTGCAATCGATTTTTAATGGACAGAAAAAACTCTAGTATTACAAAAGTTAAAATATCTACAGAATACAAAGTTTTTGTTTTCCAGCACATTCAAAAACATCATACAAAGAAAAGCTTCCACTTAGAAACAAGGGAAAAGAATATGGAGGAAAAACAAACCAATATATTTTAATCTCAAAGATGGACTGTGAAATTCAGTAATGCATATATAAATACACCCTCGTCAATAATAACAATCAGAAATGTTTTTGACTAGTCTAGCATGACAGAACACATAATCATTGCGTACAATCTTGCATGATGGACTACTACATTTGGACTAGTAATGGTGTTATACCATCCCTACTGATGTAAATGACCAAGTATAGCATAAAATTTGAAAGTCATACCATATTCTCATTGAAGCTCAGTATTGAAGCTACATTTCCACATCGGTAACAATAATTTGGAGCAGACCACACCTGTATATGCCAAAGAGTAATAATACAAATTATTAAAAATATTTAAATGATTATGGTGTGAGAGTTGATTTCATAATCTTTGTAAGATAGAATAGGCAACTCACAGTTACAAGTCCTTTATCTTGAAACATGTACTTCAGACCTTCTTGCACAAGTTGGTGGGCTCGGCAAACCAGATCAAGTTTGTTAATGTGGTTGTACTACAGAATAACAAGAAAGAAAAATAGGGTAAATATCAGTTGTTGGCAAGAAATGCGAAGCAAGATATAAGAACTACTCCAACTTACCTCAGAAGTAACCCTGGATCCAAACAGCCAGCCAGCGCCACGAGGACTCACGGCCCATGTTTCAATATCTTCAGGGTCACTCCACATAAGGTCGCAGAAGGGACCTTCATGTGGAATTTCACAATTTCTCTCAATAACTCTAATCTGCCAAATGAAAACAGAAGGAAGAAATCTAATTTCTTAGAGTTCACATCAACAATTAAGCTAAAAGATAAAAACAGATTACGCTAAGAATAGTGGAGTATACTACAATAGAAAAATAAAAATATCAAAGAGTATCACATCTTCTAGAGAAATAAAGGTTTATCACAAAGCAAGCTAAAAGAAAAAGGCAGCAAATTAGTATAAGTTCCCAGTAGCCCTTCATAAAGATGGGTTCCTTTTTTTTCTTTTGCTCTTTTAACCCTTGTATGAAGATGAACTTTAAGGTTCCATATATAAATTATAACCATGAAAATTATTTGCTAAATTCTTTAAAGGTGAAAAGTGCAGACAGTTTTGAATTATTGGAAGTTGGCCCAATTCCACGATAATTTCAATTATAGATAGTAGTAGAAACATACAGCAACGTACTGTCTAAATCTTTCCAAATCCACAAGGGAACTGACACTTGTTCCAAGATATAGAGCCAGTTAGCATAACAAAACAAACCTGGTCTACTGATCTAATGTCAGGAGAAAGGCCACCATGGACACATAGCACCTGCAATTCCAAAGAGGCGATATTTCAATAAAACATATAAAGACGCAAGCAGATAAACAGCATGAGAGAGAGATCAAGAATCCATACTGTTCCATCTATAATTGCTGAGAGAGTTAGATAGTCGAAAACATCTGTGCAATACCGCCAAGCATTAGCATTTCCATACTTTCTTTGACACTCATCATAGAATCCATAGACCTAGAAAAAATGGTTAAAATATAAGCTTAAAGAGTTCACGGATCAGTAACTCAGACATGAAGGGTGCTCTCTTTGTGCATCACAGGCATGTACTTTATAATCATAAGAAAGAGGTAAATGCACTTAGAACCTCATATGACCTCAAGGGACTCATAAATAAAAAAGAAATGTATATGAGGAAGTCAAAGCAATGCAACTCAAATGACAACATACCACCAGCCTTGAGACCTGGCAGGTGGTTTTCCTAAAAGCAAAGAACAGTGACTATATAACACCAAGCAGCACCCATGTAACAAAGCATTAAGCACCAAGCCAGTCTGAGAGTTTAGCTATATAGCACAGCAAAGCAATAGTCTTTAAGGTAGTTGGGCGCACATAGCAAATAATAATAACAATGATGCTGACCGACAATCTCGCTTATATATGGTTGCAATTCTTTTAGCACGGTGAGACGGAAGCCTAATCTAAGTAAGGTCCTTGTTGTATAGAAAAAGTAAATTCTCACTTCCATCAAAGACCTCATAAATATGGATCCTAGTGCCAGCAGCTGAAGTAAGACCCAAGGGGAGTCTTTTAGTGAACACATGTTTTTAAGCCCTCAATATATTTAAACATGGTATTTTTTACCATATTTTAAATATTACTCCCTCCGTCCTCAAAAGGATGAGCAAAGTACATTTTTCACACACATTATAGAAGAAAAAGAATAAAAAAAAATTCAAATTTATCTTTAGTGGAAATTACATAAAGTGATAAGTACTTTAATTTTTTTATACTAATGGACCCCACTAAATAACATACTTACCCTTCACTAATGTACCTTTGCTCATCCTTTTAGGGACAAAAAAAATTGTACCTTTAGTCATTTTTTTGAGGACAGAGGGAGTAATGTATTACTCCCTCCGTCCAAGGATAAAAGTCCTGGTTGACTTTTTGCGCATATTAAGAAAGAGGATAAAATGACAAAATTGTCCATGTTTAAATTCTCATTTAATTGCATAGTTTTTTGCACATGACTAGTGATGCTCCATAAATATACATAGGGAATAAAAATATGACAATTAATACTAAGGGTATTATGAACAAATTATTGTAAAAAATAGATTATTTAAGGTAAGTAGACATTTAACTTGGGACTACCTAAAATAGTAATAAGGACTTTTATCCTGGGACGGAGGGAGTATTTGTTTTTGCCGGATCTTATAATTTAGGCCAAAAACACAAAAAGAAGTGGCCACATAAAATTGAAAGACGAGAGTAGTTAATAGGTGGACAAAGGAAAGTAAAATATCTGGAATATCCATGGAAGCAAAAACACAAAGATAAGAAGTTACAATAATAAAAAAACTCCATTTCCAATGGATAGTCGGGGTGGAGAATGAGATAATAAACTATATTTATGTATAATACATTATTTTATTTCAGCCAGATCTTATAAATTATAATCTAGGCAGAAGACACGCAAAAAGAAGTGAGTAGTGACCACATAAAATTGGAAAAAGGGAGTATTTAATAGGTAGACAAAAGAAAACAAAATATCTGGATCCATCGAAGCATAAACACCTAGATAAGAAGTTATAGATGGTAAAAACTCAATTTCCAAAGATAATCACAGGAACGCAACAAGGACCTCATTACAACAGACCAGCAGCTATCGCCAATAAAAGATAAATTTCACTCTGACTGTAGATTATGCTAATCATGAATACGTCACATCGGAATAGTAAACATACATAATCAACTTTAAGCCATAGATATATACCTGAATCACACAATCCGGTACTAATGTAGTTATAATTACACTAAATTCTCATCGAAGGCATATTTCTTTATATAAAAGGATATACAACATTATTACCTGCGTTAATTGCCTACTTTCATGATTTCCACGTAGAAGAGTAATGTTGGCAGGGTATCTGGTAGCAAATGCAAACCCAATACATCAATAGATAAAATAGCAACATCAGCTCTCAAGAAAGCATCTCGAACAATAAACTCAAGAAAAGATCCAAACAGATACCAAAATCTAAACTCGTCCAACCAAAAGCCTGTTCGGCTCTATAAGACCAAAAGTTTTAAAGACAATATAAAAAAGAACAAAAAAGATATAAAAGATTATACATTTAAGGCAGTTATGTGTGTGTATGAATCCATGCTCACCATTAGGGCTTCATAAACCAACTGGGCCTGACTAAACCAGCCCAATCCACAAGTTTTTGGGCAGTTTTTCCATTTAATTAGGTATGATCGGTCCAATAAATTGTCAAGCCGATATAAGTCGGTCAGCCGCGGTTTGGGAGTTAAAAATGGTCGGTACACCATCCGAACCGAGCAGCTATTACTATTGGTTAAATTAAAAACATATATATATATAACAATTATATTTATATATAGAAGCTAATAAACCCTACCCTCACAGCTCTCGGCTCCCTATCTCACTCCTCTTTCGCCGATCTCAGTCCCTACTCCCTCTGCCGCTATTCTTCCATGCCATTTCTGGTAAGTCATTTTTCTTCCTCACTCCTCAGTTATTTTCAGTCTCTCTTCAATCCTAAAACTTAATTTTCCTAACCCTAAAATCTTTTTCCATTCATGAATTCTTATTTTCTTAGATTCTTCGTATCTCCATTCTCCAGGCTCTAGAAAAGTGGCATCATCTTGGTTTCTTCTAATTCAGGTTAGGTTTTTTTTTTTTTTTAATTCACGATTTCTTCTTGTTTTTCTTATTTTTCTGAATTTGGTATGGGCTTGTGGAGTTTATTTACTTATTTCCCACACATGAATTGAGTTTATTCATCGGGCTTTAATGGCTTTGATTGATGATTTAAATTTATATATATATATATATATATATATATTATTTTTATTATTTTATGCTCCATGGATTTAATAATTCATGTTGGCATGTCGACTATAAAGCTCAGTAAATGCTAAAAGCACCTTTATTTGTATTTGTAGCAAAATTTTCATCATATTCATTTAATCGGTGAGGTTTTTCCCACCTAATTTTCTATTAACCTCATATTTTTCTGGATTTTTATTAGGCATTGGACTGCTGTTGGTGGCTTACTTTAAATTTAATGTTGTTATGAAAGAACAGTATGGAGTTTTTAATGACTCGTGTTTTGACTTCAAGAATTTGTGCTGATTGAAGAACTTCAAATGTCCCCTTGTTGAATTACTAGTTTTTGTCAGAGTTTTAGTTAAATTTCTTCTAAAGTGCTTTATTTTACTATGTTTGTTAGGATGTTTAAACCGGCCAACCCAACCCTTGTTGTTGAATGGTTTGGTTTGATTTGGGCTGAAGAGATTTATTGGTTTTGTTTGGTTCCATGTTCTCCCAAACTGAACTCATTGAGTTGGGCTCCAAAATCTCTTGTAAAAACCCCTAACCGACCGATAAACAGCCCTATCCACCATAGTGAGCCATAGTGATTTTTTTGATACAACAACATAGTGACGATTGGTCTGGACTCTTGTAAGTTAAGGTTACTTTGGTTCAAATAAAACCTATGTTACATAGATGGATTATCCGGTTGGACACATTATTTGAAGAGTACGACACGGGAACTCCTCAATTTTACCAATTTTTTACGCTAAAATGAAGTATCCAATACTCATATCCTTGTCCGAGTGTCGGACACGGGTGGTCCTTTAGGGCAAAGTAAAGAGTCCGTGTAACATAAAATAAAACAATATTTAGGGAAATGACTTCCGGGAAATGATTTACCAATTTGAAAGAGGTCATTTTCCGGAATACTAGTTTAAATGGGTAGTCATACAAAGGTAAATGTGAATCGACCCATAAAGTGATTTCTGCCGACCAGTATTTCATTGCCTACAAAACATATGAAATTGCAGAAAACATCCTTGAAACAAATGGAGCCTAAGTTTTAATGAAAAGACCGTGTATATAACACAGGCTTGCAACTAAGTTCCAAGATATATTTAATAAAAAAATCGAACTTGAATTTGGTAAACACCAATTTCACTTTAGTATCACAGCACAAGCTCCTCAACTCAAGTTCTAGTTTTTTATAATTAAGGTTTCTATGTTAGAGAGAATTAATCATAGTTAAGTCACTAGAAAGTGAAACAGAGCAGAAAAAGAATACTAAAAGGGCTTACTAGTAAATTATTTTGTGCTATTATTTATGACTAAATTGAATGTAATTAGGTTAGGAAACTATAAGAATCTAGGAATTTTGATTAGGCAATAATATATAGTAGGTAATAATTAGGATTTATTTCCTTGTTGAACTAGGTTTTCTAAGTATACTATAATTAGGGTATTTTACATCCTATATAAAGTGACGTAATCCCCCAACGTTGAATTAGAGGTGAATATTAGTTTGAGATTGATGCTTTATTTTATTGTGGCAGTCAGACATAATTCTTCTTTCCCTTTCCCCTTCTTTCTTCTTTTTATTCCTCCCTAACCCATTACACCTTGTCCTGCATCAGAAAATATCTCAGCAGCAATTATAACCTCAAGTAGTGAACATATGTTACATATGTATATTGTCACGGGCAACAATACACAAAAAGGATGTTCAGTTGGAGTTTAATAGACCTCAAGTCAAAAAAATAACTGATATGGTAGTAGCACTCGACACATTTTAAAATCTTGGCCGTCACTTTCTACCTTGTCTCTTAGCTCCATAAGTACTGAAAACTATTGTTATGCTCTTGACAGTTGCAAAAACCTTTACTCCCAAGATAATCATGGATGAGCATTACGCAATCACAGGACACTAAAAGTCTATTAATTAAGTATAACAAAAGAGAAGTGACAATCTGCAACTAAATATCTCAAAAACAAACATACAGGCATATATCCATATATACCTTGCTTTAAGAAGCAAAAGAATTGTGAAAACTTCTAGACTGTTGTATCCACGGTCAACAAAATCTCCCTGCCAAGAAACAGGAAGTGCTACAATTCAACCACAGAGCATAAGGGGCAAGTTTTAAGAAAATAAAGGTCTGGCTGCATTTAATATAAGATTTACCATAAAAATGTAATTTGTGTCTGGTACATGACCTCCTGTTTGGAAGAGTTTCATTAAGTCATGGAATTGACCGTGTATGTCACCACAAACTGTAACTGGACTATTTACAGGCTGCACATTTGACTCCTCAATCAAGATGTCCTTCACCTGGAAATAGATGTACAAAAAACATGACTTTAATACAAAAGAAACAGTTTTCTTTTAATAGATAAATACTTGTTAATAAGCAAGATACCCATAACATAACCTAAAACAAATAAAAGTCCCAGTTTAAGAGAGAGCGCGAGAGGGGGGAGGGATTGACTGTTTTGGCACGGATTTTAAGACGTTGCAAAAAACTTTTTTACATATATTTAAATACATAAATATATATAGCATAGTAAAATATATATATATATAGTTATATTATATACTGTATAAGCGGGTTTTTGGAACATCTTAAAATTTGTGCTGGAAAAAAAAAAGTTGCTTATAAGCTGGGAAAGAGGTAGTAAAAGATATGTTGCTCATAAAATAACCTAACAAAAAAATGCTGCTCAAAGGTTGTAGACTTAGCTGCTTCTGAAGGAGTAGTTCAATGTAATAAATACTTCACGTGACGACAAGGATCATACAAATAAATTCCAACAACAAACAAAATATCTTGAACGGTACAATCTAGAAGTTTGTACTCTCACAAATCATTAGCCAAACAAAATGCGTATTCCCCCATATATTCCAAATTGCTAGTTAGCATAATTGCATTACCATGCTTGAAAATGCTTATTCCCCCATTAGTAGTTATAGCTAGCTAATCAAATCAAGTGAATCAATCAATTCAATCCAATTCAGAAATGACAGGGATTATACATACTGAACCCCGAAGAGCAATAATTCTTTACCGTGTTGACCATAAACCCTTTCTGATTACGAACGAGAAAGTCAATGCTTAATCTCCCAAGTGTCTGGAAACTAATAGTTCAAAATATTGTACATTCTGTACCAAATCAAAAGTTCAATTATTTGGGACAACCATTTCTAAAATCAATAGCAAACATTGAAAGCCCATCATCACCACTGCTTAGGCCAATTCCCATTTCAGTTATTGGTCAAAATGCCAATGCAACATCAAATTCAAAAGAACAGCATATAAAACCAACAAGTAAAATTAAAAATTAGGGGTTTTCTGCCACCATGAAAATACTCCGTTCAGACCAAAGCACACAACTATACATCAAAAACCCTAATCGAAAAAGTAACAATACCCTAATTGAACGTAATAAAACCCTAATGCTGGAAAGAATTCAATCACGTAAATACATCACACCAGTAAAAAAATACATACGTATTCACATAATAGCTGAAGCTCATCTTCTGATAAGTGCTGCCCTTCTTTAACCTTTGAAATCCATAGATCCAAATCCATCGCCCCTCACTTTCTCTTTTGTGTGCTTATATATATACGTGTATGTGTGTATATATATATATGTATGTATTTGCAAGAACGGTAAATTCAAATCAAATGTTAGATATGGAGGCGATTGGCTGCCCTCAGAATTTCTCCCTCTATACTCCCGAAAATGGAACCCAATGACGGACGGACGGACGGACGGACGGACAAACAGAGATAGCTGAGATTCAAGAATTTTGTTTTGAAACCCTCTCAATCGAAATTTTGGAAGTTTATTTTTTTAAGACTAGTTGACACTTCTGCCCCCAACTTGATATTTTGAAAGTGATATTTTTTTAATAAGAAAAAATTGATATTTTTGGATTTATTTTAAAAAATTTAATTGAATTAATTTACTAAGTAAAGTAAGGGGTGTTTGTTTAGAGTTGAATGGAGTTGAATGGCAGAATCGGTTAGTGCGTTTGTTTTGGTCTCAATGACTGAATCGGTCACATGATTGAGCTGAATGGCTAAATCAGATTTTTTTAGCTGAATGAGCAGCTGGATGAAGTAAAAAAATTATAAAAACTTACAAATTTAAAAAAAATGTTAACTAGTATATTAAGTAATATTAAATAAATTTACAATAATTTTGAATTTTTCAAAGGGATAAAATAATAAAATTATGTCATTTAGATGTTTCAGACATGTCAATTATCAAACAACTTTTTTCATTCAGATTCAGATTCACATTCAACTCATTCAGATTCATTCAGTTTTTACCAAACACCCCTAAGGATTAATTAATTCAAGTTAATGAAAATACGATTTAATAAAAACTTCCTTTTCATTTTATATATAAACAAATAAGATAATGCTAAAGACGGTAAAGTAATGAACACAAATTTTTTTAATAGTTCATGACATAAATGTCCTTCTAAATCTTGAAAAGATCGTCGTAAGAATTTATTCGTTAAAGAGGATTAAGATTGTGCTAGTGAGAAGTGGCAACATGATATGCGGTGAAACTCTGTATGTTTTGTCCGTTGATGGTCATTTCCTTCCTTGTATGGAGTTTAATTTTTTACCTAACTGTTAACGCCAAGATTCGTCCACGCGCCTCAATCACCAAGAACGCGTCAATCCTGCATAGAAACGAGACCACACTTAGAGTTCCAGGCGGTTTTGCCGTCGGGGGATAGCTCCGGTGTGAGAATAAGTACAGGCTGAACAAGGTGTATAACAATAGAGGTATATTGCTCTAGTACTGTAAAATATTGATTACCCGTAAAATGAAGTCTTTGCCTTGTATTTATAGCTAACACCCGGGCCTGCTCGCCCATCTCCTCCGAACCGCTCCTAGGGTTCCTCACTAGGTCTCATGCCTTAGTGGGGTTTAAACTCCACCACCTCAAAAGAAGGTAGACGTCGAATTTTATCCTGACATCCACCTTGAGAACAGGAATTGTCTGATATTCCAACTGTCCCAACTACCAATAAGGATCCCACGTGAGGGGATTTCCCTTACATGGATGTTGCCTCTCTATCTCGTCAGCGGCCCAATGTCTTGACATGCCAATTGGGCCTTAGCAAATTACCCTATTTGGGCCTGGTAAATTACGCCCCAACATTGCCCCTCAGTCTTCTGTTATAATGGAACATTTAATGGGAGAATGTCAAAGTAAAGGCCCAACAAGAACGCTCGGGGACACCAAGCCCAGTAATTGCCGCGCCAGAAGTGCGCTCGGCACGCCCTACTTAGGCCTACCATTATCACAGGGTCCCTTTAATGTCGTTCTCGGGAAAACGCATGGAGTTCAAAAGTTAAAAACCATCTTCCTCTAAGAATTAACCGTCATAACCCTTGCCTCCTATTGTCGTTTTACTCTCCCTCCCTCTGTAATCTCTGCTCTCCCCTGTTTTTTTTCGGCGAAGACACCTAACGGTCAACCCTCTCGCTGCTGAACAATGAGCAACACCATCATTCTGACATCCACCGCCTCATCTGCTGTCGGGGGTTGGAACCTCTACCGACCCCACCCCAAGCTTGGGTAGCCATCCTAACACTGCCCCCGTCATCACCGCAGCCACCGCCGCCACAGTCACTGCTCCTCTAAATCCAAATCTGTCGCAGCTCACTAAGGCTCAGGGCGACAATCTTAGGATGTTGAAGGGGTACTCCAATGAGGCTGCCTACGCCCACATCAACACGATTTCCACTTTTCCCCACTGGATATGGATAGGATACGAAAGCAATTTGGCATTCCGGCCACCTACGAGCGGATGTACCATCGGCCGGATGGGTGGACTGCTATCTCCCTTTCTGCACTCAAATATGGGGTGCGCCTTCCCCTCAATGCCTTCATCGTGCTTCTCTTAGGGTTTATTGGGGTCGGCTTTACCCAATTAGTGCCGAACTCGTACATTCATATCGTCTCCTTCACCGCCTTCTGCCACGAGCTGAATATCACCCCTACTATTGACCTCATCCTCTCCATATTCCATGTGAGCCGATCTCGAGAGTCTGGCTTTCGACAGATAAATAAGAAGCAAAGCAAGACGATTGAGAAGCGTCCGCTGATGAAGACTCCTACCAGCAATAAGGGATGACACTCGCAATAGTTCTTCATCTGAGGTCCCAGCATCCACGAAATCCCTAACTGGGCCGATGCGTCCCGGTCTAATGTTACTGTAGGGGAACTGTCCCGAAGCCGACTCGAGGAGTTAGTGGATATCATCAAAAGGCTGTCGATGAAGGAATGGGACATCGAGCTCCTGGGTGACGAAGTTTGGTTGTACAATCATAGGTGTAAGTTTCCGATCCCATAAATTGAATGGCTTTTTGCCGAACCGATTCCTCATGATAGTGTATTTTTGTCTTTTGATTTGTGCACTGGCTTTGATCAAACCGACCGCAACTGCCGATATTGGGCGGCCACAACTGGGGCTTCCGAAGAAGGGGTCGTCCCACCGACGGAATCGACTGAAGCCCCCCCTCTGATTCAGCTAATCACTGTAGTCCCGATGTCGCAGACGCCCCGCATCGCCTACTCCCGCCACCAGGAGCCTTCTTGATATCCCCGAAGCCGAACGGGGGAATATTCTCCGGGCGAAGCGGGGGCATCAAAAGACTTCCAAACTAGATCCCCCATCAGTGACAAAACCGACCTCGCTGCCCAATATCCCGACCTCCGAAATTCCTCAAGCGAATCTTCAAAAGGAGGTTGAAGACGAGCCACCATCCAAGAGGCAGCAGGTCGAGTCACAGTCCCCTCTGCCATCGCCGGTCCCTCCCCGTATTTAGGAGGCTTCAACTTCGGTGACCTTATGGCCCCATGAGGATGGGAATTTCCCAATCAACATCTTTGAGCATTTCGTCCTCCCCGACGATGACAATGTGTTCCATGAGATAACCCGCCGTGAGCTGGCGAACTGTAATGCACTATATTTGAGTCGGGTAAGTTTGTCTGATTTTGCTTTGCTCTTCGGGTTTATGTGTAATATTTATCTCTTGACTCTGCCTCTCTCCAACATCAGGCTGCAGCTGCCAGGGGCCGACTCTTGCGTCAGTTCGATCAAGCCGATGAGAAAGAAAAGGAGTTGGAGGCCGAAGTCGCCTGTCTGAAGTCGATGTTGAATGCCGCAATGGTGGGTTGGGAGAATGACAAGAAGCTACATGCCAACACCGTCCACCATTGTGAAGAGTTGAGGGCCGAAGTTGAGAAACTGAAAGAGGAGGCCATTGAGGGCGAGCAACGCCGAAGGGCGCTTATCGAAAGCTGAGGCAAAGATAAAGAGAAGATGAGGCAAGCCGCTCTAAATGGCGACCTCCTGGACACTTCGGATGAAGACGAAGCCGAACCTGCGTCCTCAGAGTAGTGAATATTCATGTCATAGTTGGCTAGGTTTTACCATGTCATTATTCCTTCATTATATGAAAATTCAAACACTCATCAATTTATGAAAATATCTCTTGGGAAAGGTTCAAACTCGAAATCATTAGATAAGTGGTAAAATTTATAGAGTCGTAACGCAAACTACTTGACATGTATTGTTGATAATATTTCCTAAGTCTTCCAACATGCCAAGTGTTTTTGACTTCTGTACCGTTCATGGACCGAAGCTGGTAAGTTCTTAGCTTCGGCACCTCCACGACCTCATATGGTCCCTCCCAGTTCGGCATCAGTTTTCCAAAGTTTTGGGGTGACGACGCTTCCACCTCCCGAAGGACTAGGTCCCCAATTTCGAATCTCCTCATCTTTATGCTTTTGTTGTAATGTTTGGTCGTTTTCCTTTGGTAAACTGCGAGCCTTACCATGGCCGACTCACGGACTTCCTCTAACAAGTCCAAATTGAGGCGAATGCCTTCATCATTGTACAATTCTTTAAACTGACTGACCCAAAGTGAAGGAGATCCGACCTCGACTGGAATGAGGGCATCTGTCCCATAGGCCAGCTTGTACGGCGAATCACCCGTGGTAGTCCGAGGAGTAGTTCGGTAAGCCCACAAAACATTCATTAATTCCTCGGGCCACCTGCCTTTCGCTTCATCTAATCTTCTCTTGATCCCATTAAGTAGAGTCCTATTGGTGACTTCTACTTGGACATTGGATTGGGGGTGGGCGACCGAAGTTTTTTGATGCTATATACCGAGATCCTTTAGGAATCCTTCAAACTTTGAGCCCACGAACTGGCGACCGTTGTCAGATACAACCGCCATCGGGATGCTGAACCTGAATACGACGAACTCCTTGAGGAACTTGAGGCATTCTTACTTTGTGATAGTCCGAAGCAATTTTGCTTCTACCCACTTGGTCATGTAGTCGATGGTTACTATCACAAAGCTGACATGTCCTTTTGCCTTCGGCAATGGCCCCATGATATCAATTCCCCATACGGCAAACGGGATCGGGGATAGGACCGAGCATAACTCCTCGGGTGGCTGGTGGGGGACGAAACTATTAAGTTGGCACTTGCGACACTTCTGCACATACTCTTTGGCTTCTTGAAAAATCGTCGGGCAGTAATACCCTTGTCGGAGCACTTTATATGCCAAATGCCTTGGCTCCCATGTGATCCCCACAAATCCCTTCGTGCACCTCCCGAAGTGCGTAGTCTGCTTCAGACGGGGCTAAAAACTTCAACAAATGGGAGGTGAAGGCTCGTCGGTACAGATCTCCATCAATGAGCATGAAGTTCGCACTTCTGTACTTTATCTTCTTTGCCATCATTCGATCCGAAGATAAGACGCCATCGGCGAGATAATTTATATAAGGAGTCATCCAGCAGTCCGACCGTTCTACCACCAACACCTCCGATCTCTGAATGCTGGGTGAACTTAGAATCTCCAAATATACCGACCCACTGAATGAACCTGCTTCCGTTGTAGCTAGCCGAGCTAGGGCATCAGCTACGGTATTATCCGAACGATCCACTTCGCGAAGGACAAACGAGCTGAAGTGATGGAGTCGGCCTTTGACTTCTTCTAGATACTTGGTCATCATTGCCCCTCGCGCTTCATACTCCCCTGAGATCTGTTTGACAACTAACTGAGAGTCGCTAAAGACAATCAGCTTCTGTACCTCGAGGCTTTTGGCCAATCGTAAGTCGGCCAAAATAGCCTCATACTCGACCTCGTTGTTGGTCGCTTTGAATTCGAAGCATATGGCCTTCTGCACTCTGAACCCTTCTGGACTCGTCAATATCACACACGCTCCGCTCACGTCTGAAGTCGATGATCCGTCAACATATAGAGTCCATGATGTCTAGATCGGTGTATTGTCCGAAACCGAACCTACCATCTCCGGTGGGTCGATCGAATCTGGTTCGGAAAATGAACATTCGATTAGGAAGTCGGCTAAGGCCTGACCTTTGATTGCCGTTCGAGGACGATAATCTAGCACGAACTGCGTCAGCTCCATAGCCCAGGCAGTAATCCAACCTGAAATTTTCGGTTTGCTCAAGATTTTTTTTCAAAGGCTGATCCGTGTATACCACGATTAGTCTCCCTTGGAAATAATGCCTGAGTTTTCGACTAGCAATGACCATGGTGTAGGCAATCTTTTCCAAGTTCGGGTACCTTGTTTTCGCATCCCGAAGAGCATGGTTGACGTAGTATACGGGGAATTGTTTCCCTCCAGTCTCCCAAACCAATACTGCCCCCAACGCCAACGGGCTCGCCGCTAGATAAAGATATAGGGGTTCTGAAGGGACTGACTTCATCAGCAGAGGTGCCGAAGACAGGTAACTCTTTATCCCCTGAAAGGCGTCTTCGCACTCCGAAGTCCACTGGAAGGTCTTCTCATTCTTCGGTTCCTTCAGAGTGTTAAAGAACGACATACACCGCTCTACCGACTTCGACATAAATCTTCTCAAAGCTACAATCCGACTTGTGAAACCGTTGCACATCTTTAAAGCTTTGAGGAAATTTCATGTCCAGGATCGCCTGGATTTTCTCGGGGTTTGCTTCGATTCCCCTTTGGCTTATTAGGTACCCTAAGAACTTGCCTGAATGCATTTTGTCGGGTTAAGCCTGATGTTATAATGACGGACTGTCTGGAAGCAGTCCTCAAGGTCGTCCAGGTGTTGTCCAACGGACATGCTTTTGACAATCATGTCATCCACATAAACCTCCATGCTTTGGCCCAACTGCTTCCCGAATACATAGTTCATCATCCTCTAGTAGGTGACGTCGACATTCAACAACCCAAACGTCATTTTCTTGTAGGCGTAGACCGCCCAATGTGTTATGAAGGCCGTCTTCGGGATGTCTTTCTTATACATCGAGATCTGATTATATCCCAAAAATGCATCCATAAAGCTCAGCAATTTGTACCCCGATGTTGCGTCGATCAATTGGTCGACATGAGGGAGTGGGTAAAAGTCCTTCGGACAAGCTTTGTTCAAGTCCGTATAGTTAATACAAATCCTCCATTTCCCATTCTGTTTTCGAACTAACACCACATTGGCCAACCATTCGGGGTAATCGATCTCATAGATGAAATCAGCTGCTAGCAACTTGGCTATTTCATCGTTGATAATTCTCTGCCTTTCCGAGGCGAAGATTCTCCTATTCTGTCGAATTAGTTTTTTATCGGGATCTACGTGCAACTTGTGCACTGCCACCTTTTCATCGATCTCGGGCATATCACAGGGTTCCCAAGCAAAGATATCCGCGTATACCCGAAGTAAGTGCACTAGCCCCGACCTAAACGACTCTTGCAACCCCGAGCCGATCTTGATTGTCTTTTCCTTCTTCCCCGGGACCAGTTCGACATCCTCCGTTTCTTCGGCCGGCAATGCGAGGGGTTTTGTGCTACCTTCGATAAACGGTTCGACCTCAATTGCCATAGTTTGCTTCTGTTTACTTCTGTCGACAGCCGAATATATCAACGTGTTTCTGTAACATCTTCGAGATAGGTCGAGGTCGCCCCTGACACCATCTGGCGGAAGAAATTTGATTTTAAAGTGTGGGATAGAGGTCACTGCCTACAATGCCATCAACGTCGGCCTCCCCAAAATGGCATTGTAGTCCGAATCCACATGTACAAAGAAGAATCTAACGTTGACCTCGACCTATCGAGGAGTTGTCCCAAAGATGACTGGCAACTCGATGGTCCCTACTACCCGAACCGGGTCGTTTTCGAACCCGTATAGTGGAGGTTCATGCCCGACTTCCATCTTTCTTCCCCCCAAGTCAAGTCTTTGGTAGGCGTGAGCGTACAATATGTCAACCGAGGAGCCATTGTCTATCATTATCCGCTTCATATCCATTGACCCGACTTGGGCAGTAATAGCTAATGCCCCCTCATGTGGCTAAATGGATTCCGATGAAAAATCCTCGTCGGTGAAGGAGATTATCATGCCAGGGTACATCGCCCCCTCCTGGCGGGGCGTTCAGACACCTTCATTACCGAATCCAACATCTCCCGTCTCTTTTTTCCTGTCACCCTTCCGATCGTTCCGCCGGTAATCATGTCGACTACCCCTCGAACTGTTAGGGCTTGTAGGGGCTGAGTTCGGGGGTTCGGCTCCATGTTATCGTGGTTCGTCGTCCTTCTCAATCCCTCTCGACCAACAACATATTAGATTAGCTCTCCGCTCTGCACATTATTTTTTATCAATTCCTTTAGGCTCCGACAATCTTCGGTGCAGTATCCCGATGCCTGGTGGTAGTCGCAGTACTTGCTTTGACTCCCCCGATTTGGGTGGACGTTGTTCGGGCACGGCGTGAAATAAGGTTGGTCATACGCCTCTGTCTAGCTCTTCGGGGCGTTGAACATCATGTCTTTCACCAATTTCTTAGATTTTGCTGTGTCCAACCCCGTGCTGAAATAACCTAGGGCTTGGGGATCGTTCAGGTCTGTCACCGCACCAGCCGCTTCTCGGAATCATTTCACGTACTGGCCCAAGGGCTCATTAGAGTGTTGTCTCACTTGCATCAGAGAAGCGGTGGGCTTCCCTCTCCTCTTATTACTCCCGAACCGGCTATGGAAGTTGTCACAGAGTTCTTTCCACGAAGATATTGAGTTCGGAGCCAAAGACGACATCCACTGCCGAGTCTCTTTTCTCAAGGTGGAAATGAACATCTGATATTTAGCCGCATCGGAGTAGTCATAATATTTCATCAACCGGTCATAGGCCTGACTATGATCATAGGGGTCCCTCGATCCGTCGAAACTTTTCATATGAGGAGCCTTCTTCTTCGGATATGCTTAGATCCGGTCAATTTCCGGTGAAAAAGGGGAAGTCGGGTCAATTGGAATTCCTTCTTGATTGGCCCCTGCGAGCAATTCTTCAAGCTCCGCGATTCTCTGGGCTAAGGCCTCGGGATCTCTCGTTCGAGGGGGCTGCTCACCCCTGTTCCGAATCTGAACTGAAGAGGTCGTCCGTCTTCTCTGTTCGCCTCCTCCATCATTTCCACTACTGGGATTTCGGGAATGGTCTCCGTGCCTATTCCTTTCCTGAGATCGGCTTCGTCGTCTAGCCCGATCCCTAGAGCATCTCTGAGGCCTGCTCCATTCTTGTGAGCGGCTCTTGGGCCTGCTTATCTCCTCGGATCGGCCTCGCTGCCCGACCTCTCCCTGTGTGCGGCTCTGGGGTCAGCTCCTATCCTAGGATCGGATTCGTCGTTTGGCTCGATCCCTAGAGCGACTCTGAGGCCTGCTCCTTTCTTGTGAGCAATTCTTGGGCTTGCCTCTCTCCTCGGATCGGCCTTGCCGCCCGACCTCTCCCTGCATGCGGCTCTGGGGCCTGCTCCTATCCTGGGATCAGCTCCGTCGCCCTGCTCCATCCCGAGAGCGGCTCTGGGGCCTGCTCCTATTTCGTCGAGGGTCGTCCGAACTATGTATCCTGGACTGGTGTCCCGACGATACTTCCCGACTGTCGTGGTGACTGGCGGAAGCCACCCCTTATTCTATTAGAAGAGCCAACTGCTTTTCTAACTCCACCTGCTGAACGCGTATGGCGTCTATAGTGTCCTTGCGATGTTGCGCCCTTCTGGCGATGAGTGACTCCCTTTCGTCATGGCTCTGACCTGGCCTAGAGTTTCGGTTTTCGGCACGGCCGTGCTGTTGTTTCCTTTTTTGGGATATCGGAAATAGTTTTTCCTTGACGATCGCTGCCCGCGGGCCGGTTGGGCCCACTGAATGACTTTGGGGACTCAGGCGATCTGATAGACTTTTTGACATTCTCAGCTTGTCCCTAACCGAACCCCTGGATTAGGGAAGGCCAGAGGGAGATTCTCCATGCGCTGAAGCCATTTTTGATTCATTTCAACACCGTTGTCATTGGTCGGGGAATTTCGAGTGATTGAAAAGTTACTGAGCACTAGGCCCTCCTTCTAGCGCCAATGTTAACGCCAAGATTCGTCAATGCGCCTCAATCACCAAGAGCGCGTCAATCCTGCACAGAAACGAGACCACACTCAGAGTTCCGGGCGGTTTTGCCGTCGGGGGATAGTTCCGGTGTGAGAATAAGTACAGGCTGAACAAGGTGTATAACAATGGAGGTATATTGCTCTAGTACTGTAAAATGTTGATTACTCGTAAAATTAAGTCTTTGCCTTGTATTTATAGCTAACACCCAGGCCTGCTCGCCCATCTCCTCCGAACCGCTCCTAGGGCTCATCACTAGGTCCCATGCCTTAGTATGGTTTAAACTCCACCACCTCAAAAGAAGGTAGACGTCGAATTTTATCCTGACATCCACCTTGAGAACATGAATTGTCTGATATTCTAACTGTCCCAACTACCAATAAGGATCCCACATGGGGGGATTTCCTTTACATGGACGCTGCCTCTCCATCTCGTCAGCGGCCCAATGTCTTGACATGTCAATTGGGCCTTAGCAAATTATCTTATTCGGACCTGGTAAATTACGCCCCAACACTAATAATTAATTTTGGATAACAGCTATTTGATGTAGACATATTTATGTGTTCATCTTAGGTTTTGAATCATTTGAGATATCGCAAACTATATGTGATTCTAGACTACTCAAAATTAAGATTGTATTCTCTGAGTGCTTTTAGTGTCTGTTTTCTAATTCAAGATGATTCAAAAGGACTGATCGAGTCGACAAAGTTAACTCAATTAAATGTAAATGTGATATCCATAAGTTTTGCCTTGGACATAGAGGGTTGATTTTTTAGTGTTTTCTAATAGTCTTGACCGTGCGATTCCACATAATAATTTAAAATATTTAAATAGAATCTTATATGATTTTTAACTGTTTCACATATTCTAAAAAATTTACAATTGAAATGGCCTACACATGAGATGTTCTAACCTATTTATTTAAGTAAACAATTTGAGCAACTTATGCAATTTTTCGAATTCAATAATTTATGCTAACTTACAACTCAAATATTTAATGATACTTTTATTACATGAACCTCCTACACTTATAAATATAGCAATTTAAAATATTACATTATCCAATCATAAATATAAAAACATAAAATTATTGATATCCCTCTAAAATGAAAGCATGTTCAAAAGAAAGGGAGGAAAAAAACTTACAAACAATTCTTATGTATCAATGTTATTTATCTCATTTTTCCTACAATGAATTTGTTGAAGATTCCCGATCCAAACATTAAAACTGAAGAATAACATATTACCAACAATCATATCACATATATGATTATTTAATTTAACAATATTATGAGATTTTTTTTTACATTATAAATTTTTTGAAATTTAATAGGTTATGCAAGGTTTAAGGTGCGATTATCAAGTGTTAATTATATATGCTTGAATGTACAATAAATTAATTCTCCAATTTTTACTTAAAATCTCGTATTTATTTATTTTTATAATAATTTAGGGTTATAATTTAATATTTAACTTTCTCCTTATATTATAAATAAAACTGTTCAAGTCTATTTGATTACGTCGGTCATTGTAGTGTCTGCATGAAGCCTGTGTTTGTAAGTTTTTATTTGAGGGGAAGAGAAGGAAATGGAAGGAAAAATAATTAAAATTCTTCCAAATTCTATGTTCTTGAGTTTATTTTAAGAGGAATGAAAAAGATTCAGGGGGGAAATTAATTCAATTTTTGCCTCAAATTTTTTCATTCAAAAGTGGCAGAATTTGAAGGAATGAAAAAGATGAAAAAGTGAGATATTTTATATTAAAAAAATAATCTTGCAAAATAAATAATATGACCTACACTATTATAACTCCCAATTACGTTTTGAAACTCTCATTCCTCTCTCTCTTTACTGTTGAAAATTTTCTCTCTACACTCTGCCGAGTTTAGCTGCTTGCTCGCCGAGTTCTTCCGCGGCTTCCGCCGTGGCTGTGGTTCTCTTGTTTTGGATCTGCTTGATTAAAAATTACTACTACGTACTTGAGACTTGTCTTGTTTTATTTTGTTTTGGAGAATCTGCCATATATGCAGCTTTTGACTTGCCAAATGCAGCTTTTGACTAATCCAATTCCAACCCAATGGATAAATTATATACAGGGTATCTCATGGTAATTCCTTCCATGTCTATTATTTTGTACAAGAGAATTTATTATTACTATTCCACGTAATTAGCTGTTGCTGCTTAATCCGGGACCAAATCTCTTCCACATAACATAATTAGTTGCTTATTCAAATTACAAGTATGTTTTTTAACAAAAATAAATATAGTATAAATAAGTGTGTGTGTATATATATATATATAACAAAGTAAAAAAAAGATTAAGCAAAATAATTTTAATAAATAAACATTATTAAATCATATTATTTCTTATATAATATAGTTATAGTGTAGTTTAAAAATAAGAATTCCTTTCCTTCCTGCTTCTAAATTCACAAATAAAAAAAAATTTAATTAAAATCTCATCCCATCTCATTCCTTCATTTCTAAAACTCACAAACATGACAAAAAAAACTATAATCCCTTTTTATCCCTTTTTTTTCTATATTTTTCGTTCTCATCTCATCCCTCTAAACTCACAAACGCAGCCAAAGGCTTGAGTAAATTATTGCAATATAATTGTATAAAATCTCTAACTTTATTATTTTTAAACAAAATTTATATAATTTCAATCAATATTGAATAGCTTAGTATTTATTTTATTAAGTATTGTGTTAAAAAAAAAAGAAAAAAAAAAAGGTAAAGCGTTAATATTAGAAACACGTGCTTGCCACGAATCATAAGATTTTGAGAGTTAAAAAAATAAAAAGCAGAAGCATTTTTGCTATATCTTTGGTTAATAGAAGAACATCAGAGAAGCAGCAAGATGATGATGATGTCTTTGGTTTCAATTTCTCCTCCATTTTATGCACCTGTGAGCATTATCTCTCTCTCAATCCATTTTATATTTTTTATTATTTCCCAATTCTTTCTATTTAATTTTAGAGTTATTTCAACAGTGGAAATCGAAAGCTATTGTACTTGAAAAATCAGTATCACCCGTAAAGAGAAGAAGCTTTGGGGTTAAAGCATTTTTCTTCAACCCTCCAGATGAACCCATTCTCAAAGAAGCTCTTAAGGTAATTCCATTTGCTACATCTCTATATTTTGTACTATGTTTATTCAGTAATTTCTGTATTTGGGTGCTGGGAAAATAAATTCACAAAATACTTTTTAGGGAATTTCTATCGAAAAATTGTAGCATATAGAGAAGATTTAGAAGAAACCCTATCTGGGTTTGTTAATTTATTATGTCTATAAAGTAGAGTTAGCATCTGGGTTCTGACCAATTTAACAAGGGGAGGATTGAGAGTTGATTGTGGTGTTAGTTATCAGAGTACTTTTTACTTTTCAATTGTTGTAGTACATGTTCTAATGTTTTACTTGGAATGTGTGTTTTGTTTAGTTTGTTATGCCTACCCAAACTAGTCTGGGATAAAAGGCGTAGCTGAGTTGATATATATCTTGTTTTAATACTAGTTAACAATTAGAAACAAAAAGCTAAGGGCGGATTTGCAGTTACAGAAACAGTGGTTAAGCATATATTGACATCATTCTGTCTGGACTTCTTTCAAACAGGCAATTTGCTACCTGTTTTTACATAAGTATGGGGAAATGACCTTTCTTTTATCAGCATATCAATTGGTCTTGCAAGTGGAGCTAGCTCAGTCAACTGAACACTCCATCTGAGTTCGTGTAACATAGGATAAAACTATGCTAGCAGTTTTCTAGGGCGCAATTGGCTTTAATCTGTACCATTTATTATACAAACTGAAACCGTCACTCATATCCTTTCCACATTCCTATAACTGATCCCAGGTCATCTCCCATTCCTATCAAAAGCAATTCCATTTTTGTGAACATAGAGAACCCAAGGTCATATTTGCTTAGCACACTCACCTTGTCCAAGAATGAGGTCGCATGTCATTGTTGTAGGCTGATAACCAAAGTAGCAGCTAGCCCATTGTTGCTTCTGTTAAAAAGAAAAGAAATTGCAACGAAACAAAGATAAAGAATGACAATGAAGGGTGAAGGGACCTATCCACACAGATTCCTAGAAACTCACCAATAATGAAATAAAGCGCAAAGCTCTAGTCTCAAAGTAATAATATATTCAACTACGAAGTACATCTGTTTATCCAAATCCCTCAACCATTTCCTTCTTAAAGTTGCCTCTCTAAGTCTTCTGTCTAGGAACTTACGGAAGCCCTAGATAAGTAAACCTCCCCAGACCATAAAAGTGCGCGTCGAGCCCATGCGGATCAGGTTTACTTCCGTCTGATTGGAATTGAGTAGTTGGATCGAGCTTCGAATTTAATCATTGTTCCATGAATCAAATCTCGTTTTCCTTTTGTTCCATCGTCATGCTTCGATCTAAAGATTAATCAGAGAGCTCCTCGGGAAAAGAGTCGTTGGAGCGCTAGGGTGGTCGAACCCTTGGGGGGGCGAATCCTAGGTTCATGCCTCCTTTGACTTTCTTTGTTCTTTCTTACTTATTTTGCTCATTTCTCGTCCTTTTGTCACAATTCTTGGCCCTTTGAGTAGTTTTCCATGTAATAAAGGATTTGAGGGAGATCATCCCTAAGTCTCCATGTATTTCTCGTCTCTTTTCTTGGCTTTAATCACCTTGAGTTGTTGGTGCGCTAATTCAAAGTTCGCTCGGGAAATCGTTTCGAAGCTTGTGAAGGAGTGTGCCCCCTAGGGAGTAGAACCCTGGGAGAGAGTCGAACCCTAGGGCCCCCCCTCGGCTCCTCTTCTTATTTTGTTCATTTTTTCCGATCTTGTCCTTGTTTGGTTCGGTAGTTTAACTCGCATCAAGAAGGGATCATTCATCGACATCATTTAGAGAGGTTGAACCTGAGGGGGTGAACCCTAGGAGGACACTCCCTAGGTAGCCATTCTTTCTCCTCGGTTTCGTTGATCTAGTTTTCGTTTCGTTTGATAACTCAAATCAAATCAAGAAGGCATCATCAATCGAACCAAGTTAAGGAGGTGTACTCCCAAAGGGACCGAACCCTAGGTGGGCACTTCGTAGTCGGGTTATCTTCTTTTGCTTGGTTTCTTCATTTCACCTTTGTTTCGCTTGGTAATTCGGATCAAGGCAAGAAAACTTCTTCGATTGGACCAAATCAGGAGATTGAACCCCTAGGTGATGAACCCTAAGGGGTTTTCCAACACTTAGTTATCTTTTCATCGATCTTGTTCAAGCTTTGCTTGGAAATCTTTCGGTAAACCAATCAGGCCAAGAAAGCATCATTGGTTGGCCAGATTGAAGTTTGAACCCCTAGGGGGGCGAACCGGGGGGGGGGGGGGGTCGAACCCTAGGGGGTCCTCCCACACTTGTCCGTTTTTTCCGACTTTATCGTTTCGAATTGTCTTTTTCGGATAATTTGATTCAATTGGGTCATTAGGGTCCACTCATTGAACATGCGTTCCTCTTTTTGTCATACGCGCTCCTCTTTCATATTTAAGGGCTCATAGTTACTAACTACACTTTATCTTTGGAGAATAATGTAAAATGTTGGAATAATAATTAATTTCTTGATTTGATCCTCATCAATTCCTTTGACCAATAGTTCATTTTCTAATGGATCTCTAGCTTTAGTACCAAATCCAATGGGCGATGGTTGTAGAATGTCAATGAAGTACACTTCTTGTTTCACTGGAAATTATTGCCTAAATGGAAATTGATAATTGTGGAAAATATTAAATATGGCTTTTTCTATCAACATTGAACTAGAAATCCAAATTCTTGATTTTGTTTATAATAAAGATGCAGTAAACTGGGTAGGGTTCATAAGAGGTTAAATTGATCATGGACAGGCCTCCCCGGATTGCTGGAGCATGCGTTCTGCAGAACAGATACAAATGCAAAACTTTTAGAAAAGGAAAAAATATGAGATGACCTCTTCATCTCGAGGTCTTGTCAAATTCAGATGAGGATACACATTAAACAAAGCTACAATCTGAACAAGAAAAACAACGTATCTGGGAAAATCTTAGAAGTTAGAGCCAACAGATATAAAAAACTTTTAAATGACACCTGTTAAATAAACTAATCATTCTTTTTTTAAAATTCCAAATATGTGGTTCGCATTTTTGATGAGGTTAACGACCAGCTTATGGTTATCGGAATTGAAACAACTGCTATCCTAACAGCTTTAGTTGTTGAGTTTCAATAGTCATATGTAGTTTGCTGTCTTATTTCTACATGTACTCTTTTAGTAACACCCCCCCCCCCTTCTCGACGTTTATGTTGACGGTTAGCTGCTTTTAATACCCTTCCTTCACAGTTTTACATCAAGGTTATCCTGTCATACAAAATTTCATTTTCCTAGTCAATTTGGGGATTGAAATCAAATTTGTAGTTTATGTTAAAATCTTGTTAGTTAGGAAGAGGAAATTTTAACATCAGACTGAATGTCGTTGGGATATCAACTTCTTTTTCAAGCTACATTATTTTGTATTTTTTTCAGGTTGGCTTGCCACCACTTAAGTTTTTTTACCTCATATGAAAGGTTTAATTTTTTATTTATTTATTATTATTATTATTATTATCTGATTAAAGAGTATTTGACTTTGATATTTTGTTGGCCCCAACTTATAGACATGGTTTTCCTTTTGATATTAGTATGTTTTTACTAATGCCTAAACAATTTCAGTGTCATCTGCGGTGTTAGCTGATTAAGATTCAAACCGTTGTTCTACTTGTATTGCTTTTCTCACCTGAAGCCTTACTGTAAGTAGCGGATAGAGGTACTTGAGGCCTATGATAATATAGTCACAAACCTTTAAAATCAATAGATCCCACTTCACAAATTTTTGCATTTTTGGAGCCGTATTAAGGTTTTGTGATCCTGCTGGCACAGGTGAAGCTGACATACACGAATTATCTGATGCTATAGTTGTTTCCTGTTCGTTCCATACGTTTTATTCATTAATGAGTTATTAGCTATTTTGGTAAAAATGTACATCTCACGGATCCATTGTTCTTATAAATTAAAATTCAAAACATTTTAAGAATCATATTAATGTCCAAATATATATATTTCAGGAGCCTGTTGCTTTCTTGGGAGGGGTGTTTGCAGGCCTTCTGAGGCTTGATTTGAATGAAGATCCACTTAAGGAATGGGTCACTAGGACTGTTGAAGCCTCTGGACTTACGAAGGAAGAAATTGACGCTGAAGCTGTAGAACAAGAAGTTCCACAACAGATAGAGATAGAATGATTTGCTTCATTTGCCTGTTTTAGTACACCATTCAGAAATTATTTACACGCGGAAGGGAATGTATTTGTACATGTTTGTGACATGCCTGTAAGATATATATGCAATGCCCAGCACCATTTACCTTAGTGCTCCAGTTTTTCTATATATATACGTGATTCTAAGTTGGTGTTTGGTCTTTGAAGTTGGAAGACTCTTTAATAAGTAGCTTTCTAGGTGCTCCTTTAACGACACCAAGCACCTGTTTCTCCTTGCTACCGTATGCTCTTTGGGTTATCATTTTCAATCTAACATTTTCAAAATTTTCTCCATGAAGCAGCCAACGATGACAATGTTTGTAGCAAATTTTGGGTATTTATGGGTCATTTGTTGCGAGTTCCTCCTTGGCTTTTACTCCAAACATTGTCAGCATTGAAGCTAGGTACCCTCTTCAGGGCAGGACAGTTTGAAAAGGAAATATTTCCTCCAGTTGGCGGCAAAGGCGAAGCCACATTTGGGCCAAAGGGGCTTGTCCCTGTGAAAGGGCACGCCGAACCAAACAAGCCACATTGTCTGGCCTGTTTAACCTCTCACCTGAGAACTTCGGGGCTACTGTTGTCTCATAAATACCAACAGTGTACTCCATTTATTTACTTTGCCATTTTCTGTGGTATGGGGAAAAAGTCTATTTGTGTGTTTGTGACGCTCCCAAATTTTCTACACTCTCTGTAGCAGATTTGGTGCTCACGTGATACTATTCAACTATAAATATCCATAATATATAATTTCTATCTATCCAAGGTTCACAGTATCCCATAACAGATAATAGTTCTGGCCAGAACGTTCACTGTGTTTGGATACTCTCACTTGGATGTATAGATTTATATTTTATGAATATTTCTTCAATATCAATATTCTCTATCTATCTGATATTTACAGTATTAATGATAAGATTGTTCTTGGAACTGAGGGGCGCATTCCGGTAAAGGTGGCACCTTACCGGCGCTCATTAAGTTTAATCTCAGCGCTTACAGAACTCCCAATATCATTTAAATACCCTCATTCAGATGTATAGTTCATAAGGATACTGTACGAAATCAAATGCTACTTTCTAACTTAACTAAGAATGTAAATATAACGCAGGAGATGTAACAAAAGATGATATATATTACATAAGCTTAAGTTTGATTACAACATTCTCAGTACTATGTTCTTATTACAATAAAGTTTTATAAGACTTGAATTTATTCAAAACAGTAAGATAAAACTAATTAACACGGTCTCTTTCTCTTGTCTGTTTCTGAAGTTCCGGGATTATCATCTAAAACTGCAAAGGAAAGTTTATACAAGGATGAGCTACAGAATGCTCAGCAAGTTTATTTCAAAAATGTAAACACAATGTGTTTGATTTGAAAGAAGTTCAAAAGCTTTTGCCAACTGAGGGTTCAATAAATGAACTATGTGTTCCAACCAGTTCTATCAGCCTTCAACAGTGGCGGAACCACGACAATATTAAAGGGGGGTCAAAATCTCTCAATAAAAAATATTGTCCGGGTTCCGCCACTGGTTGTACTACTGTTCTAGTAATATTAGGACAAATGTGCATAATTGCCCCCTGAGGTTTGTGCCGAAGTCTCAATTAACTCTTGTACTTTTTTTTTTAAAGTGTAACATTATAAAACTCGGTTCAACTACACCCCTCCCGTTAACAGAGCTACCACCTAGACAACCGGGACTGACAGGACAAATTTTAGTGACCAGGCATGAAGAGTAATTTAGCTTCGTCCTAATTCCAAAAGGGAAAAAAATGGCTACTAGTGGTGGCGCTATCGGTTGCAGTGACTGAAAAACAGAACCCAAAAAACCCAAAATAAATCAATAAGAAATTGCAAAACCCAAATGTAAAACTAAAATCAACACCCAAATCAAATCATTCCAGTTTAATCAAACAGTAAGATCAAATGGGTAGTAGTGATGATGATTCTAAAGTTACCTTGGGGCCACTTGGACCTCCTCTCCACAGAGTGACAGAGGCGTCTTTGTTATCTTGCAATCAGCACAACACTTAATACCCTCATTATTCATTTCTGCAGTTAAAGGCTCCTAAATCAAGTAATCTAATCCAGTAAAATTATATAAAGGCTATTATTAATTGGACATTTATAGATTATATATATTGACTCACCTTTTGGGACAAATCCATAGCTCTTTTGGGTTTATGAAAGCTACCCAGATGGTATAATTTCTTGAGTTAAGTTACAAAATGGGTGGGACAAAATAGAAAATATAAGGCTACACGAATAGGATGACAAAACGGAGGCGGAAGGGAAAGCAAACGGAGGAACTGCCGAATGGAAAGGAAATAAGGAATAAAAGGATGGAAGTATGGAACTGAGATTTAAGAATTGAGAGCAGAGGCGGTGGAAGGATAAAGAAAATTAGGTTTTTTTTAAACTTACATGAAACGACGTCGTTTCATGTAAGTTTTTTTTAAAAAAAAGAGCCCAAGTTGGAGACTTGCAGTGCGGCTGTTCGTTGCAGACTTGCAGTGCTCGAGTGCCGGCGCCATAAGAACTAAGAAGAAGGCTGACTGAAGGCGGCGTGAGGAGGTACACCTATGGGGGAGTCGACGGAGTACCAGGGTCGTTTGCCCCCTCCCCCCCCCTGGACCCCCCTAGTTCCGCCACTGGCCTTCAATGACTTAGAACAGTTTTGTTCAGATATCTTATAGGGAATCAGCCTATTCAATATCCTAGGAGTATGCATACCATCCTAATCGTGCCCAACATGCACTAGATGTCAATATATTATCGACAATAACAACCCATATAGGGTGTTTGTATACTCCGTTATAAGATGTCGTACCAAACAATTTGACTTGACACAACAATTCATGCTCGAATAAATAATATATGAATAATGATTTATTTTTAAGTTATGCTGAATCAAGAAGCAATAACTTCACAATAATTGATAGCAAGATGTATAATACTTGCATAAAAGTAACAAGGTTTGGAGACTTGCCTGTGCGTAGTTCGTCTAGTTTACGTGGTCTATCGGCGTTACGTAGTCTATTTATACCAATACTAAGCGTTAGAAAACTTGCCTCGTATTATAGATAAATATAACGGTCTAAACGTTCGTCGTAAATCCTATACGATTATAAGTTCATGTAAAACATTTAACGATTAAAGCTTTTAAGTTTTATTTCGGATATTATAACCATTATAAATAAGACTCCTTCTACTATATATGAAATAATTTCAGCATTATAACTGCATATAAAATGAATATTCATCAACTATATTTAAAATAAATTGAGCATTATAACTGTTTGCAAAATGAATATTCGGCTATTATATTTGAAATAATTTCAGCATTATAACTGCATATTAAATGAATATTCATCAACTATATTTAAAATAAATTGAGCATTATAACTGCTTATAAAATGAATATTCGACTATTATATTTGAAAAAATTTCAGCATTATAACTGCTTATAAAATGAATATTCTTACTAAATACTTGAAGAAAATTGGACATAATAACTGTTTATAAAAGTATATTTTCTAATATATAAGAGAAATAAATCGGACATTATAACTGTTTGTAAATAAGACTTTTGTACTATATACTTAAAATAATTTGGGCATTATAACTGCTTGTAAATAGGACTTTTGTATTATATACTTAAAATAATTTGGGCATTATAACTGCTTGTAAAAGTATATTTTTACTAAATATGAAAATAATAACCTCTAGAGTAATACCTCTTGTAGTTGCTAGCTTTATTTTCAATCGCGCAGCGCTTCGATACTTAGAAAGTAATTTTTATCTCACAATATCTCTCAGAATATAAATATAGAGTGTTTTTGCTCTTGAACTGCTCTTGAAAAATACTAAGGAATGAATGAACTGAGCTTGCTATTTATAGAAAAATTAAGTTTCACTAATTGCACGTTAGGGGCTCGGTTTATTACACTTCGCACCCTAGCATATTCTTAGAATATTCTTCTAAGCTCCTCAATGAAAATATCTTTTAAGCTCGACAATGCAGCTTGCAATTGAACCTATCTTCTAAGCTCCTCAATGAAAATATCTTCCAAGCTCGACAATGCAGCTTGCAGTTGAACCTATCTTCTAAACTCCTCAATGAAAATATCTTCCAAGTTCGACAATGCAGTTTGCAATCTAAGCTCCTCAATGAAAATATCTTCTAAGCTCGACAATGCAATTAAACCTATCTTCTAAGCTCCTCAATGAAAATATCTTACAAGCTCGACAATGCAGCTTGTTACCGTAAGCACGACAAAACACTATATCAGTTTAAGCACGACAAAACAGCTTACTAAAAATAATTTACCGGAATACTTCTTGGTGAAATCGTGGAAAGCATGACAAATCATTTTGTCAATGTAAACACGACTAAGCAGCTTGACAAATTTTTTTTATTTGACCCAATTCATCGTTTACACTATATAATCACAAAACACCTGCTTCGAAATATCATTTCGATCTTTATTAAGCACAAAATTTGAATCTCATTAGGGCTTAAGGTTTTAAACTTCTTGATACCTAGTTTTAGGTTATATGCTCTAATTCTAAACGTATACGATAGCATTTTCGAATCGTATTAGGTTTTCAATGACTCCCTGAACAGTCATTCATTAGAGTATATCATCACATAACACAACACAGAGTCAGAACAAGAAATTTTATTTATTAAACATATAATTTACATATACAAATCTTATTAGGGTTCGGAATATTACACTGTCTGGGAGGACAATGTTTGTAGCAAATTTCGGGTATTTATGCGTCATTTGTTGTGAGTTCCTCCTTGGCTTTTGCTCCAAACATTGTCAGCACTGAAGCTAGATACCCTCTTCAGGGCAGGACAGTTTGAAAGGAAATATTTCCTCCCGTTGGCGGCGAAGGCAAAGCCACATTTGGGCCAAAGGGGCTTGTCCCTGCGAAGGGCATGCCAAACCAAACTAGCCACATTGTCTGGCCTGTTTAACCTCGCCCCTGAGAACTTCGGGGCTACTGCTGTCTCATAAATACCAACAGTATGCTCCATTTATTTACTTTGTCATTTTCTGTGGTCTGGGGAAACAGTCTATTTGTGTATCTGGGAGAACTTGTTCAAACTATGTCGACCAAAGCATCCAGATGATAAAGTCCTAAAATTATATAGAACCAAGCATCACAACATTGTGTAGTCATATTTGTATTCTAAGCATATCGCAATAAAAACAATTGGGGTTAATCGATTCTATTCAAAATTTTCCTATCCAAAGTGATAATGTTAAATTGTTAATATCTTTTACAGAAATCATGTTCCAAATTAAAAACAAAACCTGGGGACCTTGTCTATCTTAATATCGCTACAGCATATAAAAATTAAAAAAAAGATGAAACATTCATCCCAATATAACATCTGATGCTCTCATCTACATAGATTCAAACCCTGATGTTGAAATACTCCTGATTGAAACATAGATTCAAATCCTGATGTGGAAATACTCTTGATCAAAGTGATGTAATCGTACATAACCATCTTCACCTCCACTTGAGAAACTATAACCCAAACAGCCGCAAAGGAAAAAGAAAAACAAAGTTTAAGTCAAATTTAATGAAAAAACAGTCTAATCAAAAGTAGCTGAGTTGAATTGTTCCCTTGTGTGTGTGTACTCTCCCACTATATAAATATGCAGAAAGTAATTATCTAGAGCATGCCACTTGGAAAAAAAAAACAAAATTATTCTAGTTGTACATTTCATTTTCATAAAGCATATTGAAACTGAAACCAAACGTCATCTAAAGTTTAAATTTTACAAGCTAAAAAAAAAAAAATCACAAATAATCATAGCTTAATAGCTGCAAAAATAAATGTTATTATTATGGCTATTGCCCTTAACTGCATTTGATAAATAAGTTGAGAAAGTTTGTGAAGAAAAAAGCCTTAAAATTCAACTTTATTTAGAATTTAATTTAAAAGAAAAAATATACACAAATACAAGTATATTAAAAAGTCGGCCTATACCTTTTCCCATCAGGGTTGAATGCCAACGCATTTATTGGTCCAAAGTGTCCCTTCACACCTCCGATTTCTTCTTCAAGAATCTGTAACAACAAAAAGATGTTCAGAACTCAATATGGAGGCTTACCCTTCCATGTTTGTTAAAACATTAAAATCTTCTCTTTTACCTTGTCATAAAATTTGGCCTCAAACTTCCCAGCACGATGATCAGTTGTTGTAACAGCTGATGCATCCTGACCACCTCCAAGCACCACCTGTAAAGCAGTAATCAACAAATTCAGCAAAAAGCCACAGCACATAAACATGACAGTTCTTCATGAGCCCAATGAACAACCAGCTATGTTACTCGGACTCGGATGGAGTGTCTGGTTGGACACGGTATCCGACACGGGTACTTCTCAATTTTGCCAATTTTTTACACTAAAGTGAAGTATCTTGTCCAAGTGTCGGGTTTCGGACACGGGTACTTTAGGGCAAAGTGAAGAGTCCGAGTAACACTGACAACCAGCATCTAGTCCACAAAGTCTCATATAACACTAATCCAATAAGATGCTCTTAATGCTGGCATGCACTTGCATATCAGCAAGCAAATTGAGTTTATTGGCACCTACTTAGAATCATTTTATCAGTTCCACCAAATGAAGTATATTAAAGCTAATACATGGAGATGGAATAGAGAATGAAAAATCAAAATATTTCATAAACCTTTTTTTTGGTCGAGACGTCTATATATCTTTGTGTTAAGCATACAGATCTAGATTATCTAATGTAATAGAAAATCATTGTAAATAAATAATTCATAAACTTATCTTTCAGCATCCATATACTCCTAGGGCTTTCAAAAGGAAAGAGTCCGAAAATATGTTCTCATTTCAGAAAGAAAGAAAGAAATGTTAAAGAGATATGGGCACTTTTGAACAATTGAACTTCAAACTTCCACGAAGTCAACAGCAAATGGAAATAGAAGTGCTTTAAAAGAAAACAGAAAAATGAAGGATAACACTTCTACTCCAGTAAACATATGCAGCAATTTTGCGAGTGCACAGATATTATAGTGTGCACATGCATACAAATTCATAGAATCATTTTAAATGTGCATAAACAAAATCCCAATAGAATTATATATAAAATAATAGATAGTGCCAATAGCACGTACATGATTGAGAAGCGGAGACAGCGTAACTGCATTAACAGGGCGTTCGGTCTTATAGGTTTTGATAAGTTCCAATGATCTGATGTCCCATAGCTATTAAATTGGGGAGATATTAGCCAATAGGAATACAAGGAAAGATAGAGAATTGGAGAGAAAAGTGAGGATTCACAAGAAGCAGTTCACAGTTAGTGACCTTAGCAGATTTGTCGAGGCAACCAGTGAGAAAATGTGAACCGTCTGCAGATTTCGTGAGTGATGTAATTGTCTTTTTATGACCAGTTTCCTTGTCAGACTCATTAAGCAATTTCCCTGTCTGCCAGTTTGAAAAGAACAAAACCCATACTTTAACTTCAGATAAATTAGACAAAAAGAAAGTAGTAAGAAAACAATGTCAAACAGTATGTTAAATCTGAAGAAGACTCATTAGCTGTAGCAGCTCAGAGATACAAATTTAATAGCCATATTGCCATTATTTTTGTAAGGATTAGTGTTTAACTTAATACGATTACCCAACTTGTCTCCACTGACGATAAATATGCAATTCAATAAGTTCTAATATACACACCTCGGAGTCCCAGATACGAATTACAGCATCTTCACCAGCACTTATTATTGTTCTGTTTAAAGGTCCCCAAACAGCTCTATTGATTCTTCCTTGAGGGCCCTTGATTGTGAGCACAGAATCACCAATTTCTGCAAAATGAAGCCAAGGAAAACAAGAAATCTTTAGAAAATAATAATATATACTGCAAGTAGACATTCCACCACGGCAAGCAAGGTGTTTAGTCTCACTGCTCAACTGTTCCATATGACATGAAAGTTCTGAGTTACAGTTTGTAAGAGTTACCATTATTTATTTGGTAAACCATTTATTCAGTTCAAACAAATCCAGGCGAAATCTTTGGTACAAAATTATCAAATTACTCAAAAATCCGCAAGTTATTACTCATTAAACTTTTGTTTTAAAATGCTTCATATCCCTCAAAATGCCATAATATCAGGATTTTGCCCAACGTGTTTCCACTATGCTACTATAGAATGGAGATATTACTTGTTTACTGTTAATTTCTCTTCAGCATGTACTACAATACCAAGTAACAAATAAACCTCAACTTTGTCAATATTATATCAAGTTGACAGTAACACCTTTCAATACTAATTTCATTGAGAGCCATCATCTATTTGTCAGGGGGAAAAAGTAAGACGGCTTGGCTTGCCTATGAAAATGAGTGCAAGCTGTCATCAATGTTATAGTGTTTAATTCAGGAAACAATAGTGAAAGCATAAGGAATACAAAATTTGTAATTTTACTATTTGTTCAAGCAAATTATTTAGAAAGCATAACATTCCTACAACACTAAATCATTGAAAATCCAAACTGGTTATAAATGTAAGGTCTGTTCATTCACAAACATTCATTTTTTAAAATCTAGAATTAAGATAAAATAAAAACTTCAGTTTTTTTTTTAATTTTTTTTTATTTTAAATGCTCTATATTTGGAAGACTGGACAAATCATTTTTTTAAAATCTAAAATTAAAATAAAATAAAAAGGTTCTGTTTGTTTTAGAATTATTCATATGATCTATATTAGGAAGTCTGGACAAATAATTTATTTAAATCTAAAATTAAAATAAAACAAAAGGGTTCTGTTTGTTTTCGAATTATTCATATGCTCTATATTTGGAAGACTGGACCAAAATAAAAAAACAGAGTCAGCAGAGAGAATGAAAATGAAAAGCAAAGAAAAATAAGAACTTTTGAGACAATCCATTATAATTGATTTTCACATGTTAGTTGATTTTAGACTATATAAAATTACAGTAACTGCAGTAGAGCCCAACACCTTAAACAAAGAAAATGCACTGTTGTAAACAAAACTGAAAAGCAAGTTTAAAAAAAAAGTTATTTGCTTACGGTCACTAGGATCCCTGGCAATGTGTTTGACATGAATAGCAGAAGGCGATCCCATAAACGGATCCGTTGTAATCACAACAAGCTTATCCCCAACCCCCAAATCAACAGATTTTGCCGGAGAATCAAAGTTAAATGTAAACAGCTGAACCCCACTTTGAACATCCCACAGCTTTGCTGTCTGATCCGCACTTGCAGTAATAAGCCTCTTTGAGTCCCCTAAAATCACACAAATAGCAATAATCATAAATCATAGTACATATTATAAACATATGAATAGCTAATAATAGGAGAGAAAGACACAAAAACTCAATTATCAAAATAAAAATCTTGGTATATTGCACAGACCAAGTTAGCACACTTTCAGATTGAATGAAGACCATATCTAATATGTATTTCAAAGTTCAAAGAAATAAAGAAAGTAAATTATATAGAACATCAATTTGGCACTTGCTAGTACATAAGAATGGAGCACATTTCACTAGAACAATAACAACAGTAACAACATGACAGAATCAAAAGCATACACTAACAGCAGCATCTAATACATTTCTTAAAAATTCATACACATTAAATTAAAAATTAGTGACAAATTTAATACACACCATCGACCAATTTTTGGTTGGGGCAGCATTTCTTAATTTCAATTCCAAGGTGAGAACAATGTGTAGTCTCAAATCATCAAAATATTAGTCCCTCCGTCCCATAAAAAGAGTCCCATTTGTCACTTTCTTTTCTATTAACATTCTTAAGTTTAACATCATAATTTCTTTATCAGGTCACTTCTACAGAACTAAAAAACTCATTATTTTAGGTGTACACAGAAAAAAAATTCTTAATATTTAAAAATAAAATAAAATATGGGATTCATTTTTTGCAACTGATGCAAATATATATATGTGTGTGTGCGCGCATAAAGTGAGAATTGAAAAGGAAGGAAGAGGGAGCTTGCTTGAGACATCGCAGCACCAAACGGCGCCGTTGTGGCCGCGGTAAGTGCCTAAGCGTTCGCCATTATCGGCGAACCAAACGGTGGGGGTATGATCTTTGGCGCAGGAGAAGAGGAGGTCGCCGTCCCTGTTGTATTTCAGGAACGTTAATGGCCTTTCGTGCCCTTTCATCAATATTGGCCTCATCTTTCTTCAAATTTTGATTTTTTTTTGATTTATCAAATCAGTTTGATTTTCTGTTCTTTCTTCTTCTTCCTCTGCCTTCTGCGTTTGTTTCACTTCCTTCCAGTAACACAGAAGGGCAGAACAGAGAGAGAGAGGGGGGGAGAAGCCCAACACCCTAATTTTTTTCACTTAATTTTTCTTGATTGTTTACAAGATAGATATATACATATAGATATCAGTAAGGGGACTTCTATACTAAATAAAATTGCTATATCATAATAATAAGTTATTTTAAATTTTTTTAAGATCATAAATAATATTTTAATTATAGTTAAATTTTAAATTTAAAAAATATTTTAATAGTAGTTAATAAAATAATTAAGAAGTTTAAAAAAATATTTTAATAATATTTAAATTTTTAAAAAGTATTTTAATAATACTTAAATTTTAGTCTCATTTTAGAAGTAAAAGAAATTTCTTAAAATGTGCCCTTAGGGCACATGCTAATCACACGGTTTAAGAGAATATTCTTTTGAAATGTGTGCATATTCCCTTGAACTTGGTGTAAATACAGAAATCAAAGGAATATGCACACAGTTCAAAAGAATATTCTCTTAAAATATGTGCTATAAGGACATATGTTAAGAGGACCCGAAGTAAAAGACCAAAAACTTTGTTTTTTTATTATTATACATGTATATAGATATATTGATATATAGATAGCCAAATAAAAGAAAATAAACCATGGAAAACAAATTCATCATTATGAAACAAACAAACGGAGCCTAAAAGAGTATATTACTATTATATTTTTGTAAAGTTACATTCGCTAACTTTTTTAAGATAATTTTAATATATAATTTAAATCTTTATTTTTTATTTTTATCAAATTCTCCCAAGTTTAAGAGTAAAGTTTTGATAAATTTTTTTAAGAAAAATATAGAGAGGTGTTATTTTTATAAATAAAAATTAATATTTTTATAAAATTTATTTTATATAAATATATAACTCATTTATTATTATTGATGTGTCATGCAACAGGGATCTTGTAATAAAAATACGGCTGAATGACACTTATGACCCTCCAAGTTGCCACCCACTTTCAATGTCGTCCCTAAAGTACATTTTTCGTCAATTGGACCCTTAAAGTGACATTTTTTGGCGTTTCTGTTCCTTTTACCCTATTTTACCCAAACCCGACCCATTTTTACCAAATTTTGACCCAATCCGACCCATTTTGACCCGACCCAATTTAACTAATTGTTTTTTTTATAAAAAAAACTAAATAATATTTTATTTTAAAATATTAAAAATAATTATAAAAATAATATTTTATTTAAAAATCTTAAAAATTATTAGTATTTTAAATATTTTTAAAAATAATTCTTATTTTTAGGAAAAAATATAGATTCAAAAAAATAAAACTTTATTTTTAAAAAAAGTAATTTTTTTTTCATTTTATATGTAAAATACAAAAAACAGTAAAAGATAAATAAAAAAATTGATTCAATTTTTTTTTTTAAAAAAAAGAAATTAAAAAGTTTTAAAATTTTTTTTTTTAGGAAAAAAAATTAGAAAATTTATCATTTTTTTAAAAAATTAGTAAGTATTTTATTCAAAAAAATTTAACAAAAAAATTAAAATTTATTTTCAGAAAAAATAGAAAATTTTAATTTTTTTTTACAAATCATAAAATATAGATTCAAAAAAAGTAAATAATTTTTTTTTATTTTCATAAAACAAAACTAGAAATATTTATTTTTTAAAAGATGTGTAAATTTTCATAAAAATAATTAAGAAATAAAAAAATTTAAACTTTAATTTTTTTGAATATATATTTTATGAAATTGTACTCATTTTTGAAAAAAATAAAAGTTTTTAATTTTTTTCTTCTGAAAATAATAATTATTTTTAAAACTTTTTAAAAAATAATATTTCATTTTTAAATATAAAAATAATTATTATTTTAAAATTATTCTAAAAATAATATTTTATTTTAAAATATTAAAATAATTATTTTTAAATAAATATTTTGAATCTATATTTTATGAAACTTTACTCATTTTATGAAAAAATAAAAGTTTTTAATATTTTTTCTTGAAAATAATAATTAATTTTAAAAATATTTAAAATAATAAGTATTTTTTAATATTTTAGAATAAAATATATTATTTTTAAAATAATAATTAATTTTAAAATAATAATAATTTTTAAAAATATTAAAAATAATAATTTTTAATATTTTAAAATAAAATATTATTTTTAAAAGAATTTTTAACTAATAATTATTTTTAAAATAATTTTAAAACTTTTTAGTTTTTTTATTAAAAAAAATTATTGATGAAATTGAGTTGGGTCAAACTGGGTCGGTTTTCGGTCAAAATGTGTCGGGTGGGGTAAAATAGGTTAAAAGGAACGGAAACACCAAAAAATGCCACTTTAAGGGTCCAATTGACGAAAAATGTACTTTAAGGACTACATTAAAAGTGGGTGATAATTTGGAGGGTCATAAGTGCCATTCAGCCTAAAAATATCGATTCTCAATATTTAATTCCTTCTATTTTCTTCCCTCTTGCAAACAAGAATTTGTTTCCCTCTTTATTTGCTCTCTTTCTTAAAACAAATAAACTCCAGGAAAACTCCAAAACCCCTCAAACCCCCCAAGCCCCCGAACCCCTCTCGTTTCTCTCCTCATGATCGCAGTTCTCTATTTTTTTTTTCATTTCCCGTTTCATGTTTTTGTTGTATGAGTAGTGATGCAGATTGCTAGGCGACTTAATTTTCTCTCACATAATTCTGGACGAGGTAATTCCTTCTCAAATTTTCTCTATTTTGATTATTGTCTCCCTTTTCCTCTATTTTTTTTGTCATATTTCTGTTCATTATAAAAATATTCCCAACTGGGTATCCTTCTACCCCTTTAAATCACAGTACCCACATTATTAAATTAATGAAATTAGTAGAAGGATGATTTGCTTTTGCATTTTAAGTATATTATGGGATCCCTACCCTCTGATTTGGTACAATAATTTTATGAGTTAGCTTCTATTTTTTGAAATCTATATGTATGTATATATTCAAAGTTAGCATCCACTAAACTTGAATTGGATTTCATTGCATGTATATTTAATGTAGATTTATTTGCATTTTTCTTGAAATAAATTAAGGAAAAAAATTGTTAAGAGTAATTTGCTTATAATTTTCTTATATTGAATTCTTGACAGTATTAACAGAGATATCTAATTTTGTGAGCCGGTCAAATACTCGGTGCCAGGTAAGGTCATTTGCTGCTTCTGTTCCCTCTGATACACCAAAAGTTAGGAAAGTTCGGAAGGTTCATAAGGATGAACGGCAAGCTATGGTTGAATCATCAGTTAACAAGTATTCATCATTCATCTTTTCATCCTTTATTAGTTTCCGAATTGCCTTAAATTTTACTTGTGCAGTTGATGCTTTAATTAACTTGTGTTTAATATGTAAAGTATGTTTGCACCTCTATATCTATGTTTGTGTCCCTTCCCCATAATGTCACAAATCGAAAGGTTGAACTTGGATTTTGGATCGTAGTTGACTTTCGAAAAGAATTGGTAATTCATGACCTTAAACGAACAAAAAATTGCGAGTCAAACAGAATTTCAGAATACTACATTTAAATATTACAAACAGGTTAAAGAAGAATTAGATCCATCATCCAGTTTTAACAAGCATGTATGATACGTTTTTAGCACTGTGGTGTTGTCACTCACTAAGAAAGATGGCTTTCAGATTCTTAAAGTACTTAATATTAGGTATTAGAAGGGATTCCAGATTTGCTAATCCTAGTCTCGATTCATATCAATGCTTGATGTTTTTGTGAAGGATATCACTTTACTGTATGTTTTTGTGAAGGATATCGATTTACTATATTGTATAATGACTTAAAAATCTATGGTACAAAGTATGTGCATGAGATCTTATTTAGCTCCATATATAGAATATATACCTTCTGAGGGGCTTAGCTTGATTGGTTGTACAGCAGCAGAAGATCAATAATAGTCACTCGTGGGTTGATAATATAATAATGTTAATGGGTTTGCATAGTTCTTTTACTTTGTTTAGCTAGTCTAATGCAAGCAAAAAGTGTAAGGGTCCTAAGGGAAAGTTTGCTAGCCTTTTTAGATATATCCAATAGAGTTAGCTGCTTGCTTATTCTCTTGGTGGAGCTCATCCAGTCCTCGGCATTTTTCAACATTTTTATCTTCATATACATGGAAGCGCTTGTGTTGAACTGAACCAATCAAGGTTCTTTACTTATCTCCATTCTCTATCTATTTAGTCTGCAGTTTTATTGAGTTACGTAGATGAATCAATTAAATTGCCCCATATTGACACAAGTAAATAAAAATAGACCCATTTAGGCTTTGATAATTCAAGGAAAGATATTTGATGTTTAATAAGCAGAAACTGCAATTGAATAAGAAAGCATAATATGTACATGTATAAAAGAAATTCAATATTCTAATATCATGTTTGGGATTGGTGACGATTGCAGAATGGAATTTATTTTTGAGATAGTTTATACTTTATATCAAGTTGTGTTATTTGAAGATAAGTCAAGAGATAAGTCAAGGAAATTTCGTTTTTTTTTCTCTTTCTTTTTATAACTTATTCTAGAAAATTGTTTTGATATGGGTTGTGGAAACTCGTGGAAGAATAATATATAAAAAATAAAGAATATCATACCAATTTGATGTAGGACAAGTCTAGAATGGTTTAGAAATAAAGATTAAGATGAGAAAGAAAGGTGATAGATAACCAATCAATGCGTGGAATCAGTATAAGCACATTGAAACAAATCACAAGGCTTTTAATCTCATATAAATTCATAATTCTAGTCTGTCTACTAATGAAGGATTACGATACTTATATAGAAAACCTAAAGCTTGAAGAACAAGTAAAACCCTGATTAGAAAAAGGAAATAATTCCTAACTAAAATCTAATACTACAATTAAACTTATATTAACTAATTACAATTGGTTTATTCCTAAACAATAATATAAAATATCTAATAATAGTAATTAAGTTCTTCCTTTCATCAGCATCACCATGAATATAAAAAATTCCGTTTTCAGTGTCTGATTGCTTTTAATGCGTAAGAGGGTTTTTCTTTTGAGTAGGGAAGGGGGTTGCATTTCAAACAAAATCGTGCCTTCTTATGCTTGTTACATGCATGTGGATAGCTTTGTAATGAATTGCTTTATGTACTTGTTGTAAGGTCTTCTACTTTATCGTAGAATGAATTGAACAAAAAGGGAATGGTAAAAGTAAGAGAAAATTTAAAGTATGGGATTGAAGTATTGAATGGGAGTACCATTTTGTGATTTTGCAAAAAAGATTTGGTAGTATGTTTTGTTTCTGCTGTAATTGCATATTTGCATGTCCATTGCTTTCTTGATTTTCTGTTTCTTGTTTTTGCTATGTGCTTTCCTCTTTTTCTAAACATGAAAAATCTAGATTTTACTAGTGTCCAATTGTTCTCATCTGTGATTGCCTTTAATGCTTATGAGGATTTTTTTTTTTCATTTTTGGGGTGGGGAAGGAGTTCCAATCATACAAATTGTGCCTTCTTCTTATGCTTGTTACATTTATGTGCATAGCTTTGTAATGACTTGCTATATGGACTAATACTTGATCCTAATATGAATGAACAAAAGGGAATGATAAAAGCAAGAGAAGGTTGGAAGTACATGGTGTTGAATGAGAGTACCATTTTTGTGACTACGCTTAAGAATTTGGCTGTGCGCCTGTGCCATTTAGGATGTTCTATTTGTGCTGGAATTAAATGGTTTGGTGTCCAACTTTCTTAAAATTGGACTTTTACATGCTATATATGTATGTAGAGGTGTGGACTATGGTTTATGAACACAACCACTTGTAACCAGGAGTTTTCTGGACAATTACTAGATACCAAATTGCCAACACTTCTTAGACAGTCCTAAGGATGTGGCGAACACTTCTCACATGTCTATATATAAAATAGAGTTCATAATATTTATACTTGCTACACTTGTATGTATGAATCACATGATTTCCGATGGGAGTTGTATGTCTGGCTGTACTATATGAAGTAAGGAATTATTCTTTCTTTGTAGGTACCGAGATAGAAACTCGGGAAAGTTTCCTACCCCATCTTATGTTCGTAAAGAAGTGGGTGGCTCGTACTATACTGTCAGGAAGTTTGTGCAGGAGCTGGAATATAAGTCTAAATTGTCATCCTCAAAAACGGGGAATGAAACTTCATCTGGAAAAGAACTAGCGAAGGAGAATGAAGCATCAACTAAGCTTAAAGACAACTCGAGCAGTCAGATAACACTGGATGTGGAAATAAATAAAGATGGTCCAACAGTAGCCATCAATGGCATGGACACTAGTGATTCCAGTTGCATGCACTTTGAAGTGAAGGAAGGGTCACAAGTATCAATTTCGGTTGATAATACATTGTCAGAGCAGGTTACAACGCCTACAGCTACAACAGTAAGGAGTGAAATGTTGTCATCTTTTCTGCTTGTTCTTTATTTGGTTATAATTTATGTTAGTAAGGAGCAGTCACACCCAAGTTGGACTAGAGGCCTGGAAACAATAGGCAAATTTCTGGTACTTGGGTAGATTTTAGTTTTTAGGGCTTCAGAGCTTGATAAAAGATCAAGCTGCTACAATTTTTTCTAGTTACAGTGATAGACTCAATTCTACATACCTATTGTAGATTGTGGCACCTTGCATTCAATGTGGCAGTATTTGGATGGTTTACTAAAATGCACTTTGGTATTGTAATCATGTAACATCAAAAGTTGTATAACAGTCTGTCCCTTTTAAAGACTTTGAAATCTGAATCCTCCTTTCTGTATTGGTGTGAGAAATAGTTCTTTCCCTCAAGAATGTGCAAGCATTTAGTGAACAAGCTGCAAAGTATGTTTGCCTTTTGTTTCCTTCTTGAAAACTACCCTCATTCAGAACATCATTTCAATTTATTGCAACCATGTATACAAAAATTCCACAGCTAAATAGTCTGTAATGACCATCTGCCAATCAGTCATAAGCAAAATCTTTTTCATTGTACCTCATACATTTCATTATGCATTTCTGAATATATATATATATATATATGTGTGTGTGTGTGTGTGTGTGTATCCGTAGTTTTGAGCCCATGACATGTCACTAAATGAACAATAATATATGATCATGAGAAAAAAAAGAAAAGAAAAAACATTTCAGCCATTCTCATCTTCCTCTGGAGTCTGGACCCCTCGTGTCAACTCGTGTTCAGAAAAAAGTACAAGTATGATGTTCTGATATGCCTGTGGGCTATATGATACCTGTCATGATTATTTATTCGGTTCCTTTTGAAATGCAGGGTGATACTAAATATATTTCTTCTGGTAGTCATTTGCTACTGGGGGAAGTTGAGGAAATTTCATATTCATATCCCAAGAAACCAGAGAATATTAAAGAGGAAACATCCTGTGAACCTGTGCTTCAAATTGATGGCTCAAAGAGCAAAGCTGAGGAGCATCAACCATCGCCTCAATATCCATGTCCCAAGAAACCAGAGGATGTTAAAGAGGAAACACCCTGTGAATTTGTGCTTGATATTGATGGCTCAAAGAGCAAAGCTGAGCAAGATCAATCATCGCTTGAATTAAAAAAGTTTGCAAGGTAAGCTTTCGAGTTCTTTCGATATTTTCTTTTTCAAGCTGCGCAGCATCGAAACCGGGGCTGGGTAGGGATTTGGCTGTTAGCCCTGACCTCCCTGATTACATTATACTTGCATAACTTTATTTAATTTTTCTTAAAAATTAAAATGAAGAATACTTGTGTATCGTTTTGCAAAATAATTATTAACAGAAGACACTAATGCGAAAATGTATGAGAAACGAAGAGCAGCTGTTTCATACTTATGGCACTACCTTCATACATAAGCTTTTCAATGTGGAACTCCTTTATCATATATTATGGAACTAGATTAAAAAGTGATCCCATGATATTGGAAAGAGCGCGGGATAAAAGTTGGTCAGCCTCAGCCATCAGTATGAGTAGTGATAACTTCATGTATATAGTTGTGACTTATTGAATGTGTTGATTTTATAATCTGATGCTTGGAAATCTTTTTTTTCTTCTCTTTTGTCTTGATTCCTAAATTCTTCCACTTCTTGTAGATGTAGTAGGATCTGTGCTTAAAAAATTGAAGCCCTGTTTGTCGTATGTTGACATGCCCAATGCTGCCCCACTTATTTTATCAACCTACCGGGCCTCCCCAATGAGGCTGCAACCAGGAGCTTTTCTGGCAGGGGTGAATGAATAACACCTGCACAAATTTCTTTCCTTGTTGATACAATTTCAAGACCTGTGAAACCTAATTTATCGGGTTCTAAAGCAAAATAGGTGTTTTTAGTCTTTATTGTCATCAAATGGCTACGGAAAGCTGTTGTCAGTGTACTCTTTGTTTGTGCAAGTCCCTACCCCTGATCTGATAATATTCACATTGTTCATTACTTCTATATGCAAAAGGGTGAAGGCATCTGGTTTCAAAAAATGAATTAAAAGTCATGAGACTTAAAGATACTATTTCATTTATAAGGTACTTGATGCCTGGTTTTACAATGAATATCTAGTCTTCTAATGTTGGAACCCTTTACCTTAAAAATTTAATCTACAGAACTAGATCTTCCGAAAATGTAGATAAACAATAACAATAATAGAAATAGATTATTATTGTAGTGTAGACTTAAGGCTGGATGACTAGGTTTTCCCCTCTGCTCTCTTTGATCTCTCTGGTAAATGTTTGTTCCTTAGGAGTAGGAGATTCTTATTAGTACTAATATTTCTAGAATTTTGGTGGTTTTATTTTATACTTGAGCTTTCTTCTCAAGAATGTGATTCTTTGTGACTAGGCATCCTACAAGTTCCATAAATCTTTACTCTCATGAATGGAATTTCTCGTACTTGAAGGGGCTTATGGATCCTACATGGTGGGTTTCAGAGATTGAATTGTAGAAATGGAAGAAGTACAAGGCAAAAATTAGATAAACCTGGGTGAGGAAAGATGAGGATAGATAAGGATAGAAACTTATAGAGAGGGTGGTCTAAGCCATTTCTATTCATAATATTTAGGTTATGAAATCACAATTTACATGCTATTTGTAGAACTAATAACATGAGCCAAAATGCTAAATGCACCATGAGTCAAGTACTAACCATGTGCTTTCCACTTTTAAAATACTCCTAACTAACAAGTCCGGGTACTGACAACCCTAATAAATAATTGCTAAAATACACATTAATAAGACCATAATAATACCTAACCTAATCAAATACAATGATATATTTACAACAAAATCTCATTCCTAATACAAGTTCAGAAACATATAGAATTGTGAAAACTCGATCTCTAGTTTTATAATAAACAAGATTGAGTTACTAACATCTGCACGTTTTATAATAAACAAGATTGAGTCACTAACATCTGCACCAAGAAAAACTTTTAGATACCTTAGCATCTTCGCACGATAAACCTCGGAAAAGAATGGTAAGAATGATTAAAATCTGTTGGAAGATGCTAACTCGAATGACCCACAAAGAAATCTATGTGAATTGTTTGTTGAATCCCAACATCGCTTATCTTCTGATACATTTCTTAACCTCAACTTTATCTTGAGTCTTGACTTCTGGTGTAGCCTCAACTTGTTTTATGGAATCTGCCATAACTTGTATTTTTTGCTTTCTTTCTGATCTTCGTCTGGGTCCTGATGCGACACGGAAGAGGAAAATTGAGAAATTTATTATTAAGTTTGTATTGTTATTTAGAGATAAATATTGGATTATTAATGTAATTATTTTAGTAGGATATTCTAGATGTTTTAATTATGGTAGTAGATTATAATTAGGAGATTTTTAATTATGGTATTAGATTTTAATTAGGAGAGTTTTATTGTAGTAGTAGATTTTAATTAGGAGATTGTTTGCTTTTTAAATTAGGGTTTCACTTAGTCCCCAAGTATTGAGTTTTCTATTTAAGCATTGTAATGCTTCATTATTTTGGAGATTATTGAATGAATTGATTTGTGATTAAAGCTGTGTGCTTTGGTGTGTGTTTCTTTATTGATTCTCTGCGGATATAGGTACTCTTATTCCTTCTTCCCACCTTGTCCTGCAACATAATGGTATCAGAGCCAAAATTCTTGATATCTTTTGATTTCATCCGATTCTTTTTTACCATAATTTTCTGGCCTCTATTAAATTGTCGAAGTTCGCTAAAGAATTTACAACAATTTTTCGAGACGAACGCATGATCTGCAGCAGGAATTGTTGTCGCGTAGTCTCCATCTATCCCCCCCGGGGGGGAGGTTTAACGTTACTGTTCATCGATACAGTGTGAGACACTGTTCATCAAAGTGTTATGCGGTTTCTTCTGGCAAATTACAGTTTGGCACCGCCAAGTTTTTGAAATTTTCAATTCAGCCCCCTAAGTTTCTGAAATTTTCAATTCAGCCCCTGAAGTTTCAGAAAGGTTCAAATCAGTCCCTGTTTCTTTATACTTTCTGCACCTAAGCCCCTAGAGCCAAAAAAAAAAAAGTTGGTCGGGCAAGAGAAAATAGATATATTATATTAGTTATGGTGCCTTATAATTGGGGTATCGTCTTAGAAGAATTGAAGAATCCATTACCGCACTTCTAACAAATCGAGCTAATATTTCAAAGTTCATCGCCGCAATTCTAACATGTGGTCAAGGAATTAACACAAAGGTTAAAAGTGTGATGCCAAATCCTATAAGTAAAATACAAGGAGACAGTGAGACTCTTCACGAACAAAAACTTCGACACGTCGAGACTCGTGAGGATCTTAAAGTGGTTGAAGTTGAGGATGTTGTATCCATTGAAGGTTCCAAGGAGATTTGCATTAAAGGAAGTGCAGTGCAAGAGGTGAACCATGTTGAACACAAAAAGAAAGACACAATTGAGGTAGAACATGTTGACTTTCTTATGCCAAATTTCATATTCGAGTCCGAATCTTATTCTAGTTTCTTGCTTGTGTCAACGCTATTCCTGAAATTTGTGCTCAAGAAACATCGAATGCGTATGTTTATTGGCATGCATCTCCCGGATTATGGTTTATTATTCTTCGATATTTCAAAACTTGAAGACGAGTTTTTTTCAAAGGCGAGGAGAATGATGTGGTACGGAAGAGGAAAATTAAGAAATTTATTATTAAGTTTGTATTGTTATTTAGAGATAAATATTGGATTATTAATGTAATTATTTTAGTAGGATATTCTAGAAGTTTTAATTATGGTAATAGATTATAATTAGGAGATTTTTAATTATGGTAGGAGATTTTAATTAGGAAAGTTTTATTGTAGTAGTAGATTTTAATTAGGAAATTGTTTCCTTTTAAATTAGGGTTTTTACTTAGTCCCCACGTATTGAGTTTTCTATTTAAGTATTATAGTACTTCATTATTTTGGAGATTATTGAATGAATTGATTTGAGATTAAAGCTGTGTGCTTTTGTGTGTGTTTCTTTACCGATTTTTTGCGGAGATAGGTACTCTTATTTCTTCGTCCCACATTATCCTGCATCAGGTCCATTGCAAGATTTGAGAAAATTCTGAAAGGAGAAGAATATTTGTTCTTCTTTGTTTCCTCGATTCTATCATCGGCTGCAATTTCCTTAGAAATCTCTCTTTGATTCAAAATCCCCTTTGAGGCTTCCAGCTGCAATTGAAATTGTCATTCAATTTTGTTTGGATTGTGCTTAATACCTTTGCAATACCCACTAACCCTTGGGTTAGCTCAAGTGGTAATGAGCCTATTCACAAGTGCCTTTAAGGTATAGTTCATTGATTCAATACTCTGCAAAGGTTATTAACTCCTTGGGGCCATCCACACATAGTTTAGTATGGGATTACCTGGTGTGCATGATTGGCGAAGTATTGCGTGCATTTGGTGGTTTATCCGGTAAGTGTATCAGTGACTGATTAGTCCCATGTTTCACCTTTTGCACTTTGTCAATGATTAATTCTATTCTATGCCAAATATGATACTTGTAATATACACAGTAGAATGTTAGCTGATGAATTGTTTGTTATCTAGGGATTTAACTGAAAAGACGGAAGAAAAGATTCAAAACAAATCATCTATTTGGGGAAATTTGAAGTCTATAGCTGAAGGTATTATCAACATCTGGAGAAAGCGGTAGTTTGTGTCAACACACAGGTGAGCATTTGGAACTTTCTAGAATTGTTACCCTTTTTTGGCATATTGTATTGAAATAAAATAGTACTCCCTCCATCCCAAATTATTTGATGTTTTAAATAATTTTTGTTGTATCAAAATAACTGAAGTTGGCTCTTTTCCAAGACAATTAAAGTAGTTATATTATAAGTTTACCCTATTCATTTATTCTTTCTCTTCATAAATGTATAATTCCCAAATTGCATAATTATGGGTATAATTGTACTTTTAGTAACAAATTTGGCATAATAATTGTGTTTCTTAATAAGTGTGCAAATGGTCAAAAGTGCAGATAATTTGGGATGAAGGGAGTATGAGATAAATGTTCCCTTTCTGACCTTTCTCTTAAGTTGGAAAATTTCATAATAATTTGCTGTTTTTCTGTTTCTCTTTTAGGTCCTTCACAAATTACCAATCTATTGATCCATTGATCGACGGATTACGTGGGAAAAGCAAAAGGTATTTTTGGTGGGTGTTGATACTCTTGTTACAGAAAATTTATGGTTGTAGGTAATTAGGTGAAAAATGTGAAATCCCTGTTCCTCTCTTCATTTTTACAATGAAATTTACATGCTATATATGAGCAAAAATGGGCTGCTCTCATCATGAGTTTTCTTCTCCAAATTCTAGTGCTATTGCTTTATACTTTCTTTTGTAGTCTTTTTTTTTTAATTTTTAATTTTTAATTTTTAATTTTTAATTTTTAATTTTTAACTTACAAAAAATGTATTTTTAGAGAGTTATTGTAATTTGTTAGTAATATACTAATATTTAGTTCTGAAGTGAAATACCAAGAGGAGGGAGATACAAAGAAGGAGCGTATTGGAACATAAATTTTCGTCTTGAAACAGGTCCCAAAAGAATGAGTTGGATAGAGAATTTCCTCTTAAATGAACTGAGTTGAGTGTTCCTGTTATCTGTGATGGAAGAGAGTGATATTTGGTGTTATTTTTTTATACATCAAAGTTAATTTTATTTACTACCTTGGTTCTAAACATGAAATATTTCATGTAATTTTTAATATTAATTTAGTCATTAATTCTTTTAGTAATATTTTTTAATAATGAATTTAGTCATTAAAGTTCAATATTGTTAAGAAAGATTATTACAAGATTTATGATGTATAAAGATATTTCATGTAATTTTTAATATTAATTTAAAATGAGACTATTAAACATTTCAGCAATTTTAAATTCAGGGTTGACCACTTTAATTTTTATTATGCTTTATCAGGTCCAGTATAGGGGTCATTTTTCCCATTGATTAACCTCATTTTTACTGTTTGTTGAAGAATTTCTGAAATTAGGGTAGAGTGCTTACTAGGGTTGCAACTTGGGCGGGTTTAGGGGTCATTTTAATCCCAACACACACAAAATTTGTTAGGTATGGGTTGGGCGCTCTGGAGATCGGGTTTGTTTTACGTTGCTCATGTATTAACCCGTGATAAAGTTTATGAGTTTGGATTGGATTGGATGACAATTAAAATTATAATAAACTAAGTTTGTCAAAAAATAATAGTTGATAATCATAAATTGTTGAAAGATGACAACTTATTGACTAATTTAATTAATATTTTTGAAAAAATCGCGAGAACACAATGATGGATGAGATAAGTTTTGAATTTCTTTCTCTTTATTTTTTTAAACGAAAAAGAAAATAACTTTTTTTTTGTATAATAGTAATAAATTAAAAAACGCAATGAAAATATACAATATGTTAAAAGTAGATTGATAAACTGTAAATAATTTTACAAAATAATACACATAATCTATATATATATATATATGGAAAAAATGTTGGTGCACAGCTGTGTACTACACAGTAGGGCTATGGCGACGGTTTTTTGAGCTATGGCGACGGTACTACCGTCGGCATAGTCCAAAAAATAGTCGCCATAGCCCTACTGTGTAGTGCACAGCTGTGCACCTACATGTTGCCCTATATATATATATTAAAATTGTGGGCGGGCTCAGGTTACCCGTGAGTTAACTCAAATTGCTCCCCTAGTGCTTACGATCACTATGGCTTGAAACTCTCTTTGGCTTAGGTTTGATTTCCACCACCTTCTTCGGTAAATCTTTCTGCGTAATTTCATTGAGTGTTGTTATATATAACGACAAATTCATGTTGATATTAATATCAACATTTGTGGATACATGAGAAACGAGAGTGTAAAGAAATGACTCACATAATACTGTTTTGTTTTATTATTTATAGTTTTACATTAATCGCAGTCTACATTTGACATAAAATTAGTCACCACATAAATCATTTTCCAATTTTATTACTGTCTTTAGTCATGGATGTGTGTTCATGAGAGAGACAGAGAGAGAGAGACCTAATCCCACTCTTTGGCTTGGGTTTAACTCGAAGTGGCAAGGGTAGCGATATTGGCGACGAATCAGCTATTACTTGCAGCTTTGTTTTAACTAGTTAAAAGGGAAAATATAATAAATAAACTAAAATAATGATTGGAGCATTTGAACAAAAAAAAAAATTAAACTCTGGCTTTAAGAAGCCAGAATTTAGAAGATCTAACAATGAACTACACTGGCTGCATTTGAGAAATACCCTTGGGCTATCTCTGTTTGTTTGAAAATATGTTATATGATTGGATTATTTATACTACTGAAGTACCTATAAGCACATGTTTTTGTACTTAGTTATTCCTATGATGACACTTTCATTCATGGACTATTTTTCTACTTTAGGCCATTTGTACCTCAAAAGGGGTATTATTTAATCCCATCTTTTTACTTGGGATTATATGATGGGATTATATAGTCTCTCATAAATATCTAAGAAATAAAAAAATAATGCATGAGATTGCCATATTAGACTAAAAGGATAAAAAAGTGCTTATAGGTACTTAACTAATATAAATAAGTTAAAAGCAATATAATTGCAGTAGCCTTAGTTGACAAGTAGTTCTATTTGATTTACAAGACCCAACCCCTCCAAGCAGAGACACCAAAAAGGGCAATGCAAGTGGAGAAAATGGATAAAGAAAAAGAGATTGTCAAGAGCAAAAAGAATAGCTGCAGTTGGGTTTAATTGCAACTTTTTCATTTGATCAAATGATAGCAAGCCCCATGGCATATCAATATAAACATTAACAATGATAATTTTGCTGGCGTGACCAAAATTTATGAGTAATTTTATATTTTCGGATTGAATTTATAAAACATGTAATTGGGTACAATTATAATAGTACAATAAATAGTAATATTATTTAAACATATATACACACCCAGTTGACCCTTAATAGGCTTTTTTCGCAAATTTGTACATATAACTTGATTTCTAAATTATTTAAAAAAAATATAAATTAGATTATTAATTACATTAATAAAATTAGGGAGAGATGCATATATAAAGAAGTAGGAGTGCTATGAGACTGATAAATTTATAAAATTTTCAATTTGATCCCTTATATTAATAAATTTATAAAATTTCAGGAGAGTCATTTTATATATTATACCTAAGTTTTTTTAAATTTTTATATATTATATAATATTTTTTTATTCAGTGGAATCAACTGACCCCATTAAATATAATGTGGCTTCATCCCTTTTAAGAAATATTTGATAGATGACATGTATGTGTATAAACAATCAAATATATACCGCCTCGTCCATGAAGGTCGCCTCCACGTTCATCTGTATACATCAAGCACCCGGTAGAAGAAAGTCAATATCCCTGTCAGGGCATGTTATTAGAAAACTCTCCCAGATTTTAACATAACATACAAAAAGTAAATAACAGAGCAATATATAGTGAAAAACACATCCTCCCCATTAAATATTCCACATCAATAATCAAACCTTCACCATGTGTTTTACTCACTGTTACGTGGATCGTAGTTTAATTTTAAAATCGAAAAATGCAATTTTTCATAGTACAAAATACGGTAGAGGTAGATTTTTTCAAATTATTTAGGCCATATTTGTTTGTAAGGATTATAATTCTGAAATTATAATCCCATGAATTATAATTCTTTTTTTTTTTTTTTGGTTAATGTGGAGTTTCCGACCCGCGAGTCGACTAATCTCCCTAGCCCGATACCAGAGCGGTTTGCTACCCGACTTGCGCCGGGGGTACCGTGGTCACAGTAGAGCATTTTTAGTGCCATGAATTATAATTTCAAGACTATTAATCTTAGGATTAAATAGTCCTAGTCACATGTTTGTTTTTTATGGGATTATTGATGGAATAACTTAAAATAATTTCATGTTATGTTTGTTTTTTTCAGGATTAATTAAATGATTGAATAAAAAAATATCGTTTGGACTATTGTACCCTTACTAATAATAACATTTTTGTTCAATAGCACTGTTAATTATTTTGTAATATATTAATTTCATTATAATATTAAATATATTCTGTTATTATGGGATTTAAACCCTGATCAACTTGTTCAAGAAGGTTGGGACTTGGGGCCACAACATTCCTTTACATTTTTTTATCACGTTATGTGTATGGTTTTATCATGTTTGATAGTATTATGTTTGATTAATTTATCATGTTAATTTAAAGTTCAGCCATATATATATATATATATATATATATATATATATATATATATATATTCACTAAACACATACAAAAAGCTAAAGTTGTTCTTGTATTATTGTGTTACCATGTATCTATGTTTGATGTGAAGCAAGCTTATGATTAAGTTGTGGATGCATTATTGATTTAATGTTCAGGTGTAGATCTTTTGGAAATTAATTCTCCGGATATTATGGTCATTTTAGAAAAAAGTTGATGTTAATTTTGTCTAGAAATTTTTAGTCCTAAATGGTGGGGATTATAATACCTAGTTGAACATGGTATTAAATAGTCCACCATATTAAGTTATTTTATAATCCCTGGACTAATAGTACCAAGTTCAAATTTGAAAACAAACAAGACACTTGAGATTAATAGTCCCATCCCAAGTGTAATCCTTGCAAACAAACATAAGCTTAGTTGGTAAATACGCTTACTTGGAACGTAGTACAACTGGGAATAGATTTAAAAAAGTGATAATTTAAACTCGTTGAAATATACTTAAAACTCATTGAGTTGTTTCTAAGCGTAGTGTCACAACAAACGCATTTCAACAAGATTATGCTATGCCATTGCTTACTTGACACGCACAACTAGGACTGAGCAAAAAACGGGTAAAACCGAACTACCGAACCGAACCGAATTTTTTTTACCGAATTTTTTCGGTTATACGGTTATTTTTAGTAATTCGGTTATACCCGATTTTATTTTCGGTTTTCGGGTTCGGGTTTGGTTTTTATTTTTTTGTTATTCGGTTACCCGAATAACCGAAATAGAAAAAGGGCTTAAAAAATTAGAATAGTAGTCAGTATTCAATTCTCATTCTCTCACTCTCAGATCTCATCAGTCATCTCTCACCTCTCACTCTCAGATCTCACCTCTCACCTCTCACCTCTCACCTCTCACCTCTCACGCTCATCTCTCATCTCATATCTTAAAACCCAAATCGATCTTAGATCTCTCATATCTCTCGCCCCTGGCACTCGGATCTCTCACTCTCTGCTCTGTCTCCGGTCAAAAGCCAAAACCCCACTCCCCCCAAATCACGACTCCGCTCTGCCTCCGAACGGACCAAGTTTGGAAATTGGAATCGACTTACAAGCTGCTTACTGGGTGTTGTCCATGGCGAGGCTGCTTGTCTTGTAACGAGACAAAAATGATCCGTTCAAGGCGTTTGGGATTTTTGGAATGGCTAGAATTAGAAAGACAACACTTTGTCAGTCCATTTTCAGCAGTCCTAAAGTGATTGAATACTTTTTCCTCAGAATTTGGGTATGTATGTCGAAAAAAGAGGGTGAAGATATCAAAAATCCAATATTATTATTGTTACAAAAGAAACCAAAAATCAATAATATAATGGTGCAGTGCTTGAGTTTCTGTATTGTTAATTTTTGTTATGTATTATTATCATATTATGTTATGTATGAAGCCTTCTCCCGTTGTGTTGACTGAATGACTCTGTAAATGATAACATAGAAGCACAAGTTCGGTTATTAACCGGAATACCCAAATTGTAAATTCGGTAATTCGGTAATTCGGTTGTTGACAAATTCGGTTAGTAGTCCGGTTACTGCAATTATGAATATTTCGGTATTCGGTTATAACTGAATAGTCTATTCGGTTCGGTTATAACCGAATGATCAGTCCTACGCACAACGAGTTCATTTAGGTGGCATTCCCTAGAATATTCTTGTACATATTATGGTTTCTAATATAGTACTCGTGTAATTAATATAACTCGTAAATATTCTAAATATTTTAGAGGATTTTAGATAGTGGATCATAGCCTTCCATTAAATTTGACCTTAGCCATTGGTTGTATGGTCAAAGAGCTATGTAAGATGATGTTCTCATTTGTAAATTATAAAAAATAGTTGTAATTATATTTGTGCAATAGAAGTTTAAGTAAATATAGGAGAGAAAATTTTGGATCGCTGGATTTTATGTTTAGAACAAACGTGTACCATGTTTTAGAACGTTCATACCAAAACACAATTTGCTACCATGTTACCAGTTTATAATATACGGTGACTATATTCATATAATGGCTATACTATGAGATTTTTCAAAATTGTCGCAAAGAAAAAAGACTTGAGTATGGTATCCTTCTGACCATGAGTTGCTCTGTATCAGTGGTGCCACACTCACTTTTTTGTTGTTTTGTTGCTTGATCCCTTTCTAGCACTAGAAATGGAGTCTGAGATGAACTATATCATGCTGGGATGACCACCCTTCATCTCGTTTACCATTTCATCATATGGAAAGGATTGTCGAGATGATTGTGCACTTTGTGATCAGTCGAGAGTCAATTCATCATGTACACTATTCCGATTCTCATAACTATCTTCTCCATGGGAGTACACTATTCCGGATTCTCATAACTATCTTCTCCATGGGATCCTTGACCCATAACATAATTTTTGACCCATAACATAATTTGAGAGTTGCAGCTAATCCTAATAGCTATTATAGCTATTATAGTATAAGTAAATCTCATATATAGTAGCTTATTTATAGGTAGGAGTCTTATTTAGTTTTTCAATTTCAATTTGTTGTTTTTCTACCAAATAAAATTGAATCTACAAAATCTGGCTTCAATTTTAGATTTTTTTACATGCCCTGCAGCTATACATCATCTTTTACATTGATTCTTCAAATCAAGTACTGCATAAAAAAATACAGTGATACAACCCAACTCCCCCATTAACAATCAAATCAACAACAACAAAAAAAACCACTAAAAGCAAAGACTAACAAAACCATAACCTGCAAATTTAAAACTCAAGACTGGAAAAATTGTCTTCCCTCAAAATTGCCTTCCATCTTCATTTAAAATCCATCAATCATTGTGTCCATGCCATACCCAAAAATGTAATTCTAGCTATTAAGTTTGTTATTTAGGATAGTTTTATATTTATTAAAGGGAACTGATAAATCCGCACCCTTTTTTGTTATTTCCGCACGATGGTCCCCATATATTTGCCCAATTTACTTTGTATGTCCAGTTTGCCCCTTTTCGAGTTTCCCAACTCAACTTCTGTCTCTTACTCTTCCTCTTCCTCTTCACAGCTTCTCCAAATATTTTTCAAAATCAATCCAAAATAGTCTGCTGAAATCATGCCCATGAAATCCTCCTTGGAACCCCATTATTATTAAACCCACCATCCATCTCTGTATAAACAACAGGAAGCTCTCTCTCCCCTCCTCTTTTCCCAACGGAAAACCTCCCCACCTCAAACCCACTTCCGGAAACATAGTCAGCGGTAACAGTCTCAAACCCGACCCAGCTCCATGTCTGATGAAAGAGAGATTTTCAGATCCACTTGGTTTGGGAGAGAGCCGAGCGGATGGAGGCGATAAGGGTGGGGTTGAGGCGGTGCTGGTCATCGCCGATGAGGGTGGGGTTGAGGTGGCGCTGGTCCATCGCCATCTAGAGGATCCATTACCAAAATCTGAAAAGGGTGCAGAGGGAAGGGAGAGGAAGAGGATGAGTTTGTTTGTTTTAGATAAAATGTTTTTGTTTTGTTTGTTTTAGATAAAATGTTTTTGTTTTGTTTGTTTTGGATTTAGATTGATTTGTTTGTTTTGGATAAAATGTTTTTGTTTTGTTTGTTTTGGATTTAGATTGATTTGTTAGAGGATGAGTTTGTTTGATTGTTTTGGATAGATTGATTTGTTTTGATTTGTTTTTGATTGAACAATATTTGGAGAAGTTGTGCTCAGTTGGGTAACTCAGAAAGGGGCAAACTGGACATACAAAGTAAATTGGGCAAATATATGGGGACCACCGTGCGGAAATAACAAAAAAGAGTGCGGATTTATCAGTTCCCTTATTAAATTGTTAGAATTAGGATAAATGTATTTTAAACTTAAGATAAATGTTTTAGTATTTGTACTTATCTCAAATACTCCAAACTCATGTATTTATTGGAGTACTGATGTAACCTATTTTCTATGAATGAAACAATTGAATTATTCTTGATTTGTTATGGTATCAAAGCTTTTAATAGCTTAACAGCTTTTGATCCTTGGTCTCCACATTCAAAATAGTTTAACATTCTTCATCTTATTTCGCTCCCGTCCTCTTATTGGCATTTGCCGGCATGTGATTACCCTTCATCTTCTTTTTGTGTAATTCTAATTAAAAGCCATCTATAGCAATCATATAATTCATTGCCTCCCTCCAATCAAATCAGCAACCCATTAACCCATTGTTTCTCTCCAATCAAATCAAGTGCCATCACCAATTCTAGGGAAAAAAAAGCAGCCAATTTTCGATCCAATTGCAATCAGACATTCACCATTCACAAGTACCATCACAAACGGAATCCGTGTCGAAGCCAAAGCTGCTGCAATTATCAGCCAAATAAACCAAACAATCTCAGATTCATGTCATCGCCATCTCTAATTTTTGATCTGCTGCTCTTGCTTCCATTTGGAATCAATTCGGAATTATAGCTTATTTATCATTGCTGTTGCTGCAGAAGTTAACTCGCGGGCACCGCTATTGGTATAACTTGGTATTTTGTATGCACCGTTATGAGTAGCTTAGATTAGATGGTTAGCTTAGTAGATGCGTTCTTGTGTTTAGTTTGAACTCTTTTCTTAAAATTAATTTGGTTCCTGTTATTTGTCAGAACATTTACCTTTTACCACTATAATTTGTTTCCCTCGAAAATTTGCTCGAGTTTATCTAGCAAGCTAATCCTACAGTCTCTTCGAAACAAAACAATTTATTATTTCATTTTATGGCCAGCTGTTGGAACTTGTGGCTCATAACTGAGAAGTTCATGGAAAAGGCCGAGTGCGGAGAGTTACTATAGGTACTGCGCGGGGCGCGCCATTGCATAGCATCAGAGTGGCGCGGGACACGCTAAAGCTTCTGAGACGTTCTGCAAGGGCAGCGCAGGGCGCGCCGTGACAAGGCTTGAAACGGCGCGGGGCGCGCCACAAGCGGGTTTCAGGCTCTGGAGGACTAGCGCGGGGCGCGCCAGTGGAAGCCAAAGAATGGCGCGGGGGGCGCCGTTTGGCGAACTCAGTTTTTTTATTTGATTTCGGATAGGACATTATGGGTATTTGAGACATAATGTGAAGTAGGGTTGTAATAGGATTAGTAGCTATAAATACTATCTATTATAAAGCTCTATGTAACATAATCAAGAGAATCAATAAACAACTAGCCGCCCGTGGACGTACCCAAGTTTTGGGGAGCCACGTAAATCTCTGTGTTAATTCTATATTGTCGTGTGCGTGTGTGATCCTCGATTGCCTTACACCAGCCATATATATATGGTCCATTTCCAACTTTTGAGGAAAATACTTTGGTTTATGAAAATGATGATTGCGAGTTTCCAAATGACGCAACATCAAATTGGTGTACAGATGATCTTTTTGATCAACTTGCTTGCTTACAAAAGCTACCTACTCAATCTGTTCAGAGTTATGTTTCAGAAGCACAATCAATTCTAAATAACGCGGGAGGATCACTCTCTGAATCTGAATTCACTGATTTTTTGGTTGAAGAGTTAGATGAATATCTTTTTAAAAGAATTCATTTTTATTATTATTTGATGCACCCTTCTTTTAATTCTTTATGTATACTCTGCTTCTTGGGCATGAAGTAGTGCCACAACAAAACATACCAACCTCTATAGTTGAGCCAATAGCTGTTGTTGAGACCTCGGAAGTTCACGATCATGATGTTACAATTTCAGAGCTACGTTCTTCTTTTGTGTACATGACTCTGTCTAGCATCATGAATATTAAAACAAGTCCACTTAATACCTCTTCAGATGAAATTTCTTGTTTAGCGGTTCCAAAAAGTTGCACTCTTCTCAAATCCCAGTTATTAGACTTTTTTTTTACTCATGTCTCCGTGATAGTTCTCATTCTCATTCCTTGATAATTCATTTTTAATTTTTAATTTGTCCTTCATCTTCATTCCATATGGAGCCAGAAACTATTCCTTTTAAGTCTAGAATATTCCTTTTTTATTCATGATGACTTGTACGACATTGGTAAGCATGTTTACGGAGTTTTATATTCAAGAGATGTAGAACAAGGATGGCAAGGTTCTTATTTGTTGCAAGTGTGCGTAAAACCAAAAGCTCATTATTTATGGCTTGCTATTATAGCTATGCATGTTATGCTCTTTTTTAATGTGGCGTTGAAATTGCTCGTGTTGTCTATTGTTGGAGGTTTTGTTATTTTGTTGATTCTGTATTTACGCAGATGTTCTTTCAAGTGCAAGCAAAAGCTTCAGTATCTTACGTTTTGTTTGAGGGGACGTAATAGATAAATAAGATAAGTTTGTTAAGGATAGTTTTATATTTATTAAGTTGTTAGGATTAAGATAAATGTATTTTAAATTTAAGATAAATATTTTAGTATTTGTACTTATCTCAAATACTCCAAACTCATGTATTTATTGGAGTACTAATGTAACCTATTTTTTATGAATGAAACAATTGAATTATTCTTGATTTGTTACTAGCATAAAGAAAAAGATGGAATAGAATGTTGACACGGGTAGTCCCTGTCTTTAAGGTGTTTACTGCCCCTTACCACTATAGTTTGCTAAAGGTTACGTACAATATACTTCTAGGATATATGTCAAGCTTATAATATTTACTATGATAGCAACTCACAAGTGAAATCTCTACGAAGCTACTTTGTAAAGGTTGAAAGAATTTTTCAGACTAAGGATAATTAGAGAGAGAGAGAGAGAGAGGGAGTTTCATAGGTTCTAAAAAACAAAAACTGAACTCTGCAATATATTCAAAAAGTCAGTTACTGAAAATTAATTATGTAATAACAATTTGAATCAAAACATAACAATTTTTATTTAGCTATTATATGCATATTAATTTTTTGTAAGTGAAGAGTTTTAACTTTGTTTGCAGTTTAATTTGAATTAGTTCCACCAATCCGATTTGAGCATTATCGAAAACGATAGGCTCATGGCTCGGGTGAGCCTCCTAGCGACGATGTGTATGTGCGAAGTGCGCCAATGCGACGTAAACCCGGCCCCGACGTGAGATGCGCGAGCTAGTTATGCTTTGCACCACGTCATTGTGACTATTTCCAAACCTTTCCTTTAGTACAACAAGTAAATTATACTATTCCACTTATGTTTATAAAACATTGAATAGTTTAACTTCTTACCAACGTGAGACTTAAGAAAACATAGTTTTGCAAACAACAATGCACTTTTTCATATACCCCACTTTGGGTATAATTAAAACACAATATATAATTCCTACTTGAATTATATAATGTTTTCTCTTAATCTCCTTGTAGTAGACTATCAAATGTACCTCTAATTTCATTTAAATTCAATCAATTAATGGGTCAAAATTAAACCCAAAAATGACCAAAACTAAGAAAATAAAGGGTAAATTTCACTTAACCACCTGAGATTTACACGTTTTCCCACATGACCACTTAAGTTTTAAAAGTCGACACTTAAACATCTGTACTATTGAGGCTAAGTGAAACTGTTATATTTTTTATCCAAATTGACCATGCGTGTGTGCCACTCTTTGAATGTGCGTGAAGACCCACTAAAATTGTAAAATTTTGAAATAAATGTCCTAAATATCCAAACTCACTCTCTCTCATCATCTTTCCTACTAAGTCACTACCACCACCTTCTACCAAAAAACCTCCATAGCCACCAACATTTTTTTTTGACTATATTCAACAATGAATTCTATTTTACAATAAATTTGAAACTCAATTAATGAAAATATACCAGATCTTGTGACCGAATATAATCTAGAAACATATTGAAAAAGATTACAAAATCTTAGATGAGATTTTATAATCTTAGATGAGATTTTAGAATATTCTAAATTAAAGAATTTCTTCTCTTCCGCCATGTTTATGCTACAAACTGAAATTCGAAGAAAACGTGAGATTTCTTAAAACCCATTTCATGTGTAGAAGAGAAAGGGTTTCTAAACATTCTTCTTCTTCGATTTTGACCCAATTGTATTTTCTTTTCTTTTTTGGTAGATACCCAATTGCATTTTCAGCTCCATTAATATTCTACCAAAGACACATAAAGGTTTGAATTTTTTTAGTTTGATTCAATGTTCATTTCTTAGCTATATTACCTTTTATCTTCTTATGATTTTAATTCTCCATTGAAGTCTCAAGTTTTCTTTTTCATCTTTTATGTTTTTAAGGAATATTATACATTCATTTGTGCATATTTCAAAGCCTCAATTTGATTTTTGAATTCGGCTATTTTTTGTTAGTTTGAAATTCAATTGTATGTGTTTAAAAATCATTAAGAAATTGATGTAAGGGTGATTGTGAGTGTATTCAAAGCATAATTAAGAAAGATGGGGGATTTTGCCAAAGAAAAATAAAATATGGGTTAGTGCATACTTGGGTATAGGTGTTTGAGATTAAGGTTAAGGTTCTTGGGGCAAAAATATACTTATACACTTCAGTTAACGGAGTTATGATGGAAAACGAATTTTCACTTAGCCTCAATAGTACAGGTGTTTAAGTGTCGATGTGACACCCCCAAATTCGGGTACCAATACCTCGAATCTGGTGCTCATGATAAAGTACATCCATACACCTCTAAACAACATAAATCAACTAATGCGGAATAAATAAACATATGTTATTCATTACAAAAGGTTTACTACGATCCTAAGGCCTATAACCTTAAATAAATACATCACAGAATACATTAATAATACAAAACGATTCTACGATTATATAACGGGATAATACGTATAACTATTCCTTAAGCTTTCCTTTGCCTTTGTCCGCTTTGGTGAGTAATGGTGAGCAACTACTTTGCTCAGCAAGTTTAAAATGAATAAAGAGGATATATCATGAATGAATGAGAATAATAATCGCATAGTTCAACAATTTAAGAACATTGAAGAAATAACTGACAATATAATCAAAGTTCAAATGAAATAATGAATATTGATTATTTACTACTGAGTGGTCCAATAGACTATAAACTTTTTGGCCTCAAGAATCAATCATTCAACCGACTCTTTTAAATTTTGACCCGTCAGTAGTACTTGAGGGGATCAGCCTCTCGTACCCTATGTATATGCATAACATTTAACTCTGACTGCATTGGATAACCGACAGATTAAAATCCCCTAATAAGGGTTGCTCTCTCAGTCCAAGAATCCATACCAACAATCGGTTTGGATAGCTTTTAAAATAATAACCTGTACATGTCTAGCCGAAATAAATGGCGTAGACTATCTCCTTAAACAGTTCATGAATGAAGAACTTAAATATTTCACAGTCCAATAACATATCATGAATTCAAATAGACAAGGTGCGAATATCAATAATTATCTTTGAGGTGGAGTAATTGACAATAATTAATCCACTAATATAACTTGAAAGTAATAACTCGATTTGAGTCATGAAACTTGCAACAATATACAACATTTATATAAGATAGGAAACCTGCTCAAGTATAATCCGAGTAAGGTTAGGAAAACTTGCAATAATATAGAATACTTGCTCAATCAATAAATAACTCGCACAATAAATGAGAATTGTACGGTTGAGAAAATGTGACGCCCCCATAGTTGAATACTTGCTACTATAGGTATGGTGGTCATTATCTAAAAGTCTATTATACATTATTACACATTCACTGGTTTGCATCAAGTACAATAATACAACCCGGGTCTTTCTTAAACAATATGAACTAATACAATAGTTCTACAATACTACCTTGTTAATTATTTAATTAAACAATACAAAATTAATTATTTATTCTTCCTTGTTGGCTTTACCCTTCCCTTTATCTTTTACACCCGATCCTTCAGGTTCCTCAGACTTAGCTGAAAACATGAAAATTTTACACAAGAGTAAGCAACTAATTTACTTAGCAAGTATATAAAATATCCAAAATTGAATGTAAAGGGAATTGAACAATTGAATGCAAATTAAATCAGAAAAATAAATGAGAATAATGATTAACTCAATAATGAACAGATTTAAATTGACGAACATCAAATAATTTTCTTTTCTGAACTGAGTGGTCATAAGGACCAAGAACGTAAATGTCCCACAATTATATAAATTACTGACTCTCCATCTCCACAGGCATTTTAGGGGATCAACCTATCGTACCCTATGTTATTCACAACATTATCTCCATAAGTCGAATTTTATTTCCGACAATAATATCCCCTTTATAATATAGGGTTGTTCAACTCAGTCTAAGATTCCGCCCAAAATAATTTGGTTTGGAGAACAAATAATATAAATTCTTAATTTTAGAGTAAGCCGAAACAATGACTTTCTCTACAAATAAATCAGTAATATTTAAAACAATTTAGAGTTTAACAATTATTGCAAATATATTCTGAAATTTAATATCGCATGATAACAATTAACTTGAACGAAATATTCAAAATTCAAGGAACTTTTATCAGAAGCAAATAGATACTTAAGAAACTTGTACAAAGAATAAACTTGTATAAGTTTGAAAAAACTTGCAATAGTTCAGAAACTTGCACAAAATAATAAATTTGTACAAGTTAGGAACTTACTCAAACTGAGAGAACTTGCACAATATACAAAGTTTGTGTAAGTTAGAAAACTTGCATGTTTTTCGTTAACTATTTTCTAGCTCAATAAATATTTCCTGCAATTGACCTACATCATTATTCATAAAGGCCAAAAATAATAATCTATCATTTTTTTCATTTTTAATTATTTTATTCTTAGTTAATAATTACCCGAATTCTTAATTCACAAGTTATCGGGTACTACAAGTATAGCTTAGTCAAATTATCTATATATATATTGATATCGATAAATAATTAAAAGTATACCTTCAAATTTTTCCTCGTATTTCTTCTCCTCTTAAACGTAACTGTGACTTCTCTCTATTTTTTTCCCTTTCTTTATCTACTCTCACGTTCTTGACTTTTCTTTTCTTCTTGTAACAAGCACGGTATGTATTTATATATATAGAGAACTTATGGTATGTGTGTGTGTGTATATATATATATTGGCTAACCAAGACAGATGTACATCTCTCTATATATATTATATACATTAGCTTAATAATAGACTTAGCTTATTATTATTATTATTATTATTTTATATATATATATATATATATATATAGGTATATGATTAACTAATTAGACTTGGCTGGCTCACATGGTAGATAGGTAGGTACATATATATAGAAATATGTAAATTAGCCCACTCCTAATATAAGTAGGAAGGAGGTACGTGTATAAGCTATACATGTACCAAAGTTGCTAATCTTTATTATACCCAACTTCTAGAATCTTCTAGGTTTTTCCCCCCTCTTTTCCATGTTTTAGGCATGTTTGGGTTTGTCATCCATTTTTTTTACAAATTATGAACAAATGTATCCCATTAAAACTTAAATGTTTATTTATAAACTTCATTCATATAAATAGAATATCTCAAATGTTACATTCTCCCCCCCTTATAGGGATTCCGTCCCCGGAATCATTAGTACAGACTATTCAAACAGATATGGATAATTTTGCTTCATCTTTTCTTCAAGTTCCCATGTAGCTTCTTCTCATTGTTGATTCCTCCAGATTACCTTCACCGAAGGTATTACCTTGTTCCTCAGTACCTGCTCTTTTCTATCCACGATCTGCACAGGAACTTCTTCGTAGCTCAAATCTTTCTCGATCTGTATAGGTTCATAATCTATAACATACTTATAGTCCGGCTTATAGGGACGTAATACAGATACATGAAATACATTATGTATGTGTTCTAACTCTGGAGGTAACGCAACTTCATATGCTACTTCTCCTTCTCTCCTTAAAACTTCAAAAGGACCAATAAATCTTGGACTCAATTTTCTCTTCTTCCCAAACCTTATCTTTCCCTTCCATGGAGATACCTTTAAAAATACATAGCTTCCCACTTCAAACTCTCTCTTTTGCATATGTTGATCTGCATACTTTTTCTGTCTATCTTGCGTCGCTTTTAATCTGATACGGATTACTCGAACTGTCTCCGCTGTTTGCTGCACGATTTCTGGTCTAAGTAGTTGACGTTCTCTGACTTCATCCCAACATAAAGGCGTTCTACATTTCTTTCCATATAAAGCTTCATACGGTGGCATCTCAATACTAGCATGATAGCTGTTATTATAGGCGAATTCTGCCAACGGCAAATGATTGTCCCAACTCCCTTTGAAATCCATGACGCATGCTCTCAGCATATCTTCCAAAGTCTGGATCGTCCTTTCACTCTGCCCGTCTATTTGAGGATGGTAAGTTTTGCTCAACCTCAATTGCGTCCCCAAATGATTATGAAGACTTCTCCAAAAGTTTGACGTGAATCGCAGGTCTCGATCAGATACGATGGAAATTGGGACACCATGCCTTAAAATAATCTCCTTGATGTATAGCTTGGCTAACTGATCCAAGTTGTATTTTACTCGGACTGGTAAGAAGTGCGCATATTTGGTTAATCGATCCATTATTACCCAAATTGCATCATAACCTTTTTGAGTAGTTGGAAGTCCCACAACAAAATTCATTGTAATATGCTCCCATTTCCACTCAGGAATTTCTAAAGGTTGAAGTAGACCACTGGGTCTCTGATGTTCCGCTTTGATTCTTTGACAAGTTAAACATTTGCTGACCCAATCCGCAATTTCCCTCTTCATTCCTGGCCACTAGTAGTACTGTCGCAAATCCTTGTACATCTTCGTGCTACCAGGATGTACTGTAAATTTAGAATTATGAGCTTCCTGTAAAATTTTCTCCTTTAACTCCAACACTGAAGGTACCCATATCCTGTCTTCAAATCGTATGATACCATACTTATCCATTCTGAATTTCTCATCCTTTTTTTCTGCTATTCGTTTCCTTATTCTTTCATAATCCTCATCTTTTATCTGGAGTTCCTTAACTCTATCCCATAAAATCGGACAAATTTCTCTTGTGCACAACTTCTTAGAGCATTCTCCTGCTCCTCTTACTTCTATTTTTAGTTTCTCAAATTCTTTTATCAACTCATCCTGAACTGTTAATTTCATCAACTTCTCTTGATTCTTCCGGCTCAAAGCATCAACCACAATATTTACTTTTTCTAGATGGTATAAAATTTCACAATCATAGTCCTTGATTAACTCCAACCATCTCCTTTGTCTCATATTTAATTTCTTCTGCGTAAAGATATACTTCAAACTTTTATGATCTGTGTATATCTCACACTTTTCTCCATATAAATAATGTCTCCAAATTTTTAACACAAACACAACTGCTGCTAACTCCAAATCATGCGTGTGATATTTCTTCTTATAATCTTTCAGTTGTCGGGATGCATATGCTATAACTTTTCCATGTTGCATCAGTACACATCCCAACCCTTTATGCGAAGCATCACTATAAATCACAAAATCACCAGTATCGTCTAGTAAAGATAACACTGGTGCCGTGCTTAATCTCTTTTTCAATTCCTGAAGACTTTCTTCACACTTATGTGACCAAACAAATTTTACTGACTTCCTCGTCAAGTTGGTTGATAGTACCGCTATCTTAGAAATTTTTTGAATGAATCTGCGGTAATATCCTGCTAATCCTAAGAAACTTCTAACCTCCGTCAGTGTCTTTGGTTGTTCCCAATTTATTACTATTTCTACCTTCACGGGATCTACAAAAATCTCGTCTTTATTAATTACATGACCTAGGAATTAAACTTTCTCTAACCAAAATTCACACTTGAAAAACTTCGCATACAATTTCTCTCTTCTTAAAGTTTCCAACACCAATCTCAAATGTTGCTCATGCTTCTCCTTTGTCTTTGAGTAAATCAAAATATCATCAATAAATACGACTAAAAACTTGTCCAAAAATTTCTTGAACACTCGATTTATCATATCTATAAATACTGCAGGGGCATTTGTTACTCTAAACGGCATTACCAAAAATTCATAATGTCCATAACGGGTTCTAAATGCCGTCTTACGAACATCTTCCTTTCTTACTTTTAACTGATGATATCCCGATCATAAATCTATTATCGAATAATATTTAGCTCCTCTCAGTTGATCGAACAGGTCATCAATTCTTGGTAATGGATATTTATTCTTAACAGTGACCTTGTTCAACTCCCGATAGTCAATACAAAGTCTTAAAGATCCATCATTCTTTTTAACGAACAACATTGGTGCTCCCCACGGAGACACCCTAGGTTGAATGTATCTCTTATCCAACAATTCTTGTAACTGCATCATTAATTCTTTCATCTCTACCGGAGCCATCCTATACGGTGCTTCAGAAATAGGTGCTGTCCCGGCACTACATCAATTACGAACTCGATTTCCCTATCTGGTGGAAGATCGGGTAACTCGTTTGAAAATATATCTCCAAATTCTTTTACTACCAGTATCTTCCCTAACTCCATACCCTTCCATTGAGTATCTACAACATGGGCTAGGTACCCTACACTTCCTTTCTTAAGTAATCTTTTTGCCTGCATAACGGATAAACAACAAGACTGCCTAGGCGAATAACTTCCATAAAATACTACTTTGGACAGTGACGGAGTCACAAGATGCACACATTTCTTTTGACAATCTATAATCGCGCCATGATTGTTTAACCAGTCCATTCCAAGTATCACATCAAACTCCCCTAGTCTGATTGGAATTAAGTCTACTAGCAACTTATATCCCCTTATATCCATGCAACAATTTTTATGTACATAATCTACAAGAATTACTTCTTTATTAGCTACCTCTATATTCAAGGGATACTCTAATATTTCTTGAGGCAAATTTAATCGTTGTGCAAACTCATGTGATATAAATGAACGGATAGCACCCGAATCAAATAATATATAAGCATTAATATTATTGACCGGAATAATACCTGACACCATATCCTTAGAGGCCACTGCATCCTTGATCGTCATGTTAAAAGTCCTTCCTGTTGATTGGCTTGGGGCTGGCAGTCATGTTATTGCTGGCTTGCTGGCACTACTCTTACTTCCTCCTCCTTGTTTCACTCCCTTCCTTGGACAATTTTTAATCTGGTAATCCAGCGCACCATAAATGAAACATTCGCTCTGCTTTGGACTCATGTAATTGGGAGCTATATGGCCTTCCTAGCCACAATTGTAGCATACACTCTTTCCTTTCAAACATGCTCCAAGGTGATTCTTTCCACATTTCTTACATACTTCAATCTTCCTCTTAGCTACTCCTTCATTCCATTTGCGGTTGTTATTGTTACTATTCTATTTCCTTTTGAAAGTCCTTCCACCTCTGATATTATTACCTTCACCCTTATTCTTTCCCTCAAACCTTTTCTTTTTTTATTCTTGAGTATATTTATTTAAAGCTTCACTTTCCCCCTCTGCAATTATCGCCTTTTCTAACAGTATACTAAATGAGTCGATTTGTAACACAACCAATCTACTGAACAACCAAGGTTTTAAACCCTGTTCGAATCGTCTTGCTTTTCTTTCTTCTGTATTTACTTGATGTGGGGCAAATCTAGCTAACTCATTAAATTTTGCTGCATATTGTGGTACTGTCTTATCGCCTTGCTTAAGTTCTAAAAATCGCATCTCCATACGACTTTGCATACTTTTGGAAAAATAATTTTCGAAAAATAATTCCTTGAACCTAGTCCAAGGTATCACACCATCCCCGACCCTATGCTCATTTGCCTCCCACCAGAAATTTGCCTCTCCTTTCAACATGTACGAAGTAAACAATGTCTTCTGGTCCTCCTCAACTTTAGCTATTGCAAAAGCTTTTTCAATTTCTTTTATCTAAGCTTGAGCCTCTATAGGCTTAGTGGTTCCTTTAAATTCAGGTGGACCTACATTCTTAAAATCTTTGAAGGAAGTGGTTGATGTTACAGTTTGATTCATGTTTGCTCGATCACCTAACCCTTCTTGAAGTTCCCCTATTAACAAATCCACGAACTGTTGTAATGGATTAACATTACTCGAGGCTTCTTCATGTGTATTAGTAGTTGGTGTGGTTCCATCAGTATTATTTGTTGCTGCTTCATTATTTATTACCTTGTTAATGTTAATAGTTCTTGGTCTTCCTCTTCGCATTTTCTGTTTAATATAACAACATATCATTATACAAATCAAACAAGTATTAATTAATACATTCATCATCCATAAAACATATGTTCATAAAATATATAATAATATTATACATCATTCTATGTACATTTATTTTTTATACAATAGTTAGTTATTTTACATATCAAACTCTACTTTCTTACATATGTTATAATTATACAGGAAAAGATGAAAGTGTACATACATATATATGCTCCATATAAAAGTAGAATTTCACATATTACACAAATAACCCTATTTCTGTTGCCTCTCTATGTTCTTGTTCCATTATGAACTAAACCAGGTCCCTACTTATGGTGTGAATCATCTGACCTTCCTCTATTGGATAATTCATCACCCTATCCAGAACTCGTTCATAGGAAACTCTAAAGTTATAAACTGCCCAATCCATCCTTCTCTTCTTTCTCCTTAAATTTTCTTCTACCCCACCTAACACCGCCTCTACTCTAATACGAGTATTTATTTCCGCATTCCAAGTAGCCTCAAGTTCCTCGTCCCTTTCTTCCAACTGGTGAACTTGTGACTTGAGTACCTGGGTCCGAACTTCTAGTTCTTGGTTTTTCTGTTCTAACTGTTGACACTTAACTTCCAGCTCTGCGTTTCTCTCTTCTACATGATTGTTTCTAGTTCCTAGCTCTTGGTTTTGGGCTACCAATTCCTGATTTGCATCCTTCAAGTTTTGATTTTGGTGCTCTATTTGAAAGATGCTTTCCTCTACCTGTTGAATCTTTTCTTCTAATTCCTTATTTTCATTTAATATCCCCTGTACCAAAGCATAAGCTTCTTCTAACGCTGATCCTACTCCCTCAAATTCTTCTTCTCCTTCTTCCTCGGACGGCTCCCCGTCCCCTGTGACATACCTTGAAACTACCTGATTTTCTGTGGAATTTTCTTCGTATTCTTCCTCAGGGTCCTCCTCTTCTATTTCTGGATCTGCTATTGGTATTATGGGTGCAGTCTGAGGTACCTCATAAATGTCTCTAATTACTTCTTTCTCAGCCATTCTACAACATAAAAATAACTTACTTAGTATATAAAAAAATATTAAAAGTACAATTAAAAATTAATTCTTAATATTACCAGATTATATCCTAAGGTTCTCTATCCTAAAGGTTATAACCTACAGCTCTGATACCAACCTGTGACGCCCCCATACTTGAGTACTTGCTACTACAGGTATGGTGGTCACTATCTTAAAGTCTATTATACATTATTACACATTCACTGGTTTACATCAAATACAATAAGTCAACCCAGGTCTTTCGTACACAATATGAACTAATACAATAGTTCTACAATACTACCTTGTTAATTATTTAATTAAACAATACAAAATTATTTATTTATTCTTCCTTGTTAGCTTTACCATTCCATTTATCTTTTACACCTGATCCTTCAGGTTTCTTAGACTTAGCTGAAAATATGAAAATTTTACACAAGAGTAAACAACTAATTTGCTTAGCAAGTATATAAAATATCCAAAATTGAATGTCAAGGGAATTAAATAATTGAATGCAAATTAAATCAGAAAAATAAATGAGAATAATGATTAACTCAATAATGAACAGATTTAATTTGACGAACATTAAATAATTTTCTTTTCTGAACTAAGTGGTCATAAGAACCAAGAACGTAAATGTTCCACAATTATATAAATTGCTGACTCTCCATCTCCACAGGCACTTTAGGGGATCAACCTATCGTACCCTATGTTATGCACAACATTATCTCCATAAGTCGAATTTTTTTTTCCGACAATAATATCCCCTTTATAAAATAGGGTTGTTCAACTCAGTCTAAGATTCCGCCCAAAATAATTTGGTTTGGAGAACAAATAATATAAATTCTTAATTTTAGAGTAAGTCGAAACAATGACTTTCTCTACAAATAAATCAGTAATATTTAAAACAATTTAGAGTTTAACAATTCTTGCAAATATATTCTGAAATTTAATATCGCATGATAACAATTAACTTGAACGAAATATTCAAAATTCAAGGAACTTTTATCAGAAGCAAATAGATGCTTAAGAAACTTGTACAAGTTTGAACAAACTTGCAATAATTCAGAAAGTTGCACAGAATAATAAATTTGTACAAGTTAGGAACTTACTCAAACTGAGAGAACTTGCACAATATACAAAATTTGTGTAAGTTAGGAAACTTGCCTGTTTTTCGTTAACTATTTTCTAGCTCAATAAATATTTCCTGCAATTGACCTACATCATTATTCATAAAGGGCAAAAATATTAATCTATCATTTTTTTCATTTTTAATTATTTTATTCTTAGTTAATAATTACCCGAATTCTTAATTCACAAGTTATCGGGTACTACAAGTATAACTTAGTCAAATTATCTATATATATGTATTGTTATCGATAAATAATTAAAAGTATACCTTCAAATTTTTTCTCGTTTTTCTTCTCCTCCTAAAAGTAACTGTGACTTCTCTCTATTTTTTTCCCTTTCTTTGTCTACTCTCACGTTCCTGACTTTTCTTTTCTTCTTGTAACAATCATGGTATGTATTTATATATATAGAGAACTTACGGTATGTGTGTGTGTATATATATATATATATATACAGTAAGGATCTTAGGCTCACCCTTAAAAAGCTCACCCCAAGCTCACCCCCTTTTGCGATGGACCCGGCGACGGTTTGGGTATACAACCGTCGTCTATACTTTTAGCGACGGACAATATATAGCGTCGCTAAAAGTATAGACGGCGGTTGTACATCCAAACCGTCGCCGGGTCCGTCGCAAAAGGGGGGTGAGCTTGGGGTGAGCTTTTTAAAGGTGAGCCTAAGATCCTTACTGTATATATATATATATATATATATATATATATATATATATATATATATATATATATATATACATTAGCTTAATAATAGACTTGGCTTATTATATATATATATATATATATATATATATAGGTCTATGATTAATTAATTAGATTTGGCTGGCTCACATGGTAGATATGTAGGTACATATATATAGAAATATGTAAATTAGCCCACTCCTAATATAAGTAGGAAGGAGGTATGTGTATAAGCTATACATGTGCCAAAGTTGCTAATCTTTATTATACCCAACTTCTAGAATCTTCTAGGTTTTTTTCCCTCTTTTCCATGTTTTAGGCATGTTTTTGGGTTTGTCATCCATTTTTTTTTACAAATTATGAACAAATTTATCCCATTAAAACTTAAATGTTCATTTATAAACTTCATTCATATTAATAGAATATCTCAAATGTTACAGAAAACCTGCCCAATATTAAATTGAGTAGGGTAAGGAAACTTGCCCAACACAAGGGTTAGAGAAGGGTTACAGAAGAAACTTGCTCAATAAATAAATCGAGTTAGGATAGGAAACACACACAAATTAGTACACCCATTTGGTCTCCCATACCCGAATACTTCCTTATTTATACTAAATTTGCTTAATAACTCTACCCAAAATTAAAATGGTTAATCCTATAAATTATTAGAACGCATTAAAAATAATTATTATGGGATTTGTGCAAATATTCGGAACACCCGCATAATATAATTCGGATACAAATTAAACCGCTAGCGAGCTCAAATAAATATTCCAACACTTAGAAAAATTATCTCATCACATACACGCCTTAGCGAAAATAATAGAAATTAAAAAATACGTAAAAATATTATGGCGTGAATAATGCCCGTTAATAATAATTTAGCGACATCCCGCGAAATTAATTTATTCACTTATACAAAACTATAACATGTAAAATTCATGTATTCACATATTTCAGGTTGTCACACAACCTTTAAACACGTAACACATAACAATGTTACTAAAATTCATAATATTCATTAATATACATAAATTCAAATTACAAGGCTATCCAGAGTTCACGGTCGTTACAGTTGACTTTTGAAACTCAGGCGGTCATGTGAAAAAACGTGTAACCTTAGGTGGTTAAATGAAATTTACCCTAAAATAAAAGGTGCATTTTAACAATCCTCTACTTGTTTGAAAAGTTACTTTTCTTCAAACAGTTCTCTATATTTCAACTCCAAGGTTTGTATACATAAAAAAAGGTGTGACGAACATTGAACCTTCTCTTAATATAATAACTCAAAGTCATATCGAAATAGATGGTGTCTATAGATTGAACCTTTATTCGTAAATGATATGACTGGAGTTGTCATACACGCACAAGTACCATTCCAGTAGCTTTTTAATGATCAACATTAGGACTACTCACATATGTATTAAGTTTAGAAACTACAAAAGAAATATCTAGCCTAGTGCAGTGCATATCATACATAAGGTTCCCAATAACACTTGCATTCTAGTTGCGCAATAGCTCTACTAGTATTTTCTTTGAGTTTAACTCTATTTTCAAAAGGAGTATTCGCCTCCTTAAACTCGAGGTGACTTAACTTAGTTAATATCTTTTTAATATAGTAAGATTGGTTTAATACAAAAACCCCTACTATGTTTTTTTAACTCTAATGCCTAAAATAGTATTCACTTCACTTAATTTTTTCATCTTAAAAATAGATGATAGATACTTTTTAGTCTCATTTACTTCAACCATATTTTTACTGATACTCAATATATCATCTATGTATAAGCAGACTATCACCATATAGTCATAAGTAGTTTTAGAGTATATGCACCTGTCTCCACTATTATATTTATACCCAAAGTTTAAAATAGTAGTGTCAAATCTCTCGTGCCATTGTTTTTGTGTCTGTTTTGGACCATAAAGAGACTTAACTAATTTTCACAGTTTAGCCTCATTTCCGGGAGCAACAAATCCTACGAGTTGTTCCATATATACTTCCTCATTCAAATTGCCATTTAAAAACGCTGTCTTAACGTCTATTTGATGAACATAAAAATCAAACAGTGAAGCTAAGGAAAAAAGAATTCAAATGGAAGTAGCTCTTGCTACCAGTGCATAAGTGTCAAAGTAGATAATACACTCTACTTGTCTAAAATATTTTGCTACTAATCTTGCTTTAAAAGTAGAAATAGTACCATTAGTATTATATTTGTTCTAAAAACCCATTTGCACCCTATGAGTTTAGAACTTGTAGGTAAATCTGTCAATACCCAAGTATTATTTTCCAAGATCAAATCCATTTTATCATTTATAGCTTCCTTCCAAAAGGCAGCATCCCTAAAAACCATAGCTTCTTTAAATAATTTAGGATCAGTCTCGAGACTATATATAGGGTATTTCATATACCACCTCATTAGTTTGGTCCTCCTCCACAAAAAAAAGGATTTAGAAGAAATAAGGTCATCATCCAAATCTTTCTCCTTTTTAGCTCTAATACTCCTTGTAGGTCCACTTGGTTGAATTGGAATAGTAAGTTCCCAAACCTCAACAATATTGGACCTTATATAACCTCTAAGCTCATCAAGTTTAGGCATATCCACATTCTTAACATCTTTTGAGAATTTATTTTAAAAAAATTCCATGTCCCTTGACTCAGTTATCACATTTGATTCTAAATCAAGAAGTTTATATGTTTTACTATTAGTAGAAAATATCCATCAAATATATTTGTAATAGTTCTAGCACCCAACTTAGTCCTTTTAGGATCAGGAACTCGAAAATAAGCTATACAACCCCACACTCTAACATAACTTATGTTAGGTCTCCTACCTTTTCATATTTTATACTAGTTTTCACAAAAGTACTAAGAATCCTATTTAAAATATGAAGCAACTAATAAGAGTGCCTTACCCTATAAATTATTTGGCAAACGAGCATAATTTAACATACAATTAATCATATTATGAAATGTACAATTATTTCTTTATGTTAAACCATTTTATTGTGGTGTATAAGCAACACTTGTTTGATGTATAATACATTTTCTTCACAGAATGCATCAAAATCATTCAAACAATATATCACGCCTCTATTAGAACGTAAAATTTTAATCTTCTTCTCAAGTTGGTTTTTTAGTTCTAATTTATATTTTTTAAATAAGTTAAGTATTTTATCTTTTGTTATTAACAAATACACATAATAATATTTACTAGCATCATCTATAAAAGTAATGAAATGTCGTTTTTCTCCCTTTCTCAACATTCCATTTAACTCACAAATATCAGTATGTATTAAATCTAACAATTGTGATTCTTTATGCACATTTGGAAACAGTTCTCTCACAATTTTTGATTTAACACATGTTTCACATTTTTCAACTTCAATTTTATCAATATCAATTAATCCCATTGCATGCATATTCTTCAAATTCTTTGAATTTAGATGTCCGAAATGACTATGTCACAAAGAAATTGCACAAATAATATAAGTAGAAACAAAATTAATTTTATTGACAGATAGTTTGCACATCCCACTACAAGTATAACTCTTTTCGATAAAGACCCCATTCTTTGTAAGAATGACTTTGTTGGACTCAATAGAAAATTTAAAGTCTTTCCTATCTAAAAGATCAACAAAAATTAAACTTTTCCCAATTTCTGGCACAAACAACACATTAAGTAAGGTCAGCTTCTTTCTGGAGGTGAAGTTAATTTTCACAGTTACTCTGCCACCAACACTAGCCCAGGAATTGTTTTCCATCTAAACTTCCTGTCCAACAACTTTTTTAATTGTTTTAAATATCTCTTGGTTATTGCAGATATGGACCGTAGCTCCGAAGTCCAACCACCAACTATCAGGCTCACCCGCCATGTTAACCTCATAAATCGTAGTCACATTCAGACTAAGATTAGAGACCATGGCAACAAGGTTTTCCTTAACCATGTTAGCAAGCTACTCTTGCGATGTTGACATTCTCTAGCATGGTGTTCTGTTCCTCCACAAATATGACAATTGACCTTTCTTTTGTTAAGATTAGACTTGTTATTTTTCTATCCAGATTTCTTAAATTTATTATTACTTTTTAACACCAATAGAAGGTCCTTTCCCCTTAGATGAATCTGCCTCCATATAGTTGATGCTTGACTATCCTTGGGTGAAATTTTTAGCATCATGTTTTAGGCCTCCTCCTCATTATGTAGATGCTTCTGAATTTGATCTAAGGAAAAGTCCTTAGATTTATGCATTAACTTTTTGATAAAATCCTTCCAAGATGGAGGTAATTTTGCAATTATTGCTCCAGCTTGAAAGGTTACATGCAAGACAATTTTAAGAACCTTTAATTTGATAACAATAACCTAGAACTTATACACTTGCTCCAAAATAGGTTTATTGCCAACCATTCAAAATATTTAAAAACTAAATACTTATTTGTACCTTCTTCCTCAGCTTTGTATTTAAATTCCAAAACATTCCATAACTCCCTTGGTGACTGCACATTGCTGTAAAAATTGTATAGATGATCTGACAACGTGTTGAGGATATGTCCATGTGTAAGCTCCTCATCTTCAGTCCTCTTCCTTCTCTACTCCTTCAGTGCCTCAATTGGATCAGTGTGTGGCTGTTAACTTTCTGTAGGTTTGGGATCTTCTGGAATGGGTTGGATGTTAGGGTCCAGTACATATGTAATTTTGAGCACTGTCAACAGAAACTTCAACTTGTCTTGCCAATAGTTGAAGTTATTTCCGTCAAAGCGATCGAGCTTGACAAAGTCCTGGTTCATGATTTGGAGCGATTCTGGATCCATCACCAATAAATACCTTAAGATTGTAATTCTAGCACAAAGAAAAAGATGGAATATAAGGTTGACACGGGTAGTCCCTGTCCTTAAGGTATTTGTTGCCCCTTACTACTATGATTTGCTAAAGGTTATAGACAATATACCTCCAAGATATATGTCAAGCCTATAATATTCATTGTGATAACAATTCACAAGTGAAATCTCTACGAAGCTGCTTTGTAAAGGTTGAAAGAATTTTTCAGAGACTAATGATAATCAGAGAGAGTTTATAGGTGCTAAAAAACAAAAACGAAACTCTGAAATATATTCAAAAAGTCAGTTATAGAAAATTAATTCTGTAATAACAATTTGAATTAAAATAAAATAGTTTTTATTTAGTTGTTATATGCATATTAATTTTTTGTAACTAAAGAGTTTTAACTTTGTTTGCAGTCTGATTTGGATCAGGTCCACCAATCCTATTCGAGCATTATCTAAAAAGATAGGCTCATGACTCGGGCGAGGCTCCTAGCGACATGCGAAGTGCAAAATGCGCCTAAAGCGCATGCGACTTTGCGACGTGCACCCGGCCCCGACGTGGGCCGCGGGCGCGAGCGAGTTGTACTTGGCACCACGTCATTGTGTCCATTTTGGGCCTTCCCTTTAGTACGTATCCTAAGTAAATTATAATATTCCACGTATGCTTATAAAGCATTGAATTGTTTAACTTCTTACCAATGTGGGAGTTAAAGAAAAGATAGTTTTGCAAATAACAAAGCACCTTTTCATATACCCCACTTTGGGTATAATTAGAACATAATATATAATTCCTATTTAAATCATATAATGTTCTCTCCTAATCTCCTTGTAGTAGACTATCAAATATACCTCTAATTTTACCTAAATTCAATCAATTAATGGGTTAAAAGTAAACCCAAAAATGACCAAAACTAATAAAATAAAAGGTGCATTTTAACAATAAAAATTTCACAAATGCTTTGTTGTACAGTATTGCCTTTATATCTATATCGTGACCCATGAAATTCATTATATATATACCTCTCAGTTGTTAAAAAAAAACTGACTGTTTTACTCACTTTATTTCCTGAATGACAATAAAAATCGTACACCACATATACTCCCAAGAAATTGTAAGAAACTCTTTTTATGTGTCTTAAGAATCAAATTCTTGTTCTTCTTCAAATTACTCATATGAATCACTTTTATCTTTTTTCTATTCTAAATCCTTCGCTTTAATGAATTTTTTGAACTCTTTCCTTGGTGCTACTTCTTCTTTGCAACTAAAAATTAGTCCCAATTCTTTTTGAAATTTCAAAGCTCTATCAATTTCCGCATTATCTTCTTCCTCAGACTCCCCGTCATCTTCGTTATCTTTCTCAATATTTAATTATTCTATTGAGAAATCAGGCTTACACAAATACACTAAGATAAATACAAACACACTATTGTATGAGATATAAAGTAATGACACAAGAATTTTACGTGAAAAATCTAACTGAGAAAAACCATGGGGAGATATCTCAGAAATCCACTATGAAAATAATATGGAGAATACAAACTCTCAACTAAAAAATAAACTAATTGTTTATTTTCTCTCTACTTCTCTATCTTACTAATGCTCAAACTAGAGCTTTCTCTCTCTACCTCTCTTACTCTCTAATGTTAGTGTGTCACAAATGAGGAGCCAAAGCTCTATTTTATAAGAGAAAAATGGCATTGAATGTCATCCCCCAACCATTAACAACCAATGGTCATTATGAATGTTATCCCCCCAACCACTATCAACCAAAGTTAATTAAATACAAGGCAAAACTTTCAACAATCTCCACCTTGACTTGTATTATACAAATATTGTGAACTTCATCGTGATGGTGAATGTATCCCTCTCCCTAGATACTCCACCACGAACTCCACATTCGACAAAATGAATTAAGTCCAAGCAATGTTTGAACGTTTCTGCTGAAACTGACTTTGTGAGTATATCTGCGGCATTCTCCTTTGTGTGAACTTAGCGAACTACAATGTCACCATTGTTCAACCACTCACGAATCTTGTGATACTGAACATCTATATGTTTGGTCCTGGTGTCGAACACCTGGTTCTTCGCTAAAAGAATAACACTTTGACTATCACACTGTATCTGGATACTGCCCTGCTTGAAACCTAGTTCTTCAACTAGTCCCTTTAGCCACAAAGCCTCCTTGTCTGCCTCTGTCAATGCCATATACTCAGCCTCTGTTGTTGATAATGCTACTATAGACTGCAACACTGACCTCTAACATATACATCCTCCACAAAAGTCGTATAAAATCCCTGTCGTAGATCTCCTTGAATCTAGGTCTCCAGCATAATTCGAATCAACAAACCCTGTAACCTCACTTCTTACAGTATCACGATCAAACATAAGACCCTAATTGGTTGTACCTGCTAGATAACGAAAAATCCATTTGACAGCATTCCAATACTCTTTCCCTGGATTTGCCATATACCTGCTAACCACACTGACTGCATATGAGATATCTGGTCTTGTACATACCATGGTGTACATGAGACAACCCACTGTATTTGCATACAGTACTTTGGACATATACTCCACCTCATTCTCTGTTTGTGGGCTCAATTGTGAAGATAACCTGAAATGTGCTGCCAACGGAGTGCTAACTGGTTTAGCATTGTACATGTTAAACCTCTCCAAGACCTTCTACACATATCATTTCTGAGTTAGCCACAGTTTTCCTGCCTGACGATCCCTGTGAATTTCCATACCTAGGATCTTCTTTGCTAATCCAAGATCTTTCATGTCAAATTCACTGCTCAACAAATTCTTCTACTAAAGAATATCTGACTTCCTCTTTGCTGCTATCAACATATCATCGACATATAACGTTAGCAATACTAGAGAACCATCATCAAGCGATCTAAAATACACACATGGATCATACTCAGAACGAGATTAACCATAATCCAATATAAAGCTGTCAAACCACATGTACCAATGTCTCGGGGACTGCTTCAAACCATAGAGACACTTTTTCAAACTACAAACTAAGCCATCTTTCCCTGGTTCAATAAATCCCTTCGGTTGCTTCATGTAGATATTTTCTTCTAAATCACCATGGAGAAAAGCTGTTTTCACATCAAGCTGCTTTAACTCCATATCCTGTGATATTACGATAGATAAGATCAATCGAATCGACGTGTGTTTCACAACTGGTGAGAAGATCTCATTGTAGTCGATTCTCCCTCTCTGAGAGAATCCCTTTGCCACTAACCTGGCCTTGAATCTTTCACCTTCTTTATCAGACTGAGCTTCCTTTTTTCTGAACACCTACTTACATCCTATAGCCTTCGATCATTTTGGAAGTTGAACTAACTCCCAAGTCTGGTTCTTCAGTAAAGACTCCATCTCTTCTGCCATCGCTATCACCCATTTATCATTATCCTTGGACTGAATAACATCCTGATAGCTAGTTGGATCTCCACTACTAGCAATTAAGGAAAATACAACCATGTGTTCAAACTCATATCTCTGTACTGGTTTGCTGACTCGCCTTTCCCGATCTCTAACAAGATTATAGGACTTCTCTTGGGGATTTGAAGGATGATCTTCTTCAATCTCTTTAGTTTCTTTAGGAAGCTCCATCTCAACTGGATGTTTTTGCAACTCACTTGCTGCAGATTCTTCATTCTCGGACTTGTTCAGCATGTGTTTTTCATTGAACACCACATCTCTGCTGACAACCTTTTTCTTAAATATTGGATCCTATAACCTGTATCCCTTGACTCCATCTTCATATCCAAGGAAAATACACTCATTTAACCTTGGATCATGTTTGGACTGTCGCTCCTCGACCGACAAATGAACATAAGCTGGACAACCAAAGATTTTCATCACAGAAAAATCAACTAGTTTCCCACTCCATACCTCCTCGGGGATTTTGTAATCAATTCCAGCTGAAGGAGATCGATTTATCAGATAACAAGCTGTGTTGAGTGACTCATCCCATAAACTCTTGGGCAAACTCGCATTCAACCTCATACATCTGGCACGTTCCAATAGAGTTCTGTTCATCCTCTCTGTAACCCTATTTTGCTCTGGAGTTCTTTTAACTAAGAAGTGCCTGGTGATACCTTCATCCTGACAGAATTGTAGGAATGACCTGTTCTTGTATTCCGTGCTATTATCTGATCTGAAATACTTCAGTTTCTTTCCGGTCTGGTTTTCTACTTTTACTTTTTACTGCTTAAAGATTCTAAAAATCTCGGACTTTTGCTTCATAAAATACACCCACACTTTTCTGGAGTAGTCATCTATGAAGGTGATAAAATAATGGGCTCTACCCATTGACATATGCTTGATCGGGTCCCAAACATCTGAATGTACATAATCAAGTACATTCTTACTGGTATGTGCTCCTGCCTTGAAGCTGACCCTCCTTTGTTTGCCGTACACGCAAAACTTGCAAAATTCCAAACTGCACGTTTTGACACCTTTCAGTAACTGCCTTTTGTGAAGTTCTTTTATTCCACCATCACTCAAATGACCAAGTCGCATGTGCCATAATTCTGTGCTATCACTGTTGGAATTATCCTGTACAGAAATTGCTGCTCTACCAACAACTGTATCCACTATCAACCTGTAGAGGGTGCCCTTCTTCTAGCCTTTCATAATTACCATTGAACCCTTGATAATTTTCATGACACCATCTTTGACTAAGATATTTCAGCCCATACAGTCAAGTACTCCAATCGATACTAAATTCTTCTTCAATTCTGGAATATACCTTACATCGCCTAATATTCTAACAACCCTGTCAAATATTTTAACTTTGATGGTGCCTATCCGAGTAACTTTGCAGACTACATTGTTATCCAATAAAACTGTACCACCATTGTGGGATGTAAAAGTATCAAACCAATCCTTGTGAAAGGACATATGAAAAGAACAACCGGAATCCATGTACCAATCTATAAGACTGTTACCATCTCTAACGGATAAGAGATCACCCTGTGAAGCTTTATTTTCTATCACTGTGTATAGCTCTCCGTCGCTGCATATATCTTCTTGCTCAACAACATTAGCAGAATTTTCAATCTACTTACCTTTCTTCTTGTTTTCTTTCTTCTTGTTTTCTTTCTTCAATAATGGACACTGATTTTTGTAGTGGCCCTTCGCGTGATAATGATAACACTCAGTCTAAGATTTATCCTTCTTGTCTAGTCTCGACTGAGACCTTCTTCGTTCCTTATCGGAATTCTTCTTCCGATTAGGACCTCTGCCACGCCCATCTAAAGATACAAGAAGACTGTCTCCTTAATCTCTGGAAGTAGTACCCCTGAACTTATCCTGGTCCAGGACTGCTGACATCACATTGTCAACTATAAGCTTTTCCTTCCCTATAATGAGAGTAGTCTGGAAAGTTGAGTATGAATCTGGTAGAGAGACAAGAAGCAATAAGGCTTTATCTTCTTTGTCCAGCTTCACATCGATACTAGTCAGTTGGGTCACTAATCTATTAAACTCATTAATATGATTGGTTAAATCTGACCATTCTTCTATCCAGAACTGGTACAATTCCTTCTTCAAATATAACCAGTTTGATAGAGACTTTGACTTGTAAACTTTCTCAAGTTTCTCCTACAAGTTCTTCGAAGAGGTTTTTGTCAAAACTTGATATTTGATCTGTGGTGCCAAACTCAATCTGATTGTTGCCATGACCTTTGCTTCAAGTTCCGTCCATTTTTTATCTGTCATAGTTGCTGGTTTCTTCTCCTTGCCTTCTAGTGCCTTTGCCAATCCCTATTAAGCCAATACATCTTTGACTGTACACTGCCAAATACTGAAATTTGACTTTCCGTCAAATGGTTCAACTTCGTACCTCATACTCGTGCTTGTCATATTCGTATTTGTGACCTGCGAGATTTCTCTTTAAACGGATCGTACCAGTTGACCAGGTAAGTGTAAGTCGGGTGAGAGTCTCTCCGTACTTTTGCAACGGTGATTAATTAAATAACCACCTTTATTAAAAGCACTGCCTTTTGAACCACTTTCCTAGACACCAACGGTGTGAACCAAAAGCTCTGATACCAATTGTTGAGAAATCAGACTTACTATACACTAAGATAAATACAAGTACACTATTGTATGAGATATAAAATAATGACACAAGAATTTTACGTGAAAAACCCAACTGAAAAAAATCACGGGGAGATATCTCAGAAATTTACTATGAAAATAATATGGAGAATACAAACTCTCACTTGAGAAACAAATTAACTGTTTATTTTCTCTCTACCTCTCTATCTTACTAATGCTGAAACTAGAGCTTTCTCTCTTTTACCTCTCTTGCTCTCTAATGTTGGTGTGTCCCGAATGAGGAGCCAAAGCTCCTTTTTATAGGAGAAAAATGGCCTTGAATGTCATCCCTAACCACTAACAACCAATGACCATTATAAATGTCATCCTCCAACCACTACCAACCAAAATTAATTAAATACAAGGCAAAACTTTCAACATACTCTCTGCCTGAGGTAGATATTCTCACCCTTTTCTTTTTTATCCTTTTTTTTTTCGTTTTGTTCATTTCTTTTTCTTTTTTTCTTTTTAATTGAAATATCTGTTGCTAATTTTTCTCCTAAATTACTGCTTATCAATCCAGCCTCCGATTCTGGTCCAAAATTATTAATTTCAACCTGCTCATTTATTTTCTCGTTAAAAGCTGCACGTTCTGTACAGTTATACATTTGCCCTGCATTTTGTTGTGCACCAGAATCTGGCAAATTAATGTTACTGTCCCTTTTTGTCCTCTTATCTTCAACCTCCACCATAATCAAAGCAGAATTTAATTCCAAATTCAAATTTGCAATAACAGTATTGGAATTCTCATGCTTTTGAATATATAGAATTGTCACGAGAATCCACTTTCAAATATAATGCAGTTTTCCTATTCTCGAAATCTGTTTGTAATGAATTAGAACTTTTTTGGTGACTCCTCACCTACCAGGCTACCACCACCATGTCGGAAACCCAACTCTTCCATCTTTTTCCTCATTCATCGGAGCTTCAGAGACCTTCACCTTGAAAATCTTTCCGTCATAGACAATGTTTACTACTTCATGCATCAATGTCTTGAACTTGGCTTTTTTCAATCATAATAATGACAATCTCAATATCTTGGCATATTCAGTCTCATAGGAAAGACCTAAGAACTTCCCCATTTTGTAGTTAAATTTTCTGCTGTTTTCTTACTCCGTATCTTATGGAATCCCTCTACATTCTAACCATATATAACGTTTATACTCCACCCAATCTGTCATTCTCTCCACTTTTACAAAAGGCTCAATCAAGCTATGTTTTCTTCTTTCTATTCTCTCTGCTTCTTCCATATCTGCACATACAATAATGATACCAAAACTTCCCCATTTCACCTTGTTTGTCACTCAAACATGCATCTTCTCCATAATCTTTTCCATCTCCTTAAGGTTCCTTTTTTCATATCAATAGGCAGCTTCTATTTATACACTTAATCACTTCTTGATTTACTCCAACCACCACCCCCCCCCCCGGGGAACAACTAACATCGTCTTCTTCCTTACAAGCTTCCTTGATCCCAACTTCAATTTCTCCTCCTCGGCACTCTTGCTTCTTTTGAATGATCACCATTTCTCCACGTGCAAAATCAATTCTGATTTTTTGATTCATAATCCAATTTCCATGCAATCTTCTCTTTGCTTCCCTTGCTTTGTTAATTTCTATGCGCTAATCTCTCTCAAAAGTCAAAACTAAATGATAGATGCCTTAATTTTCATAACACTCGTGCTTAATACTATACTCTTTCACATCCCTCTGAAGGTTAAGTTCAAAACATTTGTATTGATCAATGGTCTTAGGCTTCTACTACCTTGTGAACAAATTGTGGATTCATATATGATGAAGGTACATAACTGAAAGACATAATTTTGGAAAGATCTGTTTAGGAGAGAAAAGCGGTGCTCATGTTTAGTTTAACACTTTCTCATCCACAAAAATATGGCTCTGTTTATTTCAACTTTTTGTTCACAGCTTCTATTTTTTGAGAAGCTACAAGAGGAGTGGTATTTGTTTTAGGTTTTTGGGTCCAAAAGCTAGAAACTGAGTACAGTATTGTAATACATAAAATAGTTAAAAGTTAAAACTATCTCTTGAGGTGCTTCTCAAATGAACTTCTCAACTTCTAATAAAATAAAATTTTCTTTTTACTAAAATATCCATAATTTCAGTTGCAAAATTACCCAACTATGTCTCTCATATTACAATTTTTACAGGCATACTTACAAGAAGCAGAATCAGATTAACAAATACTAGTTAATAAGTTTTAAAAATCAGAATTAGAAGCAGTTTCTTAGAATTAGAAGCAGGAGTTGAGAATGAAAAAGTAGAAACAAAGGACTATGTTTTATGTCTTCATGCAATAATTAACGCATGTGTTACTCTTGAGAAATGCAAGTCTTGCTAGAAGAACAACCGAACTGTATATGAGTAGGTGAGTCAAAAAACATATATAGAGATCTTTATTCACTCCAGCGTCATTGGGGAAACGAAGCACATTGTAATATCATATTACTGCCTCCATTCCATACTAGGTGACTTTTTAGAAGAAAAAATTTGTTCCAATTTATTTGTCGTTTACAACTTTCTAGGAGAATAAATTATTTACTTTCCCATATCACCCTTAACTTCTCTCTTTGTCCCAAGAAATTTTCTCCCTTGTATTATAGTTTTCAACTTCCCATAAAGGGGTAGTGATGGAATTTCATACAAATTTTAATTATTAAATGATAGTATTAAATGACTTTCTTAATTCATGTGCATGAAGCTAAAACGACACTTAATATGGAACCGAGGGAGTAACATTTAATATGTATAAGCTTTTCAGCCTATACTCTTGTAACGAAAACTAGTTTCCATGTTCTATAAACACATGATAATTTACATAATCATATTCTGTGTTCTTAAAATCTTTAGGAAACTTAAGCCGCTAAGGGGGTACTTAACAACTAGGCGTTTTCCCAGGTGGTGTTCGTATATATTTTGTAACTAATTGCATTGTTTTTAAACAAATAACAGGTTATCAATTGGGTTAATGATGCCGATTCTAAGCCTAGTGGTTAAGACTGTGATACTATGTCCTTTAGGTTTAAGGTTCGATTCTCACTTAAGTGAGTATATTTTTTATTTTATGTGAATTTTGTTTTCTCTTTATGTGAGACATGTTTGTGAGTTTATTTCTTTCTCTTGGGTCTATTTCTTTCTCTTAGGTCTCAGGTTGTGAGTTTATTTCTTCCTCTTTGTGTGAGGTTTGATAAAGTGAGTATATTTCTTCCTTTATGTGAAATTTGTTTCCTTTTTATGTGAGACATGTTTGTGAGTTTATTTCTTTCTCTTTATGTGAGGTTTGATAAAGTGGGGCTTTCGAAATAAAAATAAAAATTAGTTTAACGATTGGTGACAAAATAAAAATTAGGAAATTAATGTCTCTAAAAGGGATGCAATAAACACTATAACTTTGATTTATTTACTTCAATTATTCTATAGGGAATAATTTATCAACCACACAGATGTACAATTTTTAATATATATATATATATATATATATATATATATATATATATATTTGCAAAAGGCTAATTATAATATATTGCTGAAAACATGTTTCATAATCTATAAGAAATAGAAAATGGAATAAAGATTACAAATTGTCTACTGAATACATGAAAACTGATAATTAAAAAGCATACTCATATCCTAGTTTAAAGCTACAATCCTCGTGATAAGCTAATCTGGAAGATAAGATAGGAAGCATACTTCAAAACTTGAGAATACCCTGTTGCACCAACACTTCAAAAACTCTAAACTGCTCAGTTGCTGCAATTTCTTGCTGGATTTTGATCTTACTACAAGTGCTGCTACACTTACTAATTCCAACTCACGATGAATGTCATTCATTGTCTCTATAAAACTCTACTCAACAAAAGCAGATGACAATCTACTACTTTTATCAGTTTTTGGTGTACCAAGAAAACAATTTTGCAAACCAAAAGGATCTAATAAACCAGCTTACTCAATAAAACAATTAAAATGTGACTCCTTTGACAAGGGAAGAACAATTACACCAATTACTCCTATCTTCCTTCTTACTGTACAAAAATTTCAAATGGAATCAGCCGTGTTCCCCTGCCAAAATAAAATATAACAAAAGTGATCCCTAACTAAACTTCTCTCAAATTTCTTGAGGGCATATACCATAACCTCTAAATTTTCATTACATCAAGCCCTCAAACTGCAAGCCTATATATATAAATGAGACCATATTCTATATATTTTCACAAACTATTTACCCTAAAAAATAGCAATACCCCTGACTGACCTTTGACATTTCAGCTAAAAATAATCAAAGTTCACTGCTTTCCTCTGTGCCACTGAAACTCTCAAGCTCCTCTTCTTGATAATTAAACTCATTTTCTTCTTTTGCTGAATATACTCCTTGAATAAATTCTTTAAATATTTCCTTTATTGATTTTTCATTCTCAGGCTCATCCAAAATCAGGCCCAATTTTTTGCTAAAATCGATTGCTCTTTCAACTTCTAAATTTGTCTCAACATCCACTTCCAAAATTTTGATCACTTTATCTTGCTTCTTGTTGAGAAATCAGGCCTTCACAAATACACTAAGATAAATACAAGCACACTACTGTATGAAATATAAAATAATAACACAAGAATTTTATGTGGAAACCCAACTGGGAAAAACTACGGGGAGAGATCAGAACTTGACTATAAAAATAAAATGGAGAATACAAACTCTTAACTGAGAAATAAACTAACTGTTTATTTTCTCTCTACCTCACTATCTCTCTCTAATGCTCTTCTTGAGCTTTCTCTCTCTAAAGCTTAGCTCCTCTCAACTGATGGTGTTATTGCTCTCGGATGGTGTGCTCTAACTTGCAGCTGATGCATTCTATTTATAGTGCATGAGATGAGACATAAGGCACATAAATGGTGGTGGAGTGGGTGAACTAGTAGCTGGAGCACTTTGCTTTTGTCTACCACTTGTCTGCCAACAAGTGGAGGGTGGTTGCTAGTGAAGAATTATTGGCCAACTTGCAACAATCTCCACCTTGGCTTATATTATTCAAATACTGCATGTTGTGAACTTCTTCGTGTCTGTGAATGTATCCCTCTCCCTGGATACTCCACCACGAGCTCAACATTCGATGCAGTGAATTAAGTCCAAGCAATGCTTGAACTTTTCTACTGTCACCGACTTTGTAAGCATATCTGCGACATTCTCCTTTGTGTGAACTTTACGAACTGCAATGTCACCATTGTTCAGCCATTCACGAATCTTGTGATACCGAAAATCTATATGTTTGGTCCTGGCATGGAACACCTGGTTCTTTGCTAAATGAATAGCACTTTGACTATCACACTGTATCTGGATACTACCCTGCTTGAAACCTAGTTCCTCAACTAGTCCCTTTAGCCACAAAGCCTCTTTATTTGCTTCTATCAACGCCATATACTCAGCCTCTGTTGTTGATAATGCTATCGTAGACTGCAACACTGACCTCCAACATATATATCCTCCATAAAAGGTGTATACTAACCCTGTCATAGATCTTCTTGAATCTAGGTCTCCAGCATAATTCGAATCAACAAACCTGGTAACCTCACTCCTTGCGGTATCACGAGCAAATATAAGACCGTAATTGGTTGTACCTACTAGATAACGAAAAATCCATTTGATAGCATTCCAATCCTCTTTCCCTAGATTTGCCAAATACCTGCTAACCACACTAACTGCATGTGAGATATCTGGCCTTGTACATACCATGGCATATATGAGACAACCCACCGCATTTGCATATGGTACTTTGGACATATGCTCCACCTCATCCTCTGTCTGTGGGCTTAACTGTGAAGATAACCTGAAATGTGATGCCAACGGAGTGCTAACTGGTTTAGCATTGTGCATGTTAAACCTCTCCAAGACCTTCTGCACATATCCTTTCTGAGTTAACCACAGTTTTCCTGCCTGACGATCCCTGTGAATTTCCATACCTAGGATCTTCTTTGCTGATCCAAGATCTTTTATGTCAAATTCACTGCTCAAAAAATTTTTCAATAGAAGAATATCTGACCTCCTCTTTGCTGCTATCAACATGTCATCGACATATAATGTTAGCAATATTAGAAAGCCATCATCAAGCAATCTGAAATACACACATGGATCATACTCAGAACGAGAGTAACCATGATCCAACATGAAGCTGTCAAACCGCATGTATCACTGTCTCGGGGACTGCTTCAAACCATAGAGAGACTTTTTCAAACTACAGACTAAGCCCTCTTTCCCTGGTTCAATAAACCCCTCTGGTTGCTTCATGTAGATCTTTTCTTCTAAATCACCATAGAGAAAAGCTGTTTTCACATCAAGCTGTTCTAATTCCATATCCTGTGATGTTACGATAGATAAGATCAACCGAATCGACGTGTGTTTCATAACTGGCGAGAAGATTTCATTGTAGTTGATTCCCTCTCTCTGAGAGAATCCCTTTACCACTAACCTGGCCTTGAATCTTTCACCTTCTTTATCAGACTGGGCTTCCTTTTTCCTAAACACCCACTTGCATCTTATAGCCTTTGATCCTTTTGGAAGTTAAACTAACTCCCAAGTCTGGTTCTTCTATAAAGACTTGATAGACTCCACGGCATGCTTGCGTGAGGTGGTCGTCGCCCGGATCGTTTCTAGCAAAGTTGAACGGTGGATTGCTTGCAACACCTTAACCCCTCGCCTATATGTAGACGGTAATCTTGGTACAATTGCTCGCGTTCAGAAATCTGCGTTGAATGGACACCAACGACACCTTGACCCCTCGCTTATATGTAAACGATAATCTTGGTACAATCGACTATTAGTGTGGTAGAAGACGCCACACACAACTATGTATTGTTGTATGATAAGTCAAACTTGAATCTCAAAGAAAAACTAGAAATAACCTGGGAATTCTTCAAAAACCAAAAGTAGAGAATAATCTCACAAATAATTGTATTGAATAAATCTGATTGAAGTATATTAAGTACATCATCTATGTCCCCTATTTATACTACTCAAAAGTAATTCTAATCCTAATAGGAATTATAAAATCAACTAGAAACACAATCTTAGCTTAACAAATTAATTTGGAAACGAAATCCTAACTTACCAAATTAAATTGGAAACCAAATCCTAACTAATAAACAATAAGGAAATTAAATCCTACTTATCAAACATTCTAATAACATTGGGAATCTAAAACATGCTGAAAATACCCTAATAATTAAGGAAATCCGCGTCCAAATTTGAATTAGAAATCTGAAGCCTTCCTCCATTTGGAATTAGAAATCCATTAATTGTTAGGAACCCATTAATCCGTGGAGAACAAAATCAGCTAGTTGTCTACTTGGAAATCGCTTGGCCCACATGATATAGGAAGCTAATATGTTAAGTCCTGAATATGCTAGGAAACTCGCGTGATTGGCTGATTAGAATTGGGAATGTCTGTTGCCCGCATGCAAATTTGCTAGAATATAAATTGCCACATGAATTGATTAAAATTGGCCTTGAATTGAACTCTATTTTAAGCATCTTTGAATAAACTTCAGTCCAAATATTTAAAATCGCTTGATAAATCCTTGGGACTTGAGTTGAGTTATTAAGGTTTAATGTGAGCTTGATCAGGATTGTATCATTCCCCTCCTCTTGAAAAGGATTTGTCCTCAAATCTGGCATCCCCTCCTTTTGAAAAAAGATTTACCCACAAATATGATCCTATATGAAAACAAATTAAGTTAGTAGCATCAAACAAATCATAATCACAATTCTCACTTTGCACATAACATATAAAAGCAATATCACAAGTAAGAATATGAAAATAATTATCAAAAACTCCAACTCCTGCAAGGAACACTTCGTCGTCTCGCAACTTCCCCGAATTGACATGAACAACTTGTAAACAGATCTTTCCAAGCAATGCTCGAATCGATATAGCATCCTGCAAGCTCCTCGTAACATAACTTAGAAACTTAAACTTTCGAACTCTCCTAATCAAGAACCTGTCCACATCAACACGATACTTTTCCATACGTAGACCAAATACTTCCACAATGCTAAATTGCAGTAACTTCCAATCACTAATTCCTAGATCAAAAGACAACCTGATGATCTCGTCCATCCGTAAATATATCCATTGATGGATACCCAGATCAAAAATGATTTTTATGATCTCGATCATTCGCACCAACATCCATTCCATTGCACCTGGATCAAATAACAATCTTTGAAACTTTCCGTGGCGCAATTGCAAACACACTTGAATTCCTAGATTAAACATAAAACAAAATAAATCAACATGTTCCTTTTGTCTAATCACAAAGAAATCAAATAATTCAAATTCACATGCATAGTCTACTAGAACAATATTCAAAACACTTCCCTGTAAACTCTAAATGCATTGCTCGAATTGTTTTGCACAATAAATACTCTTATCCTCGATGAGTAAGAATTCATCTTGAATCTGCAAAACAAAATTAACCTTTCTCTTTCCATTGACATTAACAAATTTAAAATCACGTAATATCATCAATGGAATAAAAAGATCAAAACCAAAACTACAAGATAAAAACTCACTAGCATAATTATGATACTCACAATCAAACTCAACATATGCCAAAGAATTTTTCCAAGTGTTGACAAAAGTCGAAGTATCATCAACATAGATATTAACAAATTTTTCCATAAAAGAATATAAAATATGATTTAACATGAAAACATTTAATGCATTAGTTAATCTCAACGATTTAACTAAACATGTATGTAAACTATATCTTAATCCAATCCGATGATAATCACTTTTCAACCCAATACCAAATTCCTTTCCATTCAAGACAGTTTTCTCAAAATCATGCAATGATAACAACTCTAATGGAAAGAAATTACCAAATGATAGCAAATCATGCAATGAAGATTTCTCTACTGAAGAACCATGATCACTACCATTATCAATTAACGACATGCCATGCAAAGATTGATCAAAATCTAATTCAACATGTGAATGAAAAACCCTAGAATGAGTTTCATGCAAGCACAAACGATGAAAACGAGAATACCCACAATAATCACTAGAATAAATTCTACGAAGATATGCACTTTGACAATGAGAATTTACCAGATGATAGTAGGAATATTGACAATGAGAATATAACGCATGCTCATAAACTAACTCGACAAATATCAAATATCCTCCATAGTTTATGATAAAGATGATTCTACCCTCAAAATAACTAACGACAAATTTATCCATGGAAGTATGTAAAACATGTTTTAAATAACTCATGAAAATACTAGATGCATTAGTTAATCTAACAGAAATAACTATCCACCTATACAATTCACGTGTTAACAAAACTTTCCATTTATCACAATATCTCATGCTAATTTGATTAGGCAAAAACATCACATGGTCATTTTTCAACGTAGCTAAAACATAAACACTATGCAATTTATCAAGCATATTATCTAAGTAAAGAAAATAAAAGTGATACTTGTTTACCAATTCGAAATCAACGAACAAGCTCGGCATTCTATCTTTCTTAGGTACTATGATATCATGAATAGCACATGCACTAATGCTTTCTCCAAAAATACCCACTTTGATGAAGTTGGACTCCATCAGCTCTCCAACCTGCCTTGATAACTCCGTCGTCTCCTCGGGAATACTGAAAGCTGATTGACACGGAATGATAGCACGGGGTATATCATTAACAACCTGGACAAGAGACAAAACAAAACTAAATAAAGAAAAGTTAATCTTGTTAGTATTCAAAAGCGCCGTCTTGTACGAATGTACAGTCATTGGCTTTTCAAAATACAACTCACTTTCCAACTCACTCTCCTCTCTTTTTTCACTCTTACTCTCCACTGTTTCTTTCTCTCGTTTATTTTCACTCTCATTCTTTTTATTTTCTCGTTTCTTTTCATTCTCTTTTTCACACTTTTCTTGTTCGCACTCAATCTTTTTTTCAATTTCCTTGTCACTTTCTTTTTGTCGTTTACTTTCACTTGTATTTTCTTCCTCGGGATCACAGATTTCATTTCGAACATTAGAATCTAACAACTCTCCTTGGACTGCATATTCTATTATCTCTTCTTCCACCTGCCTCGATTGATCTTGCTCCTTTTACGCCTGTCGGGCGTTTTGTAGTTGCTTCGCCATCTCTCTAAATGATCCCATGACTTCTTTTTTTTTTCTTGGAAAATACTAATTCCCTATACACCTTAGGAGTGTCTCGTAGTTGTCTCCGATGCGAATCTCCATGCCTATGATCCTTCCTTTCATCATCCCAATTTGAACGCCTTGAAGGTTGATCGACATATCTTGGAGTTGCATATTCATTCCTCCGATTAAGCAGTCTTGGAACAAACCGCTTCTTCATGATAATTCTTAATTCTTCCCATGTCTTGACCGGATGCTCTCCACATCTTCTCCTGCTAATCGCAAATTGATCCCACCATGTAGCCGCATGATCAGAAAAATCTTGAATCGCCAGTTTGAACTTCCTCCGCTCGGAATAGCCATGATAGTCAAACTCTCGCTCCATCTTTTCCTCCCATCTTAAATAAGCATCTGGATCATTCCTGTCTTGGAAAGTATTCCTTCGAGACCCATAAGAATTTTCATAACCATACTCATACATATTTGCTGCAAAACAAATGTTAGTAGATAAAGAAAATTTTCCTCACACACTCCCTTACTGATGAGTGTGTTTTATATACACAAATTAGGTGCTTTTGAGCTTGATAATTTGTAAATCCTAAGTCATTTCGGTTGATTTTATGTGTTTTTATCTTATTGTTATGTAATGTAGTTTTGTATTAGTTTTATATGTTTTTGTATGCTTTTATGTGTTTTTTATGTTGTTTTGTAGGAATTGAAATAAAAGCTCATTGGAATCAATACCCATAACTTGCTTTTCGGTACTGTAGCTGCTTGTTTCCCAATTACACCCATGATCCAATCCGAATCTCTCAAAACTCAAAGAAGGAAAGTTGTAGATATTTGTCTTAGCTTTCCAGAACATCTTGAATCATCCAATTTGAAGCTCGTATGAGAGAGTTATGACCATTGTACCATCGAATTTGGCATGAATTTTACACAGTAGTTACTTCGGGCTCAATTGGAGCCTTCCTCTAGCCATTAGCTCGTCAAGCTCCAGTTATGAACGTTGTAGAGCTCCTTCTTAGCTTTCCATAGCCTACTTAATTGCCTTAATCTGAGTTCGGACGAAGAAGTTATGGTCATTTTACTAACAGAGGTCAAAGCTGAGTCGGGTGACAGGCCTTGGGCGCCGGCGCGCGGCGCCAGGCACCAGGCAGCCAACATGCGCGCGCGCGCGGCGTGGGCATGCTGTGGGCGTGCAGCATAGCCAGGGGCTGGGCGCGGGCACGGCGTGCAGCGTGCGGGCGTGCCCGGGCGTGCTGAGTGCGATCTTTTAAGCTCCTAGTGCGATTTCAGCTCACTTTTTGACCCAAAATCTGATGTTTGGCTAGGGTTTTTCATGGAGGCACTATATAATATATCATTGGGGCTTCATATTTCATATCTAGGGATTGGGAGGCTACACTAAAACATCAAAATAGAGGCCAAAAGTGCTGCAATACAAGGAACCAAGAAGGAAAGGATTGTCAAAGGGATATCTAGACCTTGGGAGGCTACACATACATTATCAAGAAGAGCTTGAGGGCTGCAATTCAAGGAAATTTCCAGCAACAAGCTAAGGAGCAAAAAGAGAAACGAATGCCAAATGAAGAGAAAAAGCTAGAGATTGGCATCAACCAAGCAAGCAACACATGTTTATCTTCTAAATGGGTTTTATCATCTCTTACTTTTCTTTGAATTTGTAATTCTATTTTATGATGAACACCATGTGTTTGATGTTTTGCTTAGCTACCATGAACTAAAGCTTGTATTATAAGATTTCAATGGAACCCAACACATAGTCTGAATTGACTCCTCTCTTTGTTATTAATTACTCATTTGTGAATTGAATATCATAATTTATGCTTCATATCTTAATTGCCTAGCTAGTAATTACCGTGGGAACCTATATGAACTTGACGAACTGATTATAGTGTTTAGACCTTGTTATGATATCATGCGAAAGTTAAAGATTATTGTGGGTTATTAATTGAGATTAAGTGACGTGTGTCTTGTTGATTATCCTCAATGATAGGTAACTTGATAGTATTTAGGATAGACATATACCTAGATACCGTGTGCAACCAATGGAGAATCTATTCTTAATGACTTCCTATGTGAAAGTTAGTAATTGAAGGGACGATAAATGAGATTTAGTGACACGTGTCTTGTTATTGTTCTTGAAATTGGTCTCTTGATAGTGTGTAGGATAGACATATACCTACATGCCGCATTAGGAAGATTCGAATTTGACCATTGACAGAGGCTTATAAGTAGCTTTGATTTCTCGGTTGGCAATTCTATGTTGTTAATTAATTCAAATGAGAGAGTTAGGATATTCAAATGAAGTGTTGGGGGAAATTGCAATCTTAGACTTGTTAATATTAGATTTCATTATCTTTTACTTGATTATTATTATCTTAGTCTCTACCAACAACAAAAACATTAAATCATCATTTGTCTAATTAAAATCGAGACGATATATAGTTGGTACTTGGGATACACTAGAACAATTCCCTGTGGGTTCGACAACTCTCTTATCACTTTATTACTTGTTGACCGCATATACTTGCGCATATTTTTCGGTTGCAAAATCGACCAACAAGTTTTTGGTGCCGTTGCCGGGGAATTGTTCTTCTAGTGTTTTTCCAATATTAATGACAATCGATTTGGTCTTAATTTAGACTTGTAAATAATTTTCTTATTATTATTTTGTTTTGTTTTGATTTTGTTTTCAGTTAATGGACGAGCATAACTATCAATGGTATTATGAAGGGACAGCACAACCAAGTTCGTCAAAACTTCTTGAGCAATTGGAAGAACAAGTTGCAACGCTTTCAAGGGTTGTTGACACTCTTAAAGGCCAGTCCACTCAAAATGCCTACAGTCCGAATCAAGCTGACTACAACCCAAACTACTATCATCCGGGTTGGCATGATTGTCCAAACTTTTCATGGGACAACAATTAAGATCAATGCTATGATCCAAGTCTCTCATATCATTCAGAATTTTCATTCCAACCTCCACCACACCATGAGGATACATCTAGTGTGGAGGAAATTCTTCCCATGTTCATTGAGCAACAAGAGTTGTTACGAAACCTCGAGAACCAAATGGCACAACTTGTCAAGGCTGTGCTTATTCACCCGCAAAGCACCTTACCTTATATTACACATATTAACCCTATAGAGGAAGGTGAGCAATGTATGGTGAATCCGCATAGATGTGACGAAGAGGAAATAATGAGGGAGGAGCTCATGGCACTGTACATATCTCATATCTCTCAAAATGAGGTTAGGATGGCAAATATACAAGCTTCAGTGCAGAGCATCATGAACTATGTTGCCAATTCTTACAATATTCACCCGCAAAGCACCTTACCGAGCGATACAGAGATCAACCCCGTAGAGGAAGGTGAAGAGGAGTGCTTGGTGGATGATCAAGGAAATGGCACAGAGTCACACGAAGCCATTAGTGAAAATTTTGAGAGTGTACATCCTTTTGTGGATGATGATTCTGAGGTTGATGAGATGAGGAGCATGAATGAGGATCATGAAAAGGAAATTGAAGATCAAGAAGTCACATTCGAGGTTTTCAAACCCATCGAGCACCCATTGGTTCATGAAGAAGATCTTCATGTCGATCTTGACACAAGTGTAATAATTGATGATGCGGATGAGGAAAGCTTCTTCTTGCCATCGGTTGAAACGAATTTTGAGGGTCACCAACCAGGCATGCATGCCATGAAAATCAAAGAAAGAACATCGAGACGGCATGCAATGGTCAATTTTGCGATTGAGTCGGATTGAAAGGAAATAAAGGAGTCAGGCTAACGACTTTAAACCAAGCGCTTCTTGGGAGGCACCCAAGTTTATTGTTTTGTTTTTATTTTTGTTTGATTGCATTTTAGTGGTTTAATTGCATTTTAATTTCTTAGGTCATTTGCTTTCAGGTACGCTCCCAACTTAGAGGTATTGAAAGATGATATCAATGGCGCTTGACACATTTTCATGGAAGTCTTCTATTTTAATTTTTCTTATATCAAACATTGAGGACAATGTCAAGTTTAAGTTTGGGGGTAGTACTTCGTATTTGTGTGTTTTTAATTTAGTTTTTATGTGATTTAAGTTATGTGTTTTTGTTCAAAAAAAATTCATTTATTTTTAGGATGTGTCCCTTGAGCATTGTTTTAATTTGATTTGAACTATAACCCATGGTCTATGATAATGGCTTGTTTGAAGAGAATCTAACTTATGAGACGTAGACAATTGTTGCTTAGTCTGTGTGCTTATCGTTTATTAGTTATTATTTTGCTTATGCGTCCTTTCACTTTTATGCACTTACCCATGAGTATTAAGCTAATTGTATGCTTAGTGAAGGCTTTTATAACCGAATGCTTGTGAAAAATATCTATAAACTCTAGAACTCGTTTAAACATCACTCGAAGCAAGGTATCTAAATTTGTTATGCTTGAATTGATGGTCATGTGGTGAGTTGAGATGGAGCATAAAATGCACTCACTCATGGACACATGCGTAGGGGAGATAGAGCGTAAAACGCAATCTCTTATAACTGTGAATAAAGAAAGAAAATTGTATATTGCAAATCTTGCGGTGGGTTGAGATGGAGCGTAAAACGCACTCACCCACAAGAGCGGGCTTAGGGTAAGATAGAGCATAAAATGCACTCACCCAAAGTCCTTTGATCTCAAAATTTTTGAAAATTTATGATTTGTATACCTTTGTATTGAGTGATGTGTTAAGCACGTTATTTTGGGGTTTATTTTGATTATTTCATAAGGTAATGTGGTTGCATAGTTCATCCGAGCTACACGTGATTTAGTGCTATTGGGACTCACACATACACGGAAGGGGCCTTAAGCAAAGTATGACTAGCTAATTGAAATTTTAGACTTGCAACGTTTTGTTTGTTCTCTTGAGTTCCATGTGTTGATGCCTTTGAGACCATTGTCGGCTTATTAATTCATTGCTCAAGTTAGGTTGTATTACAAGTATTTGAAGTATGTAGTTTAGGTTTGTTTTGCTTGAGGACAAGCAAAGATTTAAGTTTGGGGGTATTTGATGAGTGTGTTTTATATACACAAATTAGGTGCTTTTGAGCTTGATAATTTGTACATCCTAAGTCATTTCGGTTGGTTTAATGTGTTTTTATCTTATTGTTAGGTAATATAGTTTTGTATTGGTTTTATATATTTTTGTATGCTTTTATGTGTTTTTTATGTTGTTTTGTAGGAATTGAAATAAAAGCTACTTGGAATCAATACCCATAACTTGCTTTTCGGTACTGTAGCTGCTTGTTTCCCAATTTCACCCATGATCCAATCCGAATCTCTCAAAACTCAAAGAAGGAAAGTTGTAGATATTTGTCTTAGCTTTCCAGAACATCTTGAATCATCCAATTTGAAGTTCGTATGAGAGAGTTATGGCCATTTTACCATCGGATTTGGCATGAATTTTACACAACAGTTGTTTCGGGCAACATTTGAGCCTTCCTCCGGCTATTATCTCGTCAAGCTCCAGTTATGAACGTTGTAGAGCTCCTTCTTAGCTTTCCATAGCCTACTTAATCGCCTTAATCCGAGTTTAGACGAAGAAGTTATGACCATTTTACTAACAGCCAGCGTGCGCGCGCACGCGGCGTGGGCGTGTTGTGGGCGTGCGGCATGGCCAGGGGCTGGGCGCGGACGCGGCGGGCAGCGTGCGGGCGCGCCCGGGCATGCTGAGTGCGATCTTTTGAGCTCCTAGTACAATTCCAGCTCATTTTTTGACCCAAAATCTGATGTTTGGCTAGGGTTTTTCATGGAGGCACTATATAATATCTCATTGGGGCTTCATATTTTGATATCTAGGGATTGTGAGGCTACACTAAAACATCAAAATAGAGGCCAAAAGTGCTACAATACAAGAAAAACTCAGCAAAAGCCAAGGAACCAAGAAGGAAAGGATTGTCAAAGGGATATCTAGACCTTGGGAGGCTACACATACATCATCAAGAAGAGCTTGAGGGCTGCAATTCAAGGAAATTTCCAGCAACAAGCTAAGAAGCAAAAAGAAAAACGAATGCCAAATGAAGAGGAAAAGCTAGAGATTTGACATCAACCGAGCAAGCAACACATGATTATCTTCTAAATGAGTTTTATCATCTCTTACTTTCCTTTGAATTTGTAATTCTATTTTATGATGAACACCATGTGTTTGATGTTTTGCTTAGCTATCATGAACTAAAGCTTGTATTCTAAGATTTCAATGGAACCCAACACATAGTTTGAATTGACTCCTCTCTTTGTTATTAATTACTCATTTGTGAATTGAATATCATAATTTATGCTTCATATCTTAATTGCCTAGCTAGTAATTACCGTGGGAACCTATATGAACTTGACGAACGGATTATAATGTTTAGAGCTTGTTATGATATCATGCGAAAGTTAAAGATTATTGTGGGTTATTAATTGAGATTAAGTGACGTGTGTCTTGTTGATTATCCTCATTGATAGATAACTTGATAGTATTTAGGATAGACATATACCTAGATACCGTGTGCTACCAATGGAGAATCTATTCTTAATGACTTCCTATGTGAAAGTTGGTAATTGAAGGGACGGTAAATGAGATTTAGTGACACGTGTCTTGTTATTGTTCTTGAAATTGGTCTCTTGATAGTGTGTAGGATAGACATATGGCTACATGCCGCATTAAGAAGATTCGAATTTGACCATTGACAGAGGCTTATAAGTAGCTTTGATTTCTCGGTTGGTAATTCTATGTTGTTAATTAATTCAAATGAGAGAGTTAGGATATTCAAATGAAGTGTTGGGGGAAATTGCAATCTTAAACTTGTTAATATTAGATTTCATTATCGTTTACTTGATTATTATTATCTTAGTCTCTACCAACAACAAAAACATTAAATCATCATTTGTCTAATTAAAATCGAGACGATATATAGTTGGTACTTGGGATACACTAGAACAATTTCCTGTGGGTTCGACAACTCTTTTATCACTTTATTACTTGTTGACCGTGTATACTTGCGCATATTTTTCGGTTGCAAAATCGACCAACACTTACGTGTTTCGCTCAAATAATATATCCCATAATTATGAAACGCTCGTGTATCACTTTATTGGCTTTTACCCTTAATTATGCTCACCACTCTTGCCTTTTACCACTCAAATTCCCTATAATAGGTTCTTTTTAAATTCACCAAACAATATCACAGTTTATCTATCAATTCAACAAGAATTTATCACAAAACAAATATAGCAAGTGTGACGTATGATAACCAATATAAAATTTACAATCGCCAAATTACGCCCTTCTTGAATGAATTCTTCAATACTCACGAAACTTATGGACCCAATCAATTGAAACAAATAATAATAATCTTTTTTTTACTCACAATTTTGTTTTGATTTTTCACCAATCCTTTTTTTTCCACGAATCTCACTTTTTTTTCTTTTTTTTTTGAACTTTTTTTTTCAATATATATTCAAACACGAAAAATAAAGGATAAGTAACTCGCTAGGAACTTAGCTTTGATACCAAATGATAGACTCCACGGCACGCTTGCGTGAGGTGGTCGTCGCCTGGATCGTTTATAGCAAAGTTGAATGGTGGATTGTTCGCAACACCTTAACCCTTCGCCTATATGTAGACGGTAATCTTGGTACAATTGCTCGCGTTCGGAAATCTGTGTTGAATGGATACCAACGACACCTTGACCTCTCGCTTATATGTAAGCGGTAATCTTGGTACAATCGACGATTAGTGCGGTAGAAGACGCCACACATAACTATGTATTGTTGTATGATAAGTCAAACTTGAATCTCAAAGAAAAACTAGAAATAACCTAGGAATTCTTCAAAAAACCAAAAGTAGAGAATAATCTCACAAATAATTGTATTGAATAAATCTGATTAAAGTATATCAAGTACATCATCTATGTCCCCTATTTATACTACTCAAAAGTAATTCTAATCCTAATAGGAATTATAAAATCAACTAGAAACACAATCCTAGCTTAACAAATTAATTTGGAAACCAAATCCTAACTTACCAAATTAAATTGGAAACCAAATCTTAACTAATAAACAATAAGGAAATTAAATCCTGCTTATCAAACATTCTAATTACATTAGGAATCTAAAACATGCTGAAAATACCGTAATAATTAAGGAAATCCGCGTCCAAATTTGAATTAGAAATCTGAAGCCTTCCTCCATTTGGAATTAGAAATCCATTAATTGTTAGGAACCCATTAATCCGTAGAGAACAAAATCAACTAGTTGTCTACTTGGAAATCGCGTGGCCCACATGATATAGGAAGCTAATATGTTAAGTCCTGAATATGCTAGGAAACTCGCGTGATTGGCTGATTAGAATTGGGAATGTCCGTTGCCCGCATGCAAATTTGCTAGAATATAAATTGTCATATGAATTGATTAAAATTGGCCTTGAATTGAACTCTATTTTAAGCATCTTTGAATAAACTTCAGTCCAAATATTTAAAATCGCTTGATAAATCCTTGGGACTTGAGTTGAGTTATTAAGGTTTAATGTGAACCTGATCAGGATTGTATCAAGACTCCATCTCTTCTGCCATCGCTATCGCCCATTTATCATTTTTCTCGGACTGAATAGCATCCTGAAAGCTAGTTGGATCTCCACTACCAGCAATCAAGGCAAAGGCAACCATGTCTTCAAACCCATATCTTTGCACTGGTTTGCTGACTCGTCTTTCCCGATCTCTAACAAGATTATATGACCTCTCATGGGGATCTGAAGGATGATTATCTTCAATCTCTTCAAATTCTTTTGTCTCTTCAGGAAGCTCCACCTCAACTGGGTGTGTTTGTAACTCACTTGCTGCAGATTTTTCATTCTCGGATTTGTTCAACATGTGTTTTTTATTGAACACCACATCTCTGCTAACAACCTTCTTCTTGGATACTGGATCCCATAACCTGTATCCCTTGACTCCATCTTCATATCGAAGGAAAATACACTCCTTTGACCTTGGATCAAGTTTGGACTGTCGTTCTTTGACTAGTAGATGAACATAAGCTGGACAACCAAAAATTTTCATCACAGAAAAATCAACTGGTTTCCCTGTCCATACCTCCTCGGGGATTTTGTAATCAATTCCAGCTGAAGGAGATCGATTTATCAGATAACAAGCTGTGTTGAGTGCCTCAGCCCAGAAACTCTTGGGCAAACTTGCATTCAACCTCATACATCTGGCTTGTTCTAATAGAGTTCTGTTCATCTTCTCTGCAACCCCATTTTGCTTTGGAGTTCTTTTAACTGAGAAGTGCCTGGTGATACCTTCATCCTGACAGAACTTTAGGAATGACCTGTCCTTGTATTCCGTGCCATTATCTGATCTGAAATACTTCAAATTCTTTTCGGTCTGGTTTTCTACTTTAGCTTTCCACTACTTAAAGATTCTGAAAACCTCGGATTTCTGCTTCATAAAATACACCCACAACTTTCTGGAGTAGTCATCTATGAAGCTGACAAAATAATGGGCTCCACCCATTGAAGTATGCCTGATCAGTCCCCACACATCCGAATGTACATAATCAAGTACATTCTTATTGGTGTGTACTCCTGCCTTGAAGCGTACCCTCCGTTGTTTGCCGTATATGCAAAACTTGCAAAATTCCAAACTGCACGTTTTGACACCTTTCAATAACTGCCTTTTGTGAAGTTCTTTCATTCCACCTTCACTCAAATGACCAAGTCACATATGCCATAATTCTGTGCTATCACTGTTGGAATTTTCCTGCACAGAAATTGCTGCTCCACCAGTAACTGTGTCCCCTATCAACCTGTAGAGGGTGCCCTTCTTCTGGCCTTTCATAATTACCATTGAACCCTTGGTAATTTTGATGACACCATCTCTAACTGAGATACTACAACCCATAGAGTCAAGTACTCCAATCGATACTAAATTCTTCTTCAATTCTGGAATATACCTTACATCGCCTAATATTCTAACAACCCTGTCAAACATTTTAACTTTGATGGTGCCTATTCCAGTATTTTTGAAGACTGCATTGTTACCCAATAAAACTGTACCACTATTGCAGGATGTAAAAGTATCAAACCAATCCCTGTGAGGGGACATATGAAAAGAACAATCGAAATCCATGTACCAATCTATAAGGTTGCTACTGTCTCTAATAGATAAGAGATCACCTTGTGAAGCTTCAGTTTCTGTCACTCTGTACAACTCTCCGTCGTTGCACACATCCGTTTGCTCAACAATATTAGCAGAATTTTCAATCTGCTTACCTTTCTTCTTGTTTTTTTTCTTCGACAATGGACACTGATTTTTATAGTGGCCTTTCTCGTGGCAATGATAATACTCAACCTAAGATTTATCCTTCTTGCCTGGTCTCGACTGAGACCTTCCTCGTTCCTAACCGGAATTCTTCCGATTGGGACCTTTACCATGCCCATCTGAAAATACAAGAGGACTATCTCCTTGATCTCTGGAAGTAGTGCCCCTGAACTTATCTTTGTCCAAGACTGCTGACATCACATCATCAACTGCAAGCTTTTCCTTCCCTACAAGGAGAGTAGTCTGGAGGGTTGAGTATGATTCTGGTAGAGAGATAAGAAGCAATAAGGCTTTATCTTCTTCGTCTGGCTTTACATCGATACTGGTAAGTTGGGTCACCAATCTATTAAACTCATTAATATGATTGGTTAAATCTGACCCTTTGTCCATCCGAAGCCGGTACAATTCCTTCTTCAAATATAATCGATTTGACAGAGACTTCGACTTGTAAACTTTCTCAAGTTTCTCCCACAAGTCACTCAGAGAGGTGTCTGTCAAAACCTGATATTTGATCTGTGGCGCCAAACTCAATCTGATTGTTGCCACAGCCTTTGCTTCAAGTTCCGTCCATTTTTTATCTGTCATATTCGCTGGTTTCTTCTCTTTCCCTTCTAGTGCAATTGTTAATCCCTGTTGAGCCAATACATCTCTGACTGTACACTGCCAAATATTGAAATTTGACTTTCCGTCAAATGGTTCAACTTCGTACCTCATACTCATGGTTGTCATCTTCGTATTTGTGGCCTGCGAGATTTTTCTAAACGGATCGTACCAGTTGGCCAGGTAAGTGTAAGTCGGGTGGGAGTCTCTCCGTACTTTTGCAACGGTGACTAATTAAGTAACCACCTTTCTTAAAGGCACTGCCTTTGGAACCACTTTCCTAGACACCAACGGCGTGAACCAAAAGCTCTTGATACCAATTGTTGAGAAATCAGGCTTTCACAAATACATTAAGATAAATACAAGCACACTACTGTATGAAATATAAAATAATAACACACGAATTTTACGTGGAAACCCAACTGGGAAAAATCACGGGGAGAGATCTCAGAACTCCACTATGAAAATAAAATGGAGAATACAAACTCTCAACTGAGAAATAAATTAACTGTTTATTTTCTCTCTACCTCACTATCTCTCTCTAATGCTCTTCTTGAGCTTTCTCTCTTTAAAGCTTAGCTCCTTTCAACTGATGGTGTTATTGCTCTCGGATGGTGTGCTCTAACTTGCAGCTGAGACATAAGGCATATAAATGGTGGTGGAGTGGGTGAACTAGTAGCTAGAGCACTTTGCTTTTGTCTACCACTTGTCTGCCAACAAGTGGAGGGTGACTGCTAGTGAAGAATTATTGGCCAACTTGCAACACTTCTTTTCTTCTAACTCCTTCCAGTTTCCTTTTTCTTCCCTTTTATTCTGCCCTTGTCTCCATATCTTGTTTTCACTTAAAGATTGTTTGAGGTAGAATGGATTTCTTTCTTGTTTCCCTAACTCTTGGTAGACTCTCGAACTGATTCGACATTCTTCTTGAAAAATTCACAATTGCACTCCTTATTTTTATTAGTTTTCGAAAAACAATTTGAGAAAAAAATCTTTTCCTCAATAAGTTTCTCCACACCAAATCTTGAAGCTAAGCCCAACGTCATTAATAGATAATATTATTTCGAAATACTATTAAAGGAATGGTCCCCATCAGCTGTCCAAACATCAGTAGATAGCCTCTCAACGTTCTCCACGTTATGAACTTCTCCTTGACCTTGTTTACATCATGTTTCACCTTCTTTCCTGTAGTAACTTCCGGCAATCTCTCCGTTGCTTCCTCCATATTCCAGCCACCGTCTTTGTCATTTACATGACTAAGCTTCTTTGCCTCATATATGTCTTTGCCCATTTCTTTCTATCTTCTCATCAAAGGTATCTTTAACTATCTTACCCTCAAAGGACATTTCCTTCTCTCTGTCATGCAACATCTACCACAACTACTTAATCCAACTAACTCTTCCTTCACTTCTCTGACCTTTATGCAATACTCTTGATTACCATAACTTAAACTGATGTTTTCTGTAATATAACACCACAAGACAAAGGACTATTTTTGACGGAATTTTCTGTCAGAATTAAGTTTATTCTGTAGGAATTACGTTAATTTAGACGGAATATTGGAAATTCCGTCAAAAATACGTAATTTCAGTGGAGATAGTTTATTTCCAACAAAATTTCCATCGGATTTTTTCGGTGGAGATAGTGTATTTCCAACAAAATTTCCATCGGACTTAAGATATTCTTGACGGAATTATATCCGACAAACACTTCCGTCGGAAATAAGCCTGTCACGTGTACATGTATTTCTTGTAGTGATATCATCCAAAATTACGTTGAATTATTAGATTTAATGAATGAATTTAGTGATGCATATATAAATTAAGAATACTCTTATGGTTCCAATCTACTCTAGCTAGCGAAACCATAGCCAAAGGATCGGGTTTGGTAGAAATCAACAGTTACAAGAATTGTTGAGTTTGACTCAAGTGTAACTTAAATATGTAGTATTGAAATGACTTCATAAATGAGAACCCGAAATGAAGACACTTAAATTGCAATAATGTTGTAACCAACTCGGACTCTGTACTATTCACAATCTCATAGTCTAACCAAGAAATTACTTTTGATATACTTTCTATAAATAATTCCATTTTCTTGTAACTGTTAGGCAATATTTCGAAGTTATTTACACAATTAAAAAATTACAATGAATGAATTTGGTTAGCTCAATTCAAATCCATTTAAACATCTTGTCTAGTTAATTGAATTGGAAATCCATTCACTAATCTTGCCGAGGGGAAGAAGCTCATCCGATCTTCCTTCATTTGAGTCCACCTAACAAAACAAAATACGAAATTTGAAAATTAGCAAATATGAAAACCTACATTTTAATTTATTTAAGAATAATTAGCTGTTCTTTTTTCTTGTTTAGTTTAATTAATAAAATTATGAAAATTAATAGATAGAAGATAAACCTGTATGTAGTTACAAAATAATGTAGAAATAGAGCGATTTGAAGTCGAGCTAACTCTGCCCCTGGACAAAAGCGGGGGCCTCCTCCAAAGGGAGAATAGAATTGACTATTTCTCCAATTTTCTCTTTTCCTTTAATCAAAACAATAATAATAATGTTAGCAAAGGAAATATGAACCAAAAACTCAAATTAGTACAATTCTCAATGTGCTGACCAAATGATTTGTATGGAGAATGATTTATATGTTGATTAATATCATGTCCAATATAGATTGCGACTAATGTGAAATTGAAAGTAATCAAATAAACTAGTAATTTGTGAGTTCCTTTATTACTAGGTCGGTGTCTAATATCACATAAAATTTTATACTGTAGTGCTTGTTGAAGCTTCTACTTGAGATATAATTTGATTATTGATTATATATGCAAAATGCACAAGTTGTTGGGGGGTTGATTTTCAAACAAATTTATTGTAGCTACAGAAAAATTTAAATAATTTGCTCATGGTTTATAGTTTGATTAAAAAAATTGAGCTAGAACAAACGAGGTCAGTGTGTAAATACATGTAAATGCACTTGTGTGTGTATGATCTTAGAGAAGACTTACCAGATTTTGGGGTTCCATCCATCTCCAAGGGTTGAACTTGATTGATTCCTCATATATGTTTTCATCAAGATGGACAGCGGAAAGAAATGGAACTACGAAACATCCTTTGGGAATAACATAATCTACGAAATGAGATTAACAAAATAAATTAATTTCATACATCGTTTTATATCTATATATATATATATATATATATATATATATATATATATATAGAGAGAGAGAGAGAGAGAGAGTGATTTATTGGATATAGTGGCTATGACAACTTACATGACCAATCGAATTTTGTAATGTTCATTGTAAAATTTGGAGGCCAAGATCGACCATGTTGTCTGTGTATTTTTAAATTGTGGCTATAATGAATAATATAAGATCCAATAGTAATATAAGTTACACCATAATTACCATTTACAATAGATTATCTTTACATTATATGTCATAGAGGTATATATGGATGAACTTTATTTTTCTAATATCTAAATATATAAATCCGGGGCGAGAGTTTGGTGTAAACGATTTGTTGAAGCCTTTTTTCTTTCAAAAATGCCTTTCAATTTTTAAGATAATTTTTATTTTGTCTATTTTATTTTATTTTTGTTTTATTTTTTTATATTAAATATTTCAAATTTTATAAATTTTTACTTTATATAATTTACACACGTAACGCGTGTGCTATCGGAATTATTACCACATATTTATATATTTGTTACAATTCACAAGACTTCTCTTCTTTATCAGTAGATATTAAAAACAAAGAGGGATTTTACCTTTATATTCAATGTTTTCTTTTGCTTCTCTCATCAACCATATTGCAATTCCCCCTAATCGAAGTGTTTCATCAATCAACTGTTGAAGAATTATCTTGAATCTCAATATAAGGATTTAGAAGATAATATTGATGACGAAGAATTATATATTAGATGAAATAATTTACTTCAAAAATAATATTAATATTCAAAGTTTTCTTTTTCCATATGGAAATGTCCAAGTGTGTCTTATAGAAATATTAATATTGGGAAAATTAAACAAAATAGTACGACTCAAATTTTACACAAGGGTGTTGCCGTGTTGGAGAATAAAAAGAAAGTTTGAGGCAGGGGATTTTAAGTTAATAATGAGAAATACTTACACATTGAGTGAAAGGCATAGCTTTGTAGTCTTGCCATGAAAGCATCTCTTCTTTTGCCATCCAAGCTTCTCCTTTGACTCATCAGATTTTGTTGTTCTTCCTGTTTTCAATAGCATAGCCTTGTGATTAAACACATGAATTGGTATTTTTACATAGTCAAATGCCGAAAATACTCTAGTTAAAATAAATAAGCACATGATCGTCACGTGACACAAAATTATAAAAAAAAGTCGAATAATAGAATTTACGCCAAGTGGCAAACAATAACAAGACAAGTGTTCATTTTGATAATTGAGGGGCTAATTTGAAATTGATTGACAGACTTGGAGGGACAAGGAGAATATTATGTACATACCAGTAGTTGCGTCATGGCTTTAGGGCAGTGCGTGAGGAAATAAACAGCAAAAAGCATGGTTTTAGCTGTTGTCTCATTTCCAGCAAAGAGAAGGTTTATAACAAAGTCAGCCATGGAATCTGCAGGTAGACTTTCTTCATCTACCAGTCTCCCAAGCAAACCATTATTAACTTCAACATCTGACGGCCCTCGTTCTCTATGCTGTTTTATAATCTTGTTGATTTTGCTTATTATGTTTTCCCTTGCCTGTTCAAGTTGGACAAAACCCTAAACAACATTAATAAAGTTGAGAAACCAACATGGACAAATGATTAGTTTGCTAATTTATGCATTTGAGTCTCATTTGCCTTTCAATTTTTTAAAAATTTCGGGGGAAAAATTGATTAGTAGATATAAGTTTTGCTTTTGATAACTTTTTCAATATTAAATTGCACGACCGGAAAAAAAAATATATATGTATAAGTGCGACAAACTATAATATGCCAAAGAATGAAAGCTCATTTTTATTTCAATCCGTCTAAAATGAGCAGTTTATTTAGATAGTGTATAAAACCAGGTTGCATTTTACATAACATAGAATTACAATTATATAATATTATATAACTTGTATGTTATAGATTACCTAGAATCAATATTGCTTAATTACTATTAGTGCGAGACAATTTTTATGAAAATATTAATTTTCTATATTTATATTTATGCATAACCACAGTTAGCTACTAGCTAACACCCCACAACCAACATGTTAAACGATATTTTACACTAACAACTAGGATGAGTGCTATAAACACGTTATATTTACAATTGTTTTATACTACAAATATGATAATTTGCGGTGCTTTATACTTAGTATACAATTGTTATATTTATTTTTATTAAACTAAATTACTTCATATGAATTTCTAAATTTTAAAATTTTATAAAATGACTTTAAAAAAGTTAAAATATATTCTCTAATTTTGAAACCGGGATAATACCAGCGTGGATAAAGTTTTGACCTTCATAGCGGTGTGATACGTAAAACCGGGTAGATTGATGGGAACAGAGAGGCAGCCGTCGACAAAGTCAGAAAACAAGTGAGCCATTTCATTCACTTCTGATTCGCTTGAAACGCCCAGCAGTTGATTCACCATTAGATTAATAGCTACCTGCAGGTGGATACAGGCAGGCCAGGCCATATGAGAATATATATTTATATATACGAGGCTCATTAATAAATTAAATTAATTACAAGCCAGCTACTGATATCACATGCATTTCAATATAATACTAACACTCGTGCGTCACACTTCAGTGATCACCACACGGTTGCATATATTTATTAATTATGCAACTTGCTGGGACTAGACACGCATAATTTATATATATATATATGGGCAATATGTTGTACATTACACAGTAGGGCTATGTCGACGGTTTTTTGGGCTATACACAGCTGTGCACCAACATTTTCTCCGTATATATATATATATATATATATATATATAAAGAATGCTAGTTCCATCTTGCATCTTTTATTGTAAGATCTGACAATCACAATTTAAAAACACAATTTTCTCCTACCGCAATATAGTGTTACCGTAGGAGACTTGTTAACAATTTAATGTTGCAAAAGGCTACCGGTGTTTTTAATTATAAATCGTGTCCGAACAACGCATGACGCAAGAATATTCAGTTCTTATAGTCACATTTGCTACGGACACAGAAATATTAGCTACTATAGTCACTTTTGCTATGAATCAGACCCAATATTAAGCCAAGATGAATGGTTGTCTATCATAATTTTTTGGGAGGAAAAGAATATTAGTGCTATAAATTAATATGCTATAAATTAATACACTATATTATTTTTTTTCTAAATACAATAGAAGTGCAAATATGTAGAGTCTTGTTGCCATGATTTTTGAAAAATAAAAATTAAAACTTAAGTTAAATTTTGACGACCATGTTTTATGAAAAAAGGGTCTCAAAAGTACTGAAAAAATAAACTTTGACTAGCTTGTTAAAAATTCTTGACTCCGCCACTGCAAACAAGTCTAGAATTCAACACTAGATCACCAGAAATCCTAACACTAACTACCAAAAAAGAAAACAAAATGTAGAAAACAATTACCTTTCTGCAAACATCTTGGAGAAGTATGACTTGATTATTGGAAAATTTTGTCAAGGTTTGAACCATAACCATTTGAATATCCTTCATGAAGTGAAAATTAAGCTTGTCTAATCTCATCATATATGAGGCAATGGAATGGGAGTTTCCTTTGATGCTCTCCTTGTGCATTAATCACTCCATTTATTCCAACTAAGTTCCTGAAAGATTTCGGATAACTTGACCCGAAAAGTTTCCCTTCATTTTGCATTATGAATCGGTTAAAGCTCGGGTCAGCTGACACAACAGCCCATTTACCAAATAGACTGCACGAGAATATCTTCCCATACCTGCAATTATATCCATTCATTATGAGATTTAGTTTGATTAGCTTGAGGTATACTCATGACCCAAAATGACTGACCCATATTAACTACAACTTAAACATGATTTTTACTCAATATGTAAAAAAAGTTCTAATCACAAGTTTTAGTGTGTATTTATATACGTATGTGTGTGTATGTATATATTATGTAAAAAAAAAAGTTCTAATCACAAGTTTTAGTGTGTAAATATATATATATTATATATATATATCTATATTATATATAATTATATATATATGTGGCGCGCGCGTCCTTTTTTTGTGACAAAACCCTTAACATGCTAACGAAAAATGTGAGACTATTATTTTGGGACCAAAGGTAGTAGTAATAAATATATAGTATTTAATGAATAGAGACTATTCTTTTGGGATCAAAGATAGTAATATATAACAAATTTTAAATGAGTATCCAAAGATGTAAAATATTCTCTTTGGTACTGAAAATATAAGCCTCAAATTTGGGACTTTTTCAAAGTATCTAAGAGATATTTTCGAATTCCCTAAAGTTATAAAATTGTTCTTGTATTTCAACTTTGAAAACAACAAATCATGTATCTTTTTCGATGGTTTATATTTTTTTGTATTATTAAACCTTTTAAACTTAAATAAATTCATATCATATTTTTAATTTGCAACATATCTCAAATCGAATTCAAAAAATAAAAATCGATCCTATATTTTGGAAGGAACATATATGAAAAAGAATATGGATGAAAAAAGTAATACATGAAAGAGAATGGAAATCAAACTAAATGGAAGAGTTTGGAGTAAAAAAACCTTTTAATTTGCTCTTCAACAAAACTTTGGGGGATGAGAACTTGCAACAAGCATTATACCCCAATTAACACTAATCTCCTATTATTGGCCCCCACCCTCTTCCACCAGGAGGAAATTTCAGTGTGGTTGCTTTTTCCAACTTTCTTTCTATTTTCATGCACAAATTTTGCAAGGAAAATGATGAACAAAAGTGTGGGGATCATGAAAAGCCAAGCACTTGAAAAATATCTCTCCATTTTCCACCCTAGAAAGAAAAGAGGACAGAGGCAAAGAAAGTGGAAGGAAAATGAAACATGAAAAGGAATATGATCATTATGAAGCATTTATATATGAATTTTAATCATTAGCTCAATCTCTTACATGAAGTTTGGTAGTATAAGATAGATAATTAATTATTAAATAAAAAAAAATGGTGATGTGATTCTGTTAACAAGTTTAGTTGGGACCCAAGTTTATGAGATCTACTTGACCCACGTCTACTTATATTAATTTGAAATAAAGAAGTGGTGATGTGATCATTAATATATTATTTTCTTGATGGAAATTTTCTAAAGAATCCCACATTCAAGTATCAATTATAAGAAAATTAATTTAATTATCTTGGCATTTTTCCTCCTTCTCTCTAAGGCAATAGTATATCTCTAAATTAGTTGCCCATCTTAAAAAATTTTTATGGTCTGGCAGATTGGGAGCAAGCACTATTACCAAAAATTTGTGAATACACGGTTAAATTACCTTGGTTTCTTATCAAGCAATTGCGAGGGGAAGTGAGGGAAATGATTCAAGATTGATGGTTGGGCCAGTTTGTGTTCGTGACAAGCGATTGATTACGGGCCAATTTAGGAACGTCCAGATGGGGTTTGTTCACAAGTTTTGGTTGAGAATCATTAGTAGTCACAAGTGGATTCGAAGAACCTTGGTTAAGTATTTAAAAGTTGTTAGGAGTACTTATTTTTGTGAGGGTTATCCTGTTAGCATTTGTTTAAGCTCTTTTATTGTCATCTTACTTCCATTTTCTTCTTGGAATGTAAATCTTGGATTTGATATTAATGAAGTTTTATTTTTGCCGATTAAAAAAAAAATACCTAAATGGAATTTAACCACCTGTTAAACCATATTAGAATGATAACTTATTTTAAAACTTTCTGGCTACTAAAAAAAATATGTATTTCACATGACAAAGCTATTAGAAAGTTGCATGATTATAATAATATTACATAAATACAACTCCCTGCCTGTACTACAAAATGTAAATTAATTTCTCTGTAATGAAAAAACAACTTGATCAATTTTGCCAACAGCATAGGGAGCTCGGGATCCAATCTAACTATGTTGTACTTCTAAAACCTCCGGATTCAATATGGATTCGGTTTTAGCGTGAAATTGGACACGTAATTTTTATAATTTTTTTATAGCATTAATTATAAAAAATGTTACTATTGATACGTTTTTTAATAGGGCTTTTCTTTATTACAGTTGATTACTTGTAACATTTTTCTATGCATTACCAAATGTAAAATAAAAAAATTATACGAAACTTACTACAATAAATGTTTGGTGATATCAACCTCATCTTAATCGGGATTCAATACTAAAAATATATGCGCTGCGCAAAAGCCAAAATACATTTTCATAGAAAAAGTTATGTCGACGCCGGGAGGAATCCGCTTCTTTTTGTGATTGTTACCCTTTCCAATTTTAGCCTTTTTATTAGATGAGTTTTTGGAAAAGGTCGGCTATAAGTGTCGACGGGGTTTTGATAAGACCGTTTTTTTATGATGAGCCATATTAAACCAAAGTTCGTCAGTTGGGGTATATTTGAAAATGGATGTACCAACCTCATAAACCCGAGTTTTCATTTTTAGTTCAAATCGCTGGCTCATGTGTGACTCCAGAATTAATTGGGTCTTGCGATACCGAGGATTCATAGAGTTAGGGGGCTTGAATTTTAAAGGAGTAGGACAGCATCAAGTACTTGAACGCGGCTTAAGCCCTCTAATGTTGCACCAGCAGAGTCGCCAGCTGTCGACGCCGGGAGGAATCCGCCTTTCTTTTGGTGATTAGTTACCTCTTTACCAATTTTAGCCTTTTTATTAGATGATTTTTTGGCGAAAAGGTCGCTATAAATGTCGACGGAGTTTTGAAAGATTGTTTTTTATGATG